>QUSF01000020.1:5009928-5087079 GCA_003676055.1 Chloebia gouldiae | reverse complement strand
CATTTAATTCCACTGAGCTCCTGATATATTGGCAATGTCAGGCTGTCACGTCATAGAACCTTTTCTCATGTGGAATGGCTTCCAGCAAGCATTTCTATTGCTCCTGGTCAAACCCTGTGCAGCACTCTGCCATGAATAGCTTGATGCATCCTGCACATTTATTTCCTGAATTATAGGCCAGATTCAGGTTTCATTTTGATAACTTCTTTTGTTGACCAAGGTTGAATTGCCATGACTGCAAACATTGCTATATAGCCTTAATAAATATGTTGAAGAGGCATAATTCAGTATTATTATCTTTATTGACATAGGTTTTAATTCAAGTCATTTACTGAATAGCACTTATGTCTATCTGATCTTCCATAATAATTTCAATATACAAAACATTGTAACACATTGGTTTATTTTTCAGCATAGTGCCTTGGATGCCTCATTTGAAAATCTGCATCTGAAATGCTGAGAATATGCAGAAAGATGTACTGGAAGAGTGCTCGTTAGAGCACATCTGCTTTGCTTCTGAGGAGGGCAGTGGTCTCAAGCAGGTTGTTTCATGTTTGTTTACAGAAGAATGTTCTCTTTCTGGGCACTTCAACAATCTGAAATACACACTTCAGCACATTGAGGTCAGCAATCTTCTTTCAACCTTGGAAGCAGGAACAAAAGAGCTTTTTTGGTGTGGGAGGAAAAAGAAACAAACAGCAAATTGGTCTCCCTAGTTTGTGTCTTTTTGCAAGAGAGAGCAATTGTGTTATGAAACGGGTTCGTTCTGCCAGGCTTTAGTAGCACCATTGCCTCACTCATCATAACCTGTTTCTCCCTCTCCATAACAATACTCAATGAGCATTGCTGCATAAAACATCATTGTTTGAGCACAGTCTGAGTGGAGCACTGAAAAGATGCATAAATACTGCACTTTGCAAGACTTTGTAAAGACTTTTCATAGGATCATAGAATAGCTTAGGTTGGAAAAGACCTTTAAGTTCATCAAGTTTAACCTAATATTGCCACATCCACCACTAAACCATGTCCCTAAGACTACATGTCTTTTAAATACGTCCAGGAATGTGAATCAACAACTTCCCTGGGGAGCCCATCCCAATGCTTGACCATCCTTTCCAGGAAGAAATTTTTCCTAATATTCAATTTACCTCCCTTTATGCAATTTGATGCCATTTCATTTTGTCCTATTGCTTGTTTCTTGGAAGAAGAGACAGACCCCTATCTTTTATAACTTCCTTTCAGGTAGTGATGAAGTCCCCCTGAGCCTCCTTTTCTCCAGGTGAAACACCTCCAGCTGTCTCAGCTGCTCCTCATCAGTATTGTGCTCCAAACCCTTCCCCAGCTCTGTTCCCTTCTCTGGACACATTCCAGCACCTCGATGTCTTTCTTGTATTGAGGGGCCCAGAAGTGAGCAGAGGTTTTGAGGTGTGGCTTCAGCAGTGCTGAGGAGAGAGGCACGATCACAGCCCTGGTCCTGCTGGCCAAACTATTGCTGATCCAGGCCAGCCTGCCTTTCCTTAATACTGACAAAAAAAATCCACATACATGCAGGCAAGCAAGCAAGCCACTACTGACAGCACAAAATACAGAACATAAATGTAAATTCCAATACACACTGATTGAATGTATTGAAATGGTCATGACATTGGATGCAGACTTCTTGAATGGAAAAAAAAAAGTATAAGAAAGACAAAACTCACTGAAGGCAACTTAAAATCCAATCAATCTATTTTTAGGAACCTAACTTAGCCAGGAACTATTATTTTCACAAGATCCCACTTGTCTGTATTGCCACTAAAGCAAATTAAGGATTTTTTTGCTGAAATAAAAGATACATTTTCATTAAATTCACAGCATAATGTCACTGTCTTCCATATTTTCATGATTCATCAAGTACTACTCTACTTCTAGGCTCTGCTGCTGCTAGCTGATGCCTCAAGTTTTTTATGTGCAAGCCCTGATTGTCCTGCTGATGAAACTATCTACACAAAGGACCATAGGGAAGGAGACTGTAGGCTTTGCATAAACCTCTAAAATTATTGCTAAGAGGATTCTGAGGGCAAGGACATTGCAAATAGATTCTTCTTGGTTCAAGTAAATGCTAGGGAAAATCTAGCCTCAATAAGATAATGAGGCTAAGCTTGAAGGAAATGGGAAAATCAGTTCTCAAGAATAAATTGTATTACCTTCTTTTTACCATGTACACATGCATGGTGCAGTACACATGCAGATTTAGAAAGAAAAATCAGAACAAAAGGGAAGCAATTTGTGACTGTTTATTCCTTTAATATGTAAAAAGAAAGTATTTACAGTAACTTATCTATTCCAAGCCATACTATTGTGAAATGAAAAAGCTCAAGTCATCTCAACTCATTGGCTTAATGCAAATTTAACCTTATCATTACTTTTGCCTGTGGCACTTACATCATAGCTATTATGTCTATTTTCACTCTGTCTGCAGGGACAGTAAACTTTAAAAAATTGTCTAATACAACCATGAAAATTAAAGGGATTGACATTCCTTTTGCATGCAGCTTTTTTCAACAGGAATAGCCAGGCAATTGGGGGAAAGAAAAACACTTTAGTTTTTACACAATACATTTTAAAAATAAATGGCAAAATAAGGAATAGTCAAAAAAAAAAAGATGGGAGTAGTTTTGTTACAAAAATAATGAAACCAAAATGTCCAGTGGGGGATTTTAGCTTCTCTGCTGAAGAATGATTCTACAATTCCAGTGATATTTATGCTGCCACAGTGATTTAGTAGCTGTAGAAACATTTTCTCTTCTCTGTATTTTGATTATTAGATTTGAATTCCCTAATTTTATGTTATCAGAATAATGTAGTGACAGCTTCTCTTTCCACAAACTCTAGAAATTCCCTATCAGTTGAAATCAGGTGAAATACAAGACTAGAGAAGATTGCATAATGGGGCTGATTTCATTTCACATTTCATGCTGATATTTTGTCTACTCTACAGAAAAAATCATGTCGTCTAGGAAACTTAGACGTGTTTTATGCTGATTGCTACAGCTGGAATAAAAATTTTAAAAGTTGCAGACTATTAGAATAAGGGGCAAACTTTACTTCAAGATTCACTCAAAAGATTGATGACTCAATTCAAAATATTTCAAAACCATCTAAGTACAGTCTTTATGTTTGGAAATACCCACAACAAAAGCCATCAGCTCCTAATTTCTACCAATAACTTATGCTTCAAAGTCAGAATAATACAAATGTGGAGGCACTGCAAATTCTGTGTTAGACAAGATGTAACACCAGCCTCTACAACCTACACATTCCTCTAGGAAAATGAGAAGCAAATGTGTCAGGGAACAGCTTCATTCAAAGTACTGCAGCAAATGAAAGCTCTTCCATGAACAAGCGGCCAGTTTAAATCAACCCCTCGTTTGTGAGTGACTAAAAGCTTGATTTGAAGCCCATTAAAGTAAATGTCAGTCTTCCCATCAACTTCAAAGTGTTTTAATTTACGACTGAAAATCAGACATCTGCTGGTGTCTGTTCACAGACGAAGATGAAACTAATTCTTGTTGGTGGATTGGGGTTTGATGCTGTTTGTGGTGCAGGCAGAAATATGAGATGAAGCCCACCCTGTGCCAGTAGAGAGGAGAAAAGGGTAGTGAGAAACACTGCCCATACATCTCAAGATGGAAAGTTTGTTCTTTCCCTTACACACAATGTTAACGAGAATGTGAGTGTTGAGATTTAATTCAAAAACCCTAACATGCTATCATGATCTAAAAATTTATTTGGTACAAACTATCCAGTTCCACTAGGCTAATGACATGCATCAGAGAAGGAGTTACCAATTTACCACTGGGTTCTAAACAGACAGATGAATCCTTCTATTCCTAAATCAGCATGCAATTCATATTAGATACTTGTGTCTTGAAACCTCTGAATCTAACCAGGTTCAGATGAAGTTTCTAAAATTCCCCTCCTACAGGTAGTTTTTGGGACACAGACTCAGTTACTGTAAGCATCCCTGATTCTGGACGATCTTTTGGTGCAGACTACCAACTTAATTTCAGCAAATCCAACATTTTTTACACTAGTAGCTGTTCTAGTTACAGTAGAGATCAGTTCAGTTCAGTCATTCAAGCTGTTCAGTTACATGTATGAGATCAACTGAGAAATTAAGATTTGGAATTGGTAGGATGCTGCCCAGGTGATAGATTTATCTGCAGAAAAGCATTGAATAAATCCTTAAAAGAAGCTATGGGGAAGGGGAATCATTCATTTTTCAAATGAAAAGCTGAAGTGTAGAGGTGCAAAGTGTAAAGCAGTAACAGGACAGAATAGGATATATAAAACCAACCAATTAGCATTTCATCATCCATATATTATCTAGACAATAAAATTTATTTCATAATTGTAGATGCCATAAAATAAAATCAAAAGTAATACTCAAGATATCTTTATATGTATCTAGCCACCAGGAAATTAGATTGGAAGACTATTTAATAGTTCCTAAAATATTTGCAGCAGTAAAGATTTCAATTCCTATAAGGGTGTGGGTTTGCAACAGTGGGAAATCAACCAGTTAGTGAATACCAAGCAACATGAGAAGCATTTCCAATAATAAACACAATTAGCAATGTAGAAGAGAAATCTATCTGATTTATAGGCTGCATATGCAATTATAACACATTAATAAAATGTTACCCATGGAGCAATCCAATACATTTGTTTACCCATGCTCCCAGATTAAGAAAGTAATGTTGTCAACCAACCAATTGTGGGCATTACATATTCAAGATTAATTACCATCTGCACGGGACAGATGTTAAATCTTCAATTTCACAGCAAGGCATCTATAGCTTATTTCCCTTGGACTGCTTCTTTCTCTGATCAATAAATGTATCAGCCTAGCTGTTCATCTTGCCACAGAGGTCAGAGGAATGACAAAGGTACATCTGGTTTTGTGTCAAATAAGGGCTGAGGAAATGAATCCTATCAAATCAGATAAACAGCTCAGCTGCAATTGTCCTTTAGTGTTTTACTCAGCTGCTCATGATTAAATTTTAATCATTTTGGGAATTTGCTAGCAAAAAACCCTCAAAATCAAAACCAAACCCCAAGACAAAACCACAAAAAAACCCCCACCCTTTTAAAGTATTTTCAAACTGGAATTCATGTTCAGTTTTACTATGAGCTGGGCTCCATTCCTCACTGCACCTTCAGCTAATTAAATCATGCCAGTGTAAAAGCAGATTTTGGCTAGGAATATACTGCAAAAACTCTTTTATTATTATTGTTAATATTATAATTTCATTTTGTTTCATAAATAAAGACAAACAACAGTTGAATTAATTGTCATTTTAATCACCAGAAAGTGTTGTCTTTGAAAAAAAACATAATATATAAATTTTAAAGGCATAATGACTTCACAAAACAATGCATAAGAATACTTTCAAATTAGGACTTGACCAAGAGTGATAAAACAGCAATTTTACTATGACTAACAATACAGGTCAAATACATGTTGTTAAAACAACATGACATTGGCACACGCCATACTATTAAACATGGTCTTGGTAAGTGTTTTCTCCCAAAAGTGGAGATGCCAGACATTTCTGCACAGTTTCCTGAACTGCCAGAAGGCAATTAAACTGGATCTTCTGGTGAAGAGGGAGAGAGACAGTAAATTAAGAGGTCTAGATCTCCTGCAGAGGCAGCTGAGTAAGGCATTCAGATGTTTGTATTACATTAGGCTGAGCAGGGTTGAAAATGATCTTTAAAGGCCAGCCAATCCAACCCCACTGCAATGCTTAGAAACTTCACCTAGACCAGGTTGTTTAGAGCTTCATCCAACCTGATCTTGAATGTTTCCAGGGACTGGACATCTACTGTTTCTCTGGGCAACCTGTTCCAGTGTGTCACCACTTGCATTATAAAAGCTTTCTTCCTTGTATCTAGTCTGAGTCTACCCTCCTTTCATTTAAAACCATTATCCTTTGTCCTAAAACAACAGGCCATGCTAAAAAGGCTGTCCTCATCTGTCTTTTAAGCTCCTTTAAATATTGAAACATGATTGGCTCTTCCCAAATCCTCCTCTCCAGGCTTAACAAACCCAACTCTCTCAGCCTTTCCTCTTTGAAGTGTTTCATCCCTCTGCTCATTTTTCTGGCCATCCTTGGAACCTGCTGCACCAGGTCTGCGTCTTTCTTGTTCTGAGGATCCCAGAGCTGGATGAGTTGGGCTGGTGAGAGCTGCAGGTGGGGTCTCACCAGAGCAGAGGGGCAGAATCACCTCCCTCATCTTCCTGCCCACACTGCTGGTGATGCAGCCCAGGATACAATTGGTTTTCTGGGATGTAAGTGCACATTGCTGGGTCACTGCTGGGTGCATTTCATCCACCAGCCTCCAAGTCTTTCTCATCAGGGTCATTCTCAATACTCTTTAGCTCCAAGCCCATATTGATACCAGGGGTTGTCCTGACTCAGGTGTTGAACAGCATTGCCCCACTCCTCAAGCTTATAATACTATGTATAAAGGCAGAATTAAGGTTGCACAACTAAATTTTACTTTGAATTTTTATTCATCATCACCTTATCAATACCAGCACTGTTACTAGGTCAGAAAATGTAATTCCAATTTTATAAAGGATGAAGGTAATCTCCATTTTATAAATGGAGAACTAAAGGTAAGCATAGATGCAGTAATCTGTCTAAAAATTAATTTCTTTACATGTGTTCTAACTCCTTCAAGGTGAAGTCCCAGTGAATTTACTTCCACATTCTATTTATCTTTTTTTTTAAAGTTTCAGATATATTACAGTAACAGTTGTGACCAGCACTTCACTCTGTAATAAAGGCAAACATACTGTTCTCAGGATGTTATATCTTGTGGACGCCGTGTCCAGGACACAATGATTTTGAGAATCTGGTTTATGATGGACCATTTTATCTGCTTCCATTGACAGTGCTCTCTATAAAGATAAGTACACAGCTGTGCTGCTGGAGTTTTGTGCAAGAGGAACTCATTGACTTTGAACTTTTGTCATTTTTGTTATATTTGTTTCAGTGGAAAAAAGGATTAACAAGGCTCTGAATCACTTTACACAATACATAGAAAACTTGAAAATTTCATTTACACTCTTAGCCATGAACTATAGGAAAAACAGCATTGTCCACAGAAATACTGTTTCCATTAAAAATAACCTCTTTTCATTGCTATTGTTGCAGCAACATTTAAAATGGGAACCAAGTCAAAAGTTAATACTGCTATTAAAGACCTGTGGGGACCTTGCTGTTGCTGTTAGAGAAAGTTAAGTGGAAGAAACAAAGCAGGCAGTGGAGTTAGTCTAACAGAGGGAGGCTCAGAGCAAGGCCAAGGACATCGCCAGGGAGCCAGGAGCTGAAGTAAAGGCATTTCACATGCAGAACTCACATTTGGGCATGGGAGAAGAGGTGTTTCTTTAATGAGATTTCTTTCAAATTCCAGAGAATACTGTGATCAAATTGTGATACAGTTTCAATGGCTCACATCTCCTGACTTCTTTTGCTGATATTCTTGTTTATTGCCTGCAGGCTTCAGAAAATAATTTTAGGAGCCTTGTATGCCAGGTAACTTACTATCTAGTCAACAGACAATGTTGTTTTTATTTGGGACTCTTAAATATAGAATTTGTATTGTGATTATCTGCACTTTCCCAGTTAAAGGGGTCTCATTTGGCAGGAAAAAAAAGGAAAGGATTGTAGTAAGAAAAGGAATGCAGAAAGGGGGAATGTGATTCTGCAGCTTAGCAATACTTAGAAAAAGTCAGTAAAAAACACCAAACAGGAGAAAAAGAGAGATGGAGAAAATAAAGTTGTCAAACACTGGAATAGGCTGCCCAGGGAAGTGGTAGTCACCATACCTGGAGGTGTTTGAAAGACATGAAGATGTGGAACTGAGGACCTTGGTTTACTGATGGACATGGAGACACAAGCCTTATATTTGAACTCCATGATATTTAAGGACTTTTCCAGCCTAAACACTTCTGTGTTTCTGTGTACTCTATTAGCACTCACCACTGTCAGGCTCTGGTGTCCCTTTCTGCAACTGCTTCCATGTATCAGTTTTTGACCAATCATTAATTAAAATAAGCAAAGAGATTGCCTTCTGTGCACACGGATCAAACTATGAAGGTAAGTGGAGTTTTAAGGATGCCCCACTATGAAAAATCTGCTGTCTAACACCAGAGTTTTCTCATGAAGTAAAGAGATTTCCTGGAGTTGTTACTGAGATATTTAACTCTTTTTTTATTGGCTTGATATTCAGCTTTTTATTGCTGTCTTATATAATTTCCAACTGATCGCCATGTTTTGATCTTTGTAGGAAAATGTTTTTTAAAAGTAGACATAAAGAGGAAAAACTAGTTGGTAGGAAATGACAAGTGGCAACTACAAAGTTGGTTGGCATATAGGATGGAGAAAAGGACAAAGCCTGGAAAAAATTTAGGTGATCTGTCTCACTGGAGATTCAAATGTTTTGATGCCTGTTTTGTCTCATACAAGAGCAAAATGTATTAAAAAGTCCTGTGGGACTTGCCATGGTGCACAATGTTGGCACAGGCAGAGCTGTGGGCCACAGGAATGCATGGCATTCCAGCCCATGGCAGATATTGGAAAAAAGGAGAATCTAACAGCCACTGTTGCTGGTTTTCATTTAATACTTGGAGATATTTTCTTAAATAATAATAGTAGTACAGATTCTCTATATTATCAGAACACTTTGTACAAAAAGGAATTTTTTCCCTGCAAAATTCACCCTGGACTTCCCCACTGAGACATGGAATACTTTGTAATTGCAGAGATGGAACTTGTGATTCTCCTTATGAAAACCACTGCCCCTTTTCTTCACCTCCTAAAGCACATACTTGAGAGAAGAGAGATTTTTTTAAACTTTCAGGGAGGTTTTCTATATAGAAGATTACTCCTCTTATGTCTGCTGTTAACGGTTCCTGCTACTCTAGGCTTTACGTGTGTTTCCTCATACTCTTGGTAATATCTCTGCTTCTGTAGCTGTGCCTTGCCTGAAATGTGCTTAATAAATGACTCATAATATGCTTTATAATTTTGTATGGTACTCTGTTGCAGTGGAAAATCAGGTGCATACTTTATACCACATAATAAAACAGGAGAGGTACCAAAGCAGTAAAATTTTAATTTTAAAATGACATGGGTTTGCAAAGTGCATAAACTTCAGACACATAGCAATAATCAAAGGTAATTAAATCCTGGTATTTTGTTGGAGCCCTCACCGGTGCAATAACAGCACAGCCCACAAAGGGGCACCCAGATGCTGCATTTAAAGCCACAATCCTCTGGTGCCTTCCTGTGTGTATTTCCAGGCACTTTACCTTTTGACGTTTCCAGAAAAAAGTTTCCTCTCACCATGACACCACTCCCAAGTCTTGGTGAAATCCCAGCCTACAAAAACCTCTCCAGTCAATAGGATTCATCTGAACACATATTTAATTAATCTCTCTTCATCTATCACCCTGACAACTATGATACAAGAGTAATTTACAGATATTGCTTTTTTTTTACAAAACTACCGACATGTTTTAGACTAATGAAATTGAGGCCAACACCAACATTAAAAAACAGCCTCAGAGGAAAACTGCCAAATGCTTGTTTGGCCAGAATGTTTATCATAAAAATAACATTACACATGCTCAATTCTTATCAGTCAAATGCTTCTTGAATTTGCTCTATATGCATTTGTCTATACCCTTCTCTTTTCTATTAAAGTCTATCCACATAGACATTGTAATTTTCCTCCTTTCCACTGCTGGAAGCTCAGCTATGACTCATCTTTTCCAACAAACCCCCTACATTCCCAATTTGCCAGGTATATTGCACTGAACATATGTATGCTAGCCCTTTCTCCATGTAAGTCTGTAGCATCTCTGACCCACTGGAGAAACAAAGTGATGGGGCCAGTTTTGAGGCAGTCGTGATGCCAATGTTTTTCTCAGCAGTTAAGAAACCTGAAATGAAAGGGAATTTAGAGCAACTGTATTCCACTAAAAATCTGCATAATTAATATAGGGCAGTGATTTCTGCCTAGTATATTTGCCAGACCACTGATTTAAATACTTATATTCTCTGAGAAACAGAGCTCTGCTTATTGTACAGCTGAGAGGCCAAACCAGGAAAAATCAGATTAACTCAGCCAATGAAAGTAGTAGTTTTACTCAGAAACAGCTGACTGGCATGTCTACATGAGCATCCTGGTGAGCATCTTGTGTTTTAAGTGAGGACATTCTACAATTCTAAGCAACATTAAAAACATCTTCTTGTATATAAAAAACTTTTCACTATTTTGCCTTGCTAATTAAAGAGAAAAAGTATGCAATGATTGAAGAGAGGGCATTAGGAGAATGGCAAGCCATCAACTTCTATGACTACAAATTCTGCCTGTCAATTTTAACTCTGCCATTCTCTTCAGAACAATGCCTAATTCTGTATCTGCAATGACAGCATCTTATAATATGCATTTGCAGAGGTTTAAATCAATTTGCAAAGCTAGAAAACATGCCACATATCCAATAAAAGTCACACATTACATCAAATGGCAACAGCTTTGTCTCAAGAATACTGGCCAGAGAAGGGTAGCCACATGGAAGTAGCAAGATTTGAGAGATTTTATTTGGAATACTATGCTGCAAACCAACAGTGTAGCTATTCTCTGAGAATCCTCTCAATTTTACCTCTTTTTTTCAAAAATAAAATTGCTCAGTAAAGTGAGCAATCTGCAATACAGATTCCAGCTACAGATGACGTTTGTTCTCACTCGTTGTCCTGTTCTTTTGCAGACTGAAATAACAAAGATGGAAATATTGTATGCAACCAGCAGCTTGCAGGAAATGTCTTCGGAAGTAGGGGGCTGTTTGTCAGCACCTGAACTTGTATTAAACCATTTAGCATATGATTGCTTAAAATCTTGCTGCAGAATGAGAAATGAAGTGTCATGAACTCAGCTGTAAGATAAGAGCACTCAGCCAAGCACATTTGTATCTTGATATGTCTGGTACAATAGAAAGATTTATTATGTCCAACCCATTTACTGCACATTGCAGGCAGAGTTGTAATTGGCCAGGATGGTTAAGATTCGATTCAAGACAATGCTTCTATCAGTTTGATTTTTGCTAATAGGGCTTAAGTGTTCCATACAGAATTATGTCTTCCTATGTTACGACCTGCCCTGGGCTAACTGTGTGCTGAAGTGACATCTTTTCCTGCTTTTTCATCATTTGTTATGAGAGGATACAGAGGCATGTATTTGATCACTCCCCATATTTACACAAGAGGAGAATGATATTTCTCAGCAGTTCACCCAAAATGTCATCATTTTCAAATCAATAATGATTGTCAAGAGGATTGCAGACTCTATTTTGACTCACTAGGACATTTGATGGATTACAATGATCATAGCTAAATATCCTTTGATATCGGACAAAGGTCTCTTTTTTTATACTTGTTATAATCCAATGCAGAAAAATAAAAAATTAGATGACAAATGAACATTAATGAAGTGAATAATTAGAAGTATGGTGTATGGCCAACAGTAGTTAAATGGCTTTATCCTTATTAGAAGTATGGTTTATGGCCAATAGTAGTTAAATGACTTCATTTTTAAATATATATGATGAATCATATTAGCAGAATGGAGTGTAATGAAGGTAATGAATACCTAATTCTCTTATGGAAATGCACAATGCCAGTTTCAGACAGAATCTTAATGGCATAATTGTGCATGGGAAAGAGCCTTGGGCTTTTTTGTTTGTTTCTTTTTTCTTCTGAAGTCAGACCTTTGAACAATTTTACACTACATTCTTAATAGCTCTTGCTTTTTTTTTTTGTTTGTTTGTTTTTTTTTTCTCTGAGAGACAAGATGGCACAGAAGGAGCCATATGAAATCTTCCACCTCTAATACCTTATGGCAGTGACTTGGATTGTCCCCAGGCTGATAGCAGTCATGTATTAGTAACATTGAATGGCTTTTTCAATAGATTTCTCAGTTAATTTTTTTCATGGACTACAGCATATAGGACAGAGCTAACAACAGGATCTGCATCTTCACTGGAGGCATGGAAAATACTGGAAGCTGATGGATGAGATGTGCTTATGGGGCCAGATTGCATTAAATTCAAAAACTGCAGCAGCTGGTAGCAGATTCCTAATGCTCTGCTATGGAGAGAAGTAGGATGCCACAGTTCTAATCTCCTGTTGTGTTTTTCAAATGTAAGGAAACAAAACAATTGAGTCAGACATGTTAGGGACTGGGACTTCAATTCCATTCCTACTTCCTTTGGCCAAAGAATCTCACAATCTGTAATTATATCTGCCTCCTCCTTTAACTTGTCCTCCAATTAGTTGTCACTAGTGGTTAAATGATCAGAAATCAAGTTTAAAAGTTTGACAGTTCCTCTGATGGCAAATCAAAATAATTTGATTTGTGACAAGCCAACCAGTCTCTCACACTCCTTCTGCATGAAAATAACCCACCATGATGTGTTTTGGCTTCTGCAGCACCTATTGTCTTAAATATCCAGATTTCCTTGACACAGGGAGTAGAACACACAATTGAGAACAGCACAGAAGTGCTTCCAGGTCCCCCAGTTTAAACTTAGACATGATAAAAAAGAGAAAGAAAGACCACTTTCCTCTTGCCCTATTGCAAACTTTGTGGGACATAGATAATTTGGAAGTGGACTCTATACTTAATTTATTGCTACAATGAAACTTAAGTCAGAGTTCTAGGAGGTGCTGCTACCAATGCCAAATGCAAAGACAGTACAGGTAGGCGCTTGGATTTGTTTGCAACATCGGTTGTGCTACACATGAAACTTATTATCATATTTTCACAGGCAATGACAACATGTTTGGAACCTTTTGGATATACTGACTTCCAGGATTCTCTTGCCACAAGTTTACATCTCAGCAGAAACATGACCTAGAGAAATTGCCTGCCATTTTCTCTCAGCCTTTCTGCGCAGTCAGGCTTTAATAGTAAATAGTTGATGCAACAGCCTGAAGCAGCACATAGAACATTTTAGTAAAGGTAGAGATATTTGCTCCTCTTGCTGTTCCAAGAGAGAAGAGTTTATTTATTTTTTTTCCCCACATTTTTCTCTTTCAGCAAAATTCAAAATGCAAAAAAGGTCCACATAGCTGTGATTTAATTAAATACTGAGCCATGTGTAACACTAAGAAAAGGTTGCATTTAAAGTTACTTATCTTCAAACACTGGTGGTTTCAGAAAAAATGTCCCTGGCTAGGAGATTTCTTGCAACTCCTGTTTTAATTCATCTCATAGAAAGTAAATTTGCAAAGTTGTTCTGCTGTCAGGGAAAAGGAGCTAGGCTACTGTGTGTTGGAGGTCAAAGTCAATGCAAAACAATACATTTCTTTTAATGTGTTTACCAATAATCATTGTTCTACCATTTTTTTCAGCCCTTTTCCATGAAATATGCTTCACAAGAGACTTTTGCCATGTACACAACAAAACAGACAAATGCAATGTTAAGGCAGATTGTTTAAAAATAAATTAATAACAAATGTTAAAGAACCACAATATGATACTCTGGGGAATGTTCCAAGGGAACAAATGTCTTATGCAATTCAGGGTATGCAAGTCTGGCCTGCACAGAGCACCAAATAAGATGAAGATAACCATATGATTTTAATTGAAAGATTATGCTTTTAAGCCAGTGCCAGTTTCCTTTGTTACACGATGCACCAAACCACTCCAGTCAAAGGACTCAAGTGACTGAGCTGACATTTGAACAAGCACTGAATGTTTCACTATTTTTTATTGCCTCCCTTAATGTGCAATGGTTAAAAATGCCCACTAACATTGTGATATGACAGTATTCTCTAAACTATTAGGCCTTCTGTTGGTTAATAAGATTGGAATCAATTTTTTTTCTGTTTGTGAATTTAGTTGTGTTCAAAGAAAATTCGGTTGCCAGTCTTTTCCCAAAAAGTGAATGGAATAAGATTAGTTTAGTTTCTGCTGTCAAAAGGAGAATTATTTATCACGTTCATATTTCAGGTTTTATATACAGCTGCCAGTGAGGCTACAATTGTTACCAATTCAGGAGTGATTCTTTCTTAATTTCCTCCTTAAATTTATAAATGTTGCTGAACAATCATTGAACAGACTGTGGTTATTTTCAGAACTAAAAAAAAAATGAAGGCTGTATTGATTTCTCAACAAAGCTTTCTGGGTCTCAAATTTTTTTATACAATTTCTCAAGTTTTGATACATAAATTTAATCTACTATATTCTGAATCTCAGTTTCTAAGCAGCAAGGAATCTAAGTGAAGATTATTTTTGCAGGCCAAATATAAACAATTCATACAAGTGGCTGATATGAAGTTACTTAAATCATAGCATTTCAGGTAGAATTTAAAATAGAGAAAAGTTCCAAATATCCACAGTTTGCATGTATTATTTTAGAAAATAAAGCAAGAATAAGTCAGGAACAAAAATAAGCCTTTTTTTAAAATTAAAAATTTGAAATTTAAGTTCAAAATTTAAAATCAAATCCAGTAGTTACTGCACCTGTCTGGCCCAGGGGTGAGGCAGAATGCATGGATAGCTCCTCTCTCCCATAACTTAATGTTGGCTTATTTTGATTCATTCATCACACCTCAAAAAATGATTTATTGTCTCTTATTGTGTATGTGATATATTGCTGTTTCATAAAGCTTTTGATGCAGCCCATCTTTCAACATGTTCCAGGAATCAGAAGCTCCAGTATATACACAAGTGTTGTTTATAGTGGTTCTGCATCATATTTAATGCTGTGGGTGTACTGGTTATCCAAGTAACTCTGTTATCTAAGAGGCATTCATCTTTTTCCTTTCCTTTTCACTCTTCATCAAAAGTTAAAAGTAGGATTGGCTTTGATGCAGAACGTTAATTCAAGGGAACTGATGTGAAGACCACAAACGAAACCTGTCATCTCCCACCTGCAGCTTTGTCAAATGTGAGGTGGTCTAATTTGCCAAGTTTCCCAGAGATGTCAGGCACAGCTGCTACTCATTTACAGTTTATAAAGGGACTTTAATCAAACCTATGTGGACTCTCAGGGCTTGCACCAATGGCAGAGATAGACTGAACTCACTAGATCCTTTTATTTTTTTAGTGTAAAGTTAAAAGGTTTTTGAAAAATAATATCTGGATGCTGTACTCGGAAAGATTGGTAGGATTAAATATAAGTACAGTAAGGGCTGTACAATAAATATTTGTTCTAGAAGAAAAGTCAACAAAGATGTAGCTTCTGAAAGATAAATTCTGCAATGGGAAATGTCAAATATTGGGGCAGTGCTAAGAAAGAGATTTAATATCTGATGTCTTAGGAGGAGAGCCAGATAATGAAAGCATTGAGATTACACACAGGATTTTTCTTCACATAGTAATTTAGGAGGGATGGAAAAAATCAAGGATGTTGATACAAAGAAAATCTAGAATGTGAAAGAACTGCAAGTTTGTTAAGCAATACAAAGTTTCCAACGATCTTTAATAAAAAACAGTGTCTCTGAGGTGGACCTGAAAGCTGAGTGATAGGTAATAGGTCTCACAAAAAATTCAGCCTTCCATTCGAAAATATCAGCACAAATCTCTTTTTCGAATTTTTATGTCTTTATTTCTGTTAATAGTTCTAATTTGAATGCAAAATATCAGCTTGCAATCTAAATGATTGTTCAAACCAGGAAAAGGTTTGCTTATCTGGCAAAAAGAAAGAGAAATTTTAAGATAAGTTCCCACAAAGGCACAGCACTTCATCTTGAAGGGAACTGCTAAAGCAGTTATGAAGGACATAGAGGGTGACATATGTTAACATCTCACAACTCAGCAACTGGCTGTAGACAAAAATGGTGATTTGAGGCCAAAGGCAAGCAGCTGATGTGTAGCCTGACATGAGCTGCAGGTTTAAAATTAAAAAAAAAAAAAAAAAAAAAGCTCGTCTAAATCACCCATGATCTCATTATGGTTGAGCTAATAGTCAAATACAGGGCATTGTCGCTATCAAGAAAAGAACCATGGTGTATTTCAATGGCTGCTTGTAAGTAGGTAATGGATTATATCAGTGGGTGACTGCAGTGGTCAGGAGATCACAGGCTAATCAGAACAGGATGACTGTGTGCCAACAAACACTAATGAGCAGCGATTCTCATAATCAGTGGTGGGACTTGCAGTCCTGGAAAGGGCACAGCACAACAGCACATGCAGATGGGTCACATCCAAGTCTGGCACAGTAGCTTATTTGCCTGAATACAGGAATTGAAATTGCAACACTGATAAAACGGGACCATTGGTGTCTGCTAGATATATTAATAAACCCATTGACCAATTAAAAAACATCTAATATTGTTTTTGTGTATTCTGATAGTGGTGGAAGGTAGCCTGTCAGTAGGTATCTCATTGAATGTATGTGTGACAGGGAACATGACTCAACAACTTTGATCTTGAGCTGCTGCTATAACATTCAAACCCATTGTGTATTGTTTGGTCACTATCATTTTGCTTCCATTTATTATTGCAATTAATGAATACAGAATATAAGTGAATAATCCAGGATCAAAATATTGCAGAATTATTGATTATGGAGTAAAACTTTGTAGGAATGAAAATCTGGAAATATTTCTTTATTGAAATGCTAAGAGAATACAAAAGTGAAAGGCCACAGAGAGCTGGAAAAGGACCAGGAAAAAGATATGCTACTTGCAGACTGAGCACTTTTTCCAGGTCATCCTCAGAGCACAGATAGCTACATTTCCTAAAATAAAAAAAATATTAATAAAACATAAAAACAGCTTTACAGCCATGTGTGTGTGTGTGTGTGTGTGTGTGTGTGTGTGTGTATTAATCTTTTCCCTTCTGGTGAAATTGTTCTCATCACTAAGTTGAGGAAGTCAAGTCCTTCCCATGCTGTTTTTCAGTCATCTTATCATAACTGC
Organism: Chloebia gouldiae; assembly: GCA_003676055.1. Classification (NCBI taxonomy): domain Eukaryota; kingdom Metazoa; phylum Chordata; class Aves; order Passeriformes; family Passeridae; genus Chloebia; species Chloebia gouldiae. The sequence goes on along the minus strand of QUSF01000020.1, from coordinate 5,070,094 downwards.
TGACATTATTCTGGCTGAACTCCAAGACTGCCCTATTCACGTGCCACAACACCAGCTGACAGGCTGGCCTTATCTACTAGATTTCAGTTTTTTCTCTGGTCTAACTTTAAAGACTTTCCTGGTTTTTTTCTTTTTTTCTTTTTTTTTCCTTCTTCTTCTTTTTCTTTTTCTTTTTTTTTTCCCCACCACAGATTTCTTCCCAAGCACCTTCAACATCTGTTAATTTGCTCTTCCACTCTCAGCACTGGACCTCAAGTGACTCTTGTCCAAAAACTCCATTCCTTGAGCAAAGCTCAAAACAACACCATATTCTTATAAATAGAGCTCCAGTTAAGTCATCTGTACTCTGTCACATGAGCAGGAGAAACCAGGGAGTAAAGTGAACTTTAGACCTGAGATCTGTACATCACAAAGGCCCAGTTTATCTTTCAATATTTTATTCCTAAAATGGAAAGGCTTGCTAAATTTAACTTTTATCCTCTGGATAAGAATGTGGACTCATGTCCTCAAAATTCTGGAAGCAAGAGTATGGTTTTCTTCTTTGAGCGTAAAATATTCTGGAAACTGCTTTGTCTGAAAACTGATATTAGGGAAGTTTAACAGTAAGACAGCTGACCTACACAGGAGTTTCTCAACACTGAAATACCTAAAAATAGATTTTACTTTTTTGAATCTAATGCATAAAAAAAAATAAAAAGAATAGCTTCATGTCTTGGAGCTTTAAATATCAATTGTGGCAGGGTTCCTTTCAGGGAGGTGAGTTTATGTATGTTCAAAGCAGAGGTACTTACCCTACATTGTGGTAGGGAGCAGTTCTATTTCTATAGATACTAACACTGCACAAAGGAGAGCCCTTCTTTTCATTCTGTTCTTTCTTCATTTACAGTAGAGATGCAAAGCTGCTCTTTTCAACACCAAATATTTTCACTTGAATTATGTCTGTCTGTGGACTTTTCTGACTACTGTCTGAACTGACATAAGAGCTTCAGGTGCTCTGCTCATCACTGAGCTTAACAATCTGTTCTCTCAAAGTCAGATAGCATCATTATTTACTTTTTAGAGTTTCTGTTCAGGGCTAAATATATCCCACCAGCCAGGCCACCATAAAGACTGTGCCTGGAAAATAATGTTAAAGCTGTCCTGGTAGCGAAAGCTTTGTGCAGTATGCTTCAGTAAATGGATTAAATGAAAGGCAGGCAGGTTTTTTTTCTGAACTTGTTCTCATAAGAAACAGGAAAATGTAACAAATAGGCCAAGTACCCACTGTTCTCTTTGTCCATAGAGTGGTCAGGTTTCCTTATTTCATTTGTGGCCAATGCAATGATTTTATGAGTCACTTAGACATGTTTTGACAAAGTATGTGGCAAGATTATTTTCTCTGAAATATCTATTGCTTCAAGTTGTACATAATGGCATTTGAATATAACGTTGTTTGAGCAGGAAAACTGTCACTGAGCATGTGGCCCTTTCTTTTCATGGTGCAAAGACATTCTGCACATTCTTTAAACCCTGGATCTGTAAATAAAGAAAGGTGCCACTAGAGAAAGAATAGACAGCTATTTTTGTGTTTTGCTGGGCTTTTGGACTGGATTAGGACATTGAGGGCTCATTTCTTTCCTGTCTAGAGAGAAGGCCTGAGGCTGCAAGATCTGGCCCCACCTTGTTGCATCACTCTCACACAGCTGCATCACACACATCTGCTGCATCTGTGTTCTCCCACCTCTAAAACAAATAAGTCAATGCTTATCTTCTTTGTAGTAATATTTTGAGATATAAACAATAGTGCAAAAGTACCTTTCATGGTTTAATCCCACATGGCAACTCAGCCCCACACAGCCACTTGCACCACGTCCAACAGGATGGAGGAGAGAATCAGAAGAGTCAGAAAACTCAGAAGAGTAAAAGTAAGAAAACTCATGGGTTGAGATAAAGACAGGTTAACGGTATAGAAAAAGAAGGGAAAACATTAATAACAATAATAACAACAATAATAGAACACAAAGTAAAGGATGCACAGTGCAATTGCCCACCCCTCATCAAGTGATGACCAGCCAGTGCCTGAGTAATGGTCTCTGGCCAGCTTTACCCCCAGATTATATACTGAGCCTGTCGCCATATGGTAGAAATATCCCTTTGGCTAGCTGGGGTCAGCTTCTTATGCCCCTCCAGCATTCTTCCTGGCAGGACATGCAAAGCTGGAATGTTTTTGACTTAGTATAAACACTACTTAGCAACAACTAAAAACATCCCTGTGTTACCAGCATTATTCTTCATACTGCATCCAAAACACAGCACTGTATTAGCTAATAGGAAGACAATTAACTCTATCACAGCAGAAATCAGGACAGAATTTCAAAGTCACAGAACAAATATTCTCCTTTAAATCATTATTCTACTCTGAAATCTCTATTTTTTTCTCAAGGAAGGTGTCTTGTTAATTTCCTAGGTCTCCTCTCCACCATTTTGTTTACATTTCCATAAATGTTTACCGCTCCCATTCTGGATCTGCATCATACACAGATATTACAGACTTCACAGATAAACAAGAGCAACTCTATCATTTTCCAGTATAAAAATTTAAGTGTGGGATCACAGGATAGCTCCTGTTAGAAGGAACCACTGGAGGTGCCCCGGTCCAGCCCCTGTGTGAGAGTGCTGAGCACACCCTGAGCCTTGGAGGATGTCAGGCCTGGGCAGAGCCACCTCGCTGATGGCAGCACCTCTAGTACATAGCAGTAGGCTAGAAACAATAGATTGAAAATCTGGCAAAAATACCAAACCAAAACCCTCTCACAATCTCATTAACTTTTGATATTTACTGGGAAAAGAAAAGCTTTAACAAACCTAAACCACTGGCTCTATATTATTGTTAGAAAAATATCATCACCCCAGTATGGAGCCTGTGCTGATATTTAACAGAAGAACCCCTCTAAGCATTCATTGTCTAATCCAGCTCTTATTGAAGTCTCTGAGGAAATTCCTATCAGTGAGTAGGATCATTCCTATTTCTCTTTTTAACAGATTAGTGTGTGTTTACATGAAGGCCCTGCAGGCACCAATTAATCTGTATTCATAGGGCAACTGCAGAGTTTAAAAATCCCAGACATTCTCTTCTATTGGTAATTCAGAAATTTGCCTTGGCAAGCAATGGTACTGAGAACATCCATCTCTTTTCAGATATTAAAATTCCATTATTTATCTGTTGAAATGTAGTTTTTAACTCATATGATGCTAAACATTAAACAAATATAAACCAAATACAGGGTAGTTTTAAGGCAGTACAGAGAAATCTCAGACTTTCTGGTCCTGCTCACAGCTTTGCTGAGAATCCTCAGAATGGAATTTAGCAAGTGTGTTCAACTTCACAGTTACACTGTCAAATCATGTGGGCAGAAGGCAAACAGTCAAGGATTACATGAGCCAAATGCTGCTGCAACTTTTCAGGAAATTTTGAGCAGCAACAGAGGCAGACAAAGATAAAAATGGTCGAAGCTTAATTGTTTCACCTAGATGCTCTCCAAAGAGAATCTTCTAGACTTTCTTAGCTCCTTGCCCATCCATACAGTTGCATGCCTATAGAATGCTTGCTCCACATAGGGGAATGCATCAGCATGATGGGTACCATATGTTTTATATACTCCAGAGGATGTATCCTGCTTTTTTCAGAAGGCCCAATTTGATGGATCATTGACTGCACAATAAATGGGGTTTGGTTTTAAAATCAGCTTAGGGGCTGTCTTTAGAACAGTGCAGAAGAACATGGTGCACTCTGCAGCCTGGAGGTTGAAGGGAAAATAGACTGCTGGAGATCTCTCCTTATTTTACTCAGGGGCCTTAAGAACAGGAAAGAGGCAGAAATCTTTCTTTCATGCCTAAAGCAGGCAGCCGATGGTATATACATATACATTTACATATACATACACACATACACATATATATATGTAAAAATATAAGATATAAAAAACCCCAAATATGTTGAGTGCTTACTTCCCAGAAACCAGGAATTTAAATTATTTTTTGGATGATGAGGGTGAGCTGAAGTGGAGGAGGAAGGAGAACAAAGAATTACCAGTGTATTCTATATTCCTGCCTTTTATCTGTGCTTAGTAAATCTAATCCTGCTGATTGATCTTCTTGTACATGTTATTGAAGTGAGAACTTCCTTTTCTATGGTGTGTCTTTACCCTGTTCCTTTCTGTTTAATGTAGATATTCAAGGCAAATGCAAACGTTACTGCAATAGAGAGAATTATTGCTAATTACTACTAGTGTTAGATGGTCTGTGCAGGTTCATCTGGTGGGACACAGAGCTCTGGTGCAGGATGTGGTGGCTCATCACTTCAGTCTTAATGATACAGGTAAGTGTTGGATAAAAATAAGGTAGGGATAGAGAATGCCTCATCAAATGAGTGTCAAAAAGAACTGTAAGTAGTAGCAATATGGTGAAAGCACTGCCATGAGGAAAGACAGTATGAGAGCATGGTTTATTTAGCATAGTAAAGAAAAAGCTGAAGGCAGTTTTGATTGTTTCCTAAAAATACACATGCAGAGTGAGAGAAGTGAGAAAAGGAGAATAAATATCACCAAGGGAGAAGAGCTTCATTTCTAACCAATACCAAGACAGGGATAAACATATACAATGCCCAAGAATAAATTCAGGGTAACATTTTCTTTTAATTATAAGGGCAAAGTCCTGAAATCACAGAATGGATGAAAAAAAGTTTTCAGTGTTTATAAGATAGAATGTGTAGATAATCTGATTGACAGAGAAAAGGGAATATGTAATTCAAAATCTTCCTTTAGTTCCTCTGAATATGACCCATAGAGTTTTTGTAGAGGCAGGGGGGTAGGGGAAAATTTAGATAAAAAAAAAGATCTGGTGTGGGGCACACCTGAAACGCATAAATTGTCAAAGAAACAAAGAGTAAGACTGAAAAGTCCATTTAGGTATTGTACATTTCCAACGTTAGTATGCTGCAGTTGGGTGATAGTTAATGAAGCAAGAATCATGGAGTTCCTGAAAAGCCATTTGGAGTATGAAGGTATTTTTAAACAAAAGGCAAAAGTGTAGGCTGCCTAAGGAGCCCAGAAGGTCAAAGCATGTTGAAAGATCTGTTCTGAGTCACCTTGCCACTCTGAGTGCCCTAGATATTTTTGTCAAATATTTTTATGATTGTGTTTGGTCTGGCTGGAATGGAGTTACCCTTCCCCACGGTGGCCCTCTCAAAGCTATGCCCTGTATTTGTGGCTAGAATGATGTTGATAACACCAATCCTATGTCTTTAATGAGTCACAAATAAAAATCATGGTAAATTGCCTGCAGATAATCATTATTTTTCATTGATATCTGCTATCTGTGTTTTTGTTGAATTGGATCATGCATTGACAATGTCCCATGCATCAGGCAGACCAGGAGTCAGTGTGCCCTCTTGCCAGCTCTAGCAATGAGTAGCCCACTGAGCTGAGGGCTTTGGTCTTCAGCTCAATTTCCCTGTTGTGCAGGAATCTTACATTTGAATTTCCCTGCTTTAAGCAGGGGGTCTTTGAAATGAATAACTGAATATTCATTAAGCCAGACAAAGTGTATATAACTATAATGTGATGATTAAAACACCACTGTGTGAAGGGATCAGCTGAGCCTGTGTTTGAACCAGTGCCATGACTGTGACCATGACTGTCTGCAGTAAGCAGAAATTTTCACAATCATTTTCTTTCTTACACCCTTAAAAGAAAGTCCTGTGGCTCACACACATCAGGAAATCTTTTGTAACCCTCCCTGAGCATGTACTCAGCCTAAGGAAAATATGTGACTTGATTGTAATTAAAGAAGATTTACATTTTCCCTTACCTCAAAATTGTAAATACCTAATGTCTACAGCAGAGTACAAACACAGATGAAGGAGAAGCGGAGCACTTGTGTTACAAGAGTAACTTACTCTGGTTAACAGGAAAGTGCAGAGAAAGTTCCCTGGAGCTGCTAGAACTTTTGGCAAACACATATAATTGCTTTAGATTTCTGATGTTAGGAATTGTTTATGTTTCTGCAAAAATGAATGATCCCTCAAAATCTTAAAGCAACTACTGATATATTTTGTCTGCATTAAAATTTATTTGATCTAAAATTCTAAATATTTGGTATAAAAGGTGGTAGGTACTTTTCATTTCAAGCCATGCTCTTTGGTTGAAGTTGTCAGGCACTCTCATGGGGTTTTTTGCCCTGCACAAATCTTTTCAGCCAGTACGTGATAATTATCAGGATTTCTCATGTAAGTGGAATAAAAAACCAGGGCTTAGTTTGAGCTGCGGAGCCCTCAGGCACTGTCTTTCATTTGCCAGCTTCCAGCTATTATATATTAGAAATATATGAAGAGCTCTGGGAGACAGGTATATTTGGATTTGCTTCACTCAAGTATAACGCATCTTTACAGAGGTCATTGAAGTTGGAAGTCAAAAAATATGGAGGGATAATGCATTTTGTATCAGACCATGGGTACTAACACCCCCATTTCCCATTGTGCTGTTAATTACATATCGAGGTAGGAAGGGCACTCCTGAATGAATGAACCTTAATGAACCTTAAACCAAGGGAACTCCTCCAAACCAGTGCTTCATCTATACTCCAATAAAAGAGGAAAACAGATCACAGCCCTCATGATAAAAATGAATCTTATTGCTTAATGTTGCTGCTATGAACAACCAGATCAGTCCCTACAAATTCATTGTTTACCTCATTTTTCCAAGGAGTTCCTAGTCCTGGTTAATTATTTATAAGACCCTACTTTCCAGACCACGCTGCCTCAGTGTGCCATTTCCCAGCCTTCCAGAGCAAGTTCCACAGGCAAAGGGTTGCAACAAAGGAGAGAGATCCTAACGATGCCCTTCCACTACAGTTTCAGTTACATGAAGGGAGAGATGTTTGAACAGACATGAGTGTCACAGGTGCCAGTTGTCTGATTTATTCCCTCTCAGAGAAACGTACTGGCATCTGTGTGCATAGTGCCACCTTGCCAGCTGGCCAGGAGGTGTCCTCTCCGCTGCCTTTCCAGAGAGATGAGCTGCACAGTGCACATAGCTGCCTGCCAAAGGACAGACTTTCCAGGAGAAGGAGAGGGAAAAAATACTTCACGTACTTCTGACAGTAGTTTTACTTAAAATTTGTTTACAGAATTAAGTTTATTGGACCAGCTTATCACCAAAGCCATCTTTCTGACACTGCAGTAAGTTACTTGGATTGTGCACCATAAACCAGAGCAATTCACGTACAAATTTGCATTCTCTCTAATGTTGCTAAGTGGGGTATATTTTTCTCAGTCTGGTCATAACACAGTATGGGCAATATGATCTTACTTAGCTTACTTTTTTATAATTCTAGATCGTTCAGCCAGAATAAATACCTCTACCTTTAGGTAACTATATTAAATAGTTAGGTTTTAAAGCCTAGCTTTTTAGAGCTTTAAATGGTCTGAGGACTCAAAACTCTTATTAGTAATCCACTTGTGAAAGTGTGCAACAAAACTTCAGCTGTCTTCAGGGAAAAGACAATTGTAAAAACCTTCACGACTCAAATCTTAGTACCAGCCAATGAGCTGGTAGTGCTTATTTACTGGTTTCTAAATGGTTTCTATAAAATAAACCCAAATGGGTTCTTTAGTCATTGAGAGTTTGAGAATCGTGTACAGTTTAACTGTGAGAATGAGTATTCCTTATTTGTTTGCAGAATGAAAACACATATTCTGGTATGTAACTAAATAAATGGTAAAACCAGTATTTGGCTGAGGTTGAATTGAGCTAAAAAATACAAAAACATAAATACTTGATTTGTAAGACTCTCAAGACATTATAACAATGACATTCAGATAGTGTGAACAGTGGTAATGCTTTAAATGAGCCTGGGAACTGTAGCTATTAACCCCTAGAATTTGCACCTCTTTTCCTGAAATGAATTAGTAGTGATTTTTTTTTTTTTCATGCTTATACTCTTACTAATTATCTCCTCTGGTTTTCAGTTCATTCTGCCCACAGAACTTACACAATTTGGCATAGAGCTTTTTACAATGCTGATCACATTGTTTGAATATAAGAAAAAACTATCTATGCTATTTTAATGGTAGACATGTCTGCAAATGTGAATGCTCATTGTTATTCTCTTTAAACTTCATGCCCTTTTACTCACTTATTTAATACATTTCAGCTGAGTGAATTAAAAGCAGTGTTAAAGACAGTGAATGGCTGTTTCTGGCTCATCTGGGTTTATCCAGTGCATTCTAAGTAATATACCTGGTTTCTCCACAGAGACAGGAGTTTGTTTCCTAACCTTTCTGAAGCATGACTTCATACAGGCAATAGCCATAAAATCATAAAAATCATAGAATGGTTTGGTTTGTAAGGGACCTTTAAAGGTCATCTATTCCAATCTTCCCTGCAATGAGCAGAGACATCAACTAGATCAGGTGTTTAGGCATAAAACTAGTCCAATGACTGGACTGCATTTCAAGCTCTTTAGGGTACTCTGCCTTAAGTTCTAACCTAGGGAATTTGAAAGTTCTCATTTTATGGTAGAGTAGCAAAGAAACTGCTGGATTTCATCTCTGCTGTCTATGTCTCAGGTAAAAGGGTAAATGAAGCAGTGTATTGCTCTTATATCTGCATCACTTAAGAGGAAGTAATCTTGACATTTATGTGGTGTCTAGCACATCTAAATGAGGTCTTCTGCAATTACAGTGGTTTAAGTTTTCATGGTTTAAGGTTCATTCTAACTGAATCTTTCCTGAGAATACCAGCTCTGTACCTGAGCCAAGTCAATGGCACGAGTCAGTGCATTCCTAACACTAAACAAAATCATATGGCTTCATCTCAATCAACCCTAAAGGATGTTTTTAAATATGTGAGTGGACTTTTCATTAAGGATGAACAACATTCACAGTAAAGGCTAAATGTGGTTTGCTTTGCAAATATAAGTGAACAGCTGTGCAGTAGAATCTTAAATCACCATAACTCGACGTGCAAGGCCACACTATTCATGCCCAGAGCTCAAGTTCCCATTATTCATCCATCTATTTTCCACCCCTATTAGAATTGGACTGTGTTCATTCTGATTGAAATTGCGGGGGCTATTCAAAAAAAAAGCAACCTCTTCTATACATGAAAGTGTTTGTGACTGCTGAACTTTCAAAACTGTGATTTTTTCTTTAATTAAGAAAAAAAAATCTTTTATATTCCACAGATGGACACTGGCAACACGAGCTTCTGTCATATTCCTCTTCATGTAAAATCTTGATGTCAGGCTCTGTGATGCAAAGTAGCAAAACACTGAGTGCAAAAGCCATCCAAACCTCATTTGGATTCCCAAGGGAATTTGACCCATCCTAGCAAGCACACTTTAGACTGATTATGTAGCTGTCAATTAAACTACTGTTCTGTGCATTGAGATTACTCAGACCATATTTTTTATCACAACCAAAATAAACCTACTGAAGTGGATTGTTTTCTCCCTTCTAAACAAATGCATATTGAACATGCATAAGTAAGCTTAAGCATTGAATCATTTTGCTCAGATTTGCCAGTGACATACCCAGTAAATGTCTGAAGTTCAAAGCTGACAACAAAGGTACAGATACAATTCTACTTCTGAGGTGAGGATTGTGACATTGTATAGACTTGAGGTTATGAATTATGAAATGCAGTACTCATCATGTATATATTATAGGATTGCATGGCATTAACAGCCTTGGTCTCCATGACAATACCAGAAAAAGATGTTGGATGAAAAAATGGCTATGAAGAATATGATTTAAATAAATATCACAATACTTCTGAGTCTTTTTTTATTTAGCATAATTTTTAACATGTTTAAAGTAACCAAATTATTATTTTCCTTCTTTAACTAATTAGGCACAGTTTTCTCAGAGAGAGATCAACTTTTTGCTACCCATATGTAAAAGAAAAAGCAAATTAGAGATTCATGGGTGATGGTTGCATCTGGCCAGATGGATTAAGTGTACCCTGAACTCAGTTTACAAAACACTGACACTCTAAAATGCAATGCCTCTAATCATAAGCAAGCAATTATATCCCACCCTAAAAGCTTTTTGGGTTTCCCCCTTGACTACAAAAACAGCCTCAAGTGACCAGAGACAGAGATAGACACTATGAAGGTGAGTCACTGTATTGTCAGCAAGTCTGGCAGGCACAAATTTCTCTGGGCACCCCTCTCTAAAAGCTGTAAAATGGTATTTTCCTTGTGCTTGCCATGCCACTAGGCTCAAGTGAACATTTGGGTATAAGTAAACTGTGACTTTATATGGAGCTCATTAGCACCATTATTACACAATCCAGTAATACCCATAATTTCATAGCAGACATCAAAGACAACTTCTTTGTCTTTGAATTTTAGTTCTTTCTTCGGGACCCATTCTTCATTTTCCCTTTCAGGACCATAGGCTCTCTGAACAGAAGATAAATTCAAAAATTAAAAAAAAAAAAACTCACACAAAACAAACAAAGCCATACAGGATGGTCAGGACCATATAATTTAAGTTAAATTTGAAAGGAGTCCCACAAACTATTTTAGGCTAACCATGGATTTTTTACATTTTATAAAATCAAATGCCTAATTCTAACCTTAGATCTATTTTTATCTGTATGAACTATTCACTGGAGGCATGCTGTGGTGCTGCCACACTCTGTCACCTCACCACTTCATATTTGTAAATTGGTGCAATAAAAATTTGGGGCCAGCATTAAATCCTTGTTATTAATTTAGTGTCTGATCTCTTTTTAGTCTTTAATATACACTCAATTCTCACATTGTCTACAGAGAGATAAAATGCTCTATTATTCTGCTAGTTTATGGTATGACAATTTGAGCAGAAAGTACACGCTGTGCTTTATGTAACTTCTGCCTTGGAATAGATGCTCCTTGTTTTGTTTCTTCTCAGCCCTCTTGCTCTCACCTTTCACAAGGGATGATACCAAAAGAGGAACCCAGACTGTAAGACTCAGAGTTTAAGATTCCATCTTTCTATAAGAAAAATATTAATCAAAAAATATTCTCTTCTGGTTTGCTCCTGTCACGTTTGAACATCTAAACACTGCTTGACTGCAAATAAAGATAGCCTATATGAAACTCCTATGTGAGGATCCCAAATGTAAGAGATACCTGAATGCTCTACTCCGTATATTTGTTTCAGTCAGGATTACTTTGGCAGTGTCTGTGTTGGAGGTAACTACTAAATTAATTCCTAGATCTGGTATAAAGAATGAACATGATTCTTTGTTCCTCATGGCTGGTGGTCCTAGATAACTTTAGTCAGCTACAAACGACAGTGACATGGCTTTCCATGGCATCCCTTGTGTAATAGTTCAGTGGCTGGAATATCAGTTTTGAGAAACATCAGAACACACTGAAATTTCTGATGACTACTTTTGTTTCACTTTTGAAAAAAAACCCAAACTTTTAAAATTATTTTAAATTTTTATTTAATTGATTATTTGCTTTTGGCACAGCATTATTGAAAGTTAGAACATTCCATATTTTTAAAATGTGACTTTTAATATTTTTTTACAGATGCTTTATTTAGTTGGAATCAGCCTTTTTAATGACTGGAATCCCAATCATATTAAAAAAACAAGAACTTCTCTTTATTCAAAAGGTGCTTCACTGACATCAAATATAAAACAAATACATGAAAATAATTTTTGTTTAAGAATAATGCATTTGAGGCACAACTATCATTTCAAACTAGCTCTAGAGCATAATTAAGGAATCCTATTCCTGGATTGCACTAACCAAATAAAACCTTTCCAGAAAGATTAATTTCAATAATTCTCCATTAATAAAGATGAAGGTTCACCTTATCCTCAAATAATCATGCCCAGAAGGTACCATTACTACAGTGCCTATAAAAATCTTCTTACATTTAGAAAAAATGCAAACTCAGGTTACATTTCCAAAGCATTGGCAAGAAGGCTCTTTCCTGTCTCCCAGCTGGTCATGAGGTCTTCAAATTATTGTGGAGGTCTCTCTGACCTCAAAACAAATATTATGGTTTGATATGGCAACCAGCATTGATATATGTGATAAAACTCACTAAATCAATAGAAAAGAAAACATTTTCTCAAATGTTTTGTGGGAATACAACTTCCAGTGATCATTGGACTCAATATAATTTTCAAGTCTAATTCACATTTTTGCATGTTTTATCAGCTGTGTGTTTTAGAAAGCCAGAGTCAAATTGAAACCAGAATGACAGGTGGTTGCAGAGAAAGATAAAAACCCATTACAAACAGAAATACAATCAGCTTTTCCTTAAACAGAGAGATAGAATACATTAAGTGTTTTGATCAGCCCGCATTTTAAAGAAGATCTGATAGATTTCTTTTTTCTTGCCACAGCTGTGAAAAATACCTTTCACAAATGATTGTGAGTTTTCATCACAAAAATGAATAGCAAGCATATTGCATCAAAATATCGCCATTTCCAGAAAATATGTTTTAATACTTTGTGTTCTTTTTAGAAAATTAGTCTTTTCCAGACACTTCTTTTCCTAGTTTGTTTTTTAAATTACCATGGGACAACTACAGCTACACTTTTCAGATTTTTCCTTATGTGTTCTAAGAGGTTCTGTGGCATCTGTTCCTTCAACTTGTCCTAGAATACAGAAAATGGTCCATCATATACAGCAAAAAATTAAGTCTGTGCTAACAATTTCCAACTCGTTATTAACTCCCCAGTGCATCAGCTGAGAAGTTTAGGTGTTCTTAAATCTTCAGGAAATAATCATTTTCCCCTCCTTTTACAACATCAGAGCTTTCTTGGGCTCAATTCACACGGCAACACCAAGACTTGGGAGCAGCTCTCCAGCTTTATGCACATTATTCCATCTCCCACAGCCTTTCAGAGACACCAAAGCCCCTTCCCACTCTCCCCTGTGCAGCAGGAGGTAGGATCACAGGCTGCCTGACGAGGCAAAGAGCCATCTGCATTGGGCCTCTGTCTCCAAGCAGACTTAAAACTGAGTCATCTGCTTCAGAAGCTGCATAAAATATGCTGGAGGACATAAATAATTCGCACAGCTCAAAAATTAGATTCCTTACTGGCTTCTCTTCCCTACAGAGAAATGAACCCATCCTGATCAGCAGCTATGCCCAGCCTGGGCTTAGAATCTGGTTTTACTTTTCTTTGCATGCACTGATAGACAAGGAGATACCTGTCACTTATCTAACCAGAAAAAAATAGACTTGCTAATATTATTCCAAAGCAGAATATAAGAGTCTGCATTTGCAGTGAATATATTGAAAATTTTATCCAAATTGCCAAAAAAAGTCCCAAAATCATCTGTACTGAAAAACCTGTAAAAAGCAACCAATATTAATAAAGCTGAATTTTTAAAAAAATCCTTTTACTCATGAGCAGATACCAACACACATACAGTAAGTCACTGGAGATAGGGAGGGTTCTGAGCTCACAGCCTTACCCCAGTGGTTTGGTATTTGCTATGTCTCTCTTACCCTCTTCTCCTTATCCCAAAATCTTTTTCTTTGGCCTTGATCTAGGACCTACTTGTGAGCACTGGAAGCCTTTTCACCACTTTTAGGGGCATTAGTGTGAGGGCTTCCTCTTTTCCTGACCACATTCCTTTTTTTTACTTCTGCAGTGTTTTTACCCTATTGCAGTGCAGCTTTTACTGTTTAACTTACAATTCCAGCAACTACTGATGTCAGCAATCTGAGTTTCAGCAAGAAATATGAACACATAGTGCAGTGTTAAATATAAGTATTCCCTGAACTACATTAAAATATAAAATTTCCTGATACCGGCACATTTGGAAACTTATATGTATACCAATTTTTCTAGCACTAGCAGAATTAAGTTAGTGGAGAGCCTCATACTTCCTTATTTTTAGCATCTCAGACTTTTAAAGAATATTCATTTGATCTGATGGCATTATTATTTTCATCTAACTTTTCTGGGGACTCTTACCTATTTTTTTTCCAAATGACAGTTTCTAATGCAAATCAAACCAGAAGAATAATGCAATCATTATTAACATCAAGCAGTTCAAATATTAGAGGACTCTGCTCTTAGGCTTCTTCACTGACACTAAAATATGTCAAAAATAAGAGTTGCCTATCAGCAGAAACTGCATCTCTTAGTGGAAATGCCACAGATTACAAGAAGATAATGAAACTTGCTAATGAAGAATATGGGGGGAAAAGCTTGATTAATGCACAGTGATGTTTTCAGAAATGCTTTCAGAAATTAACGATTTTCAAACTATATTAACTATATTTTCAAATTTTCATAGGCCAAAGTACTGTGTAACCTAATGACTTGATCATGCAAATGTTTCCATACATATGTTTTTTTACAGCACTTTCTGAATATATTTATGCAGTTTTAGGTGCTGCAGTTAAAAACAGAATGGAAGAGGAATATGAATAATTTTTGAACTTACACATGTAGAAAGCATCTTTAAGGAAATCTCAAGTGCAGTGTCCAGAGGCTTTGATGCCAATGAAGTTTATCCTCTAAATAAAATTCCCACTAAATTTTATTTAGAGGGTAAACTTAATCATTATATATGCTTGCTTTCTTCAATGTGTTATATAAAATTATAATTTTTTTCTTATAGAAATGAAGTTAATCAATCTAGAACAAAAGCATTCATTGCTTCTAGAACACAAGTTGCTGTGATTTAATTATTCTATTAGATGAGACAAATGTGTTTGATGCCTAATTAACAGAAAAGACAGCAGCAGTTTTGAAGAAGTCCAACATTTCAGCACTTGCTCAGCCCAGAGAAACTGGTGAGAAAGGGTATATTTCTTCTTAAAATGTAAGGAGTAGACAAAGACAGCAAAACAAAAAAGAACCTGATTCAAAGTCAGAATGAACAATGAATTAATCAGGTTTTAGATCAGCACAGAAAGAATGAATTAAGTGCAAATGCACACAATTCTTCAGCAGCATTCAAATGTGTGAGGGATGTGCACAGATACTACGTGCAGAAATGAACACTTTTCTTCAAACAGAGAAACTTATTTTGGCATCATGTTGCAATCTACTTATCTTCTCACAAGTAATAAACAAGTTATTCAACTTAACAAGGGTGTGTTAGCATGAAAATATCTGCATATTCTTTTTGACTGGAAAGATTTATGGAATGAATGAATTAATGTCAAGTGACATTATCAGTGCAGAGCATTAACAGCATCTTTTTAAAGTTGCGTTTTCATGCTGATGTTTGTATAACATTTAGAAGGGGAAAGTACTTATGCAAAGACAGACATGGTGACAGTCAAATATTTTTGAAAACTTATTTTCAGAGTAGATAAAAAATGCAATAAAATAAATTGTCTATTACTATTCAGAAATCTGTAGTAAATATGATTGTTCTGATTTCTTGTCTAGCAGAACACCTCTCAGGTGATATTTAACTATTATTTTCATACCAAAGTTTAATTCTGATCTTAAGAAAAATTTTAGAATGAGAAAAAATAAAAGGTCCACAGAATCTAATATGAAGCAATGACTAAGCAGAACTCCCAGGACAATGATAGCAGATTCCTACGTTAACTTTTGCATGGAAGTAAAACAACTTAACAACTTTCTCTTAATAAATAATTTATAACATCTGCATTCTTCCCTGAAATTAAGCACTCTATCTTCATAAGTTCTCTTTCTTTAATCACTTGTGAATACTAGGACAAGTATTTTGCAGTCTAACAGTGGTAATAAGTGTTTAATTTGCAAATAAAATCTTAGTCCCTTATTTTTAAAAAAATATTAATTGTATATATACATATATATATAACCCCACATATATATATATATGATAAAATATTTTTGCAAAAGAAAGTACTGCCAGAAGTAAGGCGATGTGTTAGACATAGGCATGCTTTGTGCTTCTGGATAGTTAGCCTGAGATTCATTTTTGTGTGACAGAAATCAACTACTCCTTCCAATGTTTTTAATTTGGTTGAGACAATTTAAGTGCAACACAGAATAAAAATACATGTGTTATACTCTTTCCAAGCACCGTGGCTGTAAAAATAGTTGCAGATGAAATTTATAGCTCAGAAAACGTCAGAGTTATATTTGCAGTGATCGAGATCTGGAAGAATATATTATCACTGCCTCAGCAACAGCTGGGTTTGGGAGCTCTTCTCTGTAGTCTTGGATGAAGTGTAAGCAAACCCCATGTGGTAGTTCTGGTTCTGCTCAATCCAAGAGTCACTGCAATATCCAGCTGCTCCATAGGACCTTGAATTGCCCAGCAGCTCCACCAGACTGAAGTGACACTGCCATTTAAAGTAGTCTGCTCACCTCAATATGTAACTTTAATCAATTCAAGCATCTAGAAAAGGTATTTCAGAAGTTCTGACCACAAAGAAACCTAGCTGAAGGTAGGCAGCTATCTGCAGGATTGTGTCTGTTTACCGCTGCAGCTTTCTGGGTGTCAGAGGTGGAACCAAGGCTGCAGTGGCAGGACTTTCCCCATCCCTCAGATTTCAGAGCTCTCTCCAGAGCTGAGCAGACACTTACAAGAAGCCTCTGAAGGAACAACTCTTCTAATTTAAAGCCACAAGTGGTTCCTATGTCCTGTAAAAGAGTAGGAAATCTCAAACATGTTCAGATGATGAAAACTGATCCTTCTAGGATAACCTGAACATTTTTATATGATGAGATAGTTACTAAAAAAATAGAATCCCAGGAACACTTCAGCATCTCTATTTTTCTGATAGGACATTAATACCAGTTGCCCAGTGTTTGGATCCAGGTTCTGGAGCCAATATGCCCCGACTGGAGGAGTTCTGGCAATGGATCCTAGTTAGGTCATCACCTGTGGTCCCATCCTGCAAGCCACGCTGCCAGTGAGCTATTTGCCAAGGAAGGAAACTCGGTGTGGACTGATGGTCACCAAAGCTCTGGGTCAGGCTGTATAATCTGCACAGTTTTCTGCAGGAGAACCAATTGGGATTGACGCATCATGTCCATAAAATATAAAACTCCCAATATCCAAGAGCAGTGACATGCAATCTTTCTGGGGCTGTTTCTTGTTTCTTCTCTCCCTGTCTGTGTTGGATCATAAAGTCTTCCCTTTACCTCACACTCGCTCTTGTGAGGAGTTGAGAGGCCAGGAGTGCTACAGGAGTAGGAGCATCTGTGTCCTGTCCCCAGGCATCTCTGGAGGAGGAAATGCCCACCCAGGCTGCTTGCACAGGCAGGCCCACCTGCCCACAGCCCCCACCTGGCTGCACAATTAACACCCAGGTCTGGCTAATGGAGGCTTGGCCGTGTCTCCCTGCTCACCATCAAATATGTCTGCACTAAACACTTCACCCACCAGCTGTTCCATTTGGTATTGCAGTGAGCTGGGAGGACACAGCTCCACTGCACACACTCCACAGCTCCACTCCAACTTGCTTAATCTTAATAGAGGTTATCTTGGATCAAAATGGGCATTGAAGGCTGTAGGACTCGAAAACAAGCTTTCAGTCTTGCTTTTCCCATTAAGGAATACACCTAACACAAAGCATCCTATATCCACACAACCAATATAAAAATAACAAGAGTTTCCTCTGAAAATGCACTTCAGGATCATTGTGTATTGACAGAGTTCAACTGGAGTATTTTTCTTTGTTTGTTGGGAAGATAGATGTAGAAATACATTCAGGTGAAAAAAAAAAAATTTCTAATAAAACAGCAACAAGAGCTGGTTTGTTTTCTTTTGGTTCTTTGTTGGGTTTTTTTTGTTTGTTTTTTTTTTTCCATCCCCTGCTAATGGATGGAAGCCTTCTGCTCATTGTAGGTGTCATTGTGCTGATATATTCTTTTCATATATTTCTGAATTCCTCGAATCTATTCTAAGCAAAAGGCACTGGAACTAGATTTGTCAAAGCAAAACTACCCCTTGGAGCCAGGGAAGCTTTGACATCATTCTAGGATGTGCCAAATGCACTAATTTACTCAGAGCTCATTCTTGGATACTATCCTCCCTGGGGAGCAACTATACATCAAACAAATGCTTTGTAAAAAGCTCTACTCATGGCTCTGTGACAGATTCATTTTTTAATATCTGTAAGGCACAACTTCTTAAGCAGGATTTCATGTACCAATAGATTTTACTTATTTCCAGAATCATTGCTACAGTCATGAACATTCTTAACCAAAAGTCCATGCAGAGTCACCTGCAGAAAAGCTGCAGTTGCACATAAATAACATCCTTTCTCCCCTATTCTCTGAGACGGTTTTATTGGTGAGGTCTTACCTATCAAACTAAGCTGAGGGCCTTCAGTGAAGACTGTCAGATGAAATAGAAACAATTCAGAAAATTCAGAACTGCTTTTCAGTCAGAGGCTGCCTCTTTTCACTTGTACCAGAATCCAGACCCTGTAAAAAAAGTGAAGTTAATGAATGTTTCAGTGTGATGCCAGAGCAAGCGCAGAGTATTAGCAAAACACCTGTATTAATTCTTACAAATAAAGGTAAAAATGAAGGCAAAATATGTAAACACACATCCCCAAAAACAGTTTTTCAGAAGATACCTTTATTGATTTTTACTAAATAAATTTCAGTGTATAGACAGTGCTCTGCTTGTGTCTTTTTTCCCCAAGTAAAATCTAAAATAATTGTCTGGAGATGAAGTTCTTCTTTAAAAGCAAGTATTTGCCACATCTGAAGCCTGAAGTGAGCATTGCAGTTGCCTATTAATGAAGGTAATATAAAAAACTATGCAGTAGTGACAAAACTGGACAAGAATGCAAAAACCAGAATCCCCCTCACTAACACCTTCAAACTGTTCGGATGTATATATAATGTATATTAGCAGTAAGCAAGTGGCAGCCAGAGGCTCCAGTGAGTGTGGAGCCCTCACTGTGCTGATTATTGTATGAGCATAAACATGAAATATTCCTTCTCTCAAAACCACTCCGGTCGAGACATCAGCAATGCACATCAGGGCTCACAGGAAGCAGTGTGGAAGAAGGATGCTGAACCTGAGGGCAACTAATTGGAACATAAGATTGTGAAATCTATTGGCTGAACATTCAGCTACAAGCTTTAGAGAATTATTTTTTTTTTTATTCCATGAAAGAGGCCAACAAGAGCTACAAATGAATCATTTGGGGCCTGTCTCCTTAAGGACTTTCATTAACCATGGGTATCACGGGGAAGATGGATCTTGAGACAGAAACAAAAGGGTACCAGGGTAATGGTTGTGTCTAATGACTTGGTTGTAAAGGCATAGAATCTAATAAAGTACAAGTTAATAAGCTCTCACTATGAGAGACATGACAGAAAGGCATGGCGATGACAGAATTTCTATAAGCAGATTTATATAAATAGTGTGGGTTGGTAGGGAGAGCCATGGACAGACCTCTGCATTAAATTTTAAGCACTTGCCTTACCTGAGCTAGAGAATCCATTGCAGCAATCAGAAAATTGTTGCATACCATAATTTCATTGTTTAAGCTATTAGTAGGGGAAACAAAAAGCAATAAATAAAGAGTTCAGTTAACAAATATTTATAGTATCTGAGCTCTGGGCCATTGCTGTGCTCCTGCTGCTCTGCTTGTCTTTCTTACTATATCAGGGGTTCTGAACAGAGCCTACCACTCCTGAATCATCCTTTCTGACAGGCAGGAGCTGTGTGAGAGGACATAGACTTATCATTACAAAGTCAATGACCGGAATTTTCCCAAGATTTCTACTAAAAACAGAACATGATAATGAAAGTCTTTGCCTAGCTAGTTACAGTTAACTATCTCTCTTAAAATGCCCACAGTGAGTAACCAATGATAGAAAATTGCTCAAGAACACTCTCATCTTTTCTCCAATAGAAATTTTATCCGGGAGGAGAAGACTTTATCGTTTGACCAAAAAAAACAAACAAACAAACAATTAAAAAAAAAAAACAGACCACATAGTTGCTAGTAAAATAGAACTTTATAGGATTGTAAGTGGACATCAGGATTTTAGGATAGCAATCAATAAAGTCACTTGCTGTATTACTTCAGCTACTCTATCCTATGATACATTTACTGTTACTGAAACTCAAAACATTGTGTGAGTCACATTCATGAATATACAGTATAATATCTAATGACATTTATTGTATTTCAAAGGTTGTTTTCCTTTCCTTGTTCTGTTTAGGACCATGATCTAGCTATAGCCCAGAAAATATCTTGATTGTAAATCCCAACCAAGTAATTAAAAAAAAAAAAGGAGGTGAAAAACAAAATAATTAGAAGCAGGGATAAAAAAAAATTTAAAAAAATTAAGTAGAAGGGAGGTTACAATTTCAAAACTGTCATTAAGTAAATTGTTATGACTTGGAAAAGAAAGGTACAAAATCTATTTGTATAGCCAGCAGTTGATTCCAAGCAGGACAAAATGCTGCCCCTAGCTTATCATTGCTGCTGCTCCCATGCCTGACCTGCCTCTTCTCCCACTCCTCAGCTCCTCTTCCTCACTCCTCACCCGCCAGTGAAGGCAGATGGCAAGGAGAGCTGGAACAGACTGCCCGGAATAGGTGTGCTACGGAGGAAAGATGCTCCAGGACGAGCTGCTGGAGGCAGGGAGATTATCCAAGGTTTCTGTCATTGCTGGGCAGCAGCGCAGCAGCCGCGGCTGCCCTCGTTCCTGCCGCTGTCCTTGACGGGAAGCGCTCTGGAAAGCGTCTCTCCGAACACAGGCCTGCTGAAGACAGAAAGCAGAGTAAACCCGGCAGCAAGAAGTGATCACTCCATCTTTCCCCATCGTGTGTCTGACAGATTCACACAGACCTGACGTGACAGCTGCCTACGACTTGCAGAGCCCCACAGCCAAGGGGGAGGGAGAGGGAGGGCAAAGTGGGATAAATAATGATACATCCACAGTAACAAGGCAGTGGTGTGGAAATCTGTCAAGAAATAAACATTTCTTATAATAGGAAGAAAGCAAGGCCTGATCTTGTGTAATACAAGACTGGAGTTAACACATTCTGCTACATGGGAAATAAACCATCTCCTTTCTGCAGGAGCAGAGGTGTCCCTCCATCTGCATAATAGCTGTGCACAGCTTGGGATCACTAGATCTTCCAGACCCCCCTCTCTTCCTCAGCTGGGTTGTTATCACCCTCTGTTATTATCTTCATATTTCCCCTGGTTATTATCAGCATGTTACCTTTGCCTTTATGTCGACAATCAACCTGGCAATTTTCTCCTCTCCAGCTGGCTTCCGTGTTTCCTAGGTAAGAAAACTAATGTTCTTTGCTCCAGAGTGAATGTCCTATTCATTATTCTCAATGTACTGTGACAGAGCAACACTGAATATCAAAAGCCTGCAGTAAATTCTCTTCTATTTCTCAGTCATATAGAACAATTAAGCAAACAGCACAAATATCAACCTGCCTTTTATCGTCCCTACTGAATTAAGATTTGACTGTGCTGCATTTAACAATTGCTCAGACCCACAATGCAAATGAATGTGTGGATAAACACTGTTTAATATTGCCCATTTTGCTGTGCCAGAGAGCACCTCCATTGTACCATGGTGTTGATGGTAACCCAGATAAATCACTTTTCATACTGAAACAGGCTGAAGCAGGATGTAATTAGTGAAAGAATTGCTGCAAAGAAACTCTGGACTGGTACTGTGATCAGCTGTCTGCATCCATGCGGCTGCTGGACTGGCAGGGAAATGAGCTCTTGCCAAGGGCTTGTGTCTGACCCAGTCTGCACTCTCAGCCAAGTCTCTGGAGGTAGGGCTGCCTTGCTGTCACAGCCTGGATATCCTGTTTCCCCCAGACTGGCACTGAAAACTATAGTCCTCAGCATCTCACAGAATCACAGAACGGGCAAGGTTGGAAGGAACCACACTGGGTCATCTAATCCAACCTCCCTGCTCCAGCAGGGTCATCCCAGAGCGCATAGCACAGGCTTGCATCCAGACAGTTCAATATCTCCAGTGAGGGGAACTCCACAACAATCTCAAAATAAATCTCAAAAACCTTAACAAAAGCAACAAAACACATTGACCTTCTTCAGAAGAAGTAACCGAGTGCTCCATTGTTCTTGACAATCACACTGAGGTACAAACTGGTCATTCAGTCTTTCAGTTAAGTAAAGGTTAAATTCCCTCTTATCCTTTAAAATTAACCATTCTTACAGTAAAAGTCTCTTTTTATAAATACATCAAAATCTATAGACCTAAGACAGGTGATCAGTAGCCAGAATTTGTCATGCTTAGGATCTTAGTTCTGCAAACTTTATCGAAGTGAAGGTCAAGCTAACTGTATGGACAGAACATGCGAAAATCAAGTTATGACAACCTTAGATAAAAATTCAAATATGAAATATCCACTTAAAAGTAATAATTAAAACTAACAAATAAATAAAACAAGAATTAAGCCACTGTTATTTAGCATCATTGTTTCTTTGTTTAAATACTTCAAAATTATAAGAATTTAAATGAAAATGTCATTGTCACTTTCCATTTGAAAAGGCTATTTAAGGAGGGTTTAATGACTTCAGTTTTTAAAGTCATTTTGTACTCATGGTTAATTAAATGGACAAGGACTTCCACTGAGAATCAGGATGTTCTAAATAATGTAATAATAACTTGTGTAACCAATTACTGTAAAATAAAACTGGATTATCCAATATGACCTGTGTGGCTTCAGTATTCATGATTTTAAATCCCTTTTAATTAAATCCTCAGGGTACTATATTTAACATAACACAACTATGACCTCTTTTATAATATAAATGTAGTAGCCATAGTGGGTCAGGAATGAATTTTGGTTCCATGACTCGGTGACTCATTCATCAGAAAATTTTCTGGGCTGTCATCCTATTTAAACAACATTATGAGCCAGTTTCTCAGCTGGTGTAAATAGGGTGTTGTAAATTGACTGTAAGGGCACTAGGGCTTTATACTATTGCTCTTTAATTCTAAGCAACAGAAAACAGAGGAAAGTGTACATGCATTCTTTGGTTTACTAATGAAGATTAGGTTTATTTTGAGAAAAATATATCCCTTCTTCCCCCTCCCTGCTGGGCTTTTTGGTTTGGTTGTTGGGTTTGTTTTTTTTTTGTTAGGGTTGTTTGTTTTTTGTCTTGTAGAGGTTCTGGAGAATTTGCATCGTTGTGGGTTTGGGTTTTGGATTTTGTTTTTCTGTTAATTAGTGTTGTGCTTTCCCGAACAGCATCAAGACCAAGTGAGAACTTGTTATCTAAAGGGTATGACAAAAAAACATATCAAATTGAGGAGTGATTATTCTGTGATGTGAGAAATCTACCCACACATGCTATAAGAGTTTTTTTTCCCTTTTTCTGATTTTTTTCTGCCTATTTTTAAACCAGATGAACTATCTTTTCTTCACAGTGAAGACCTGTGAGTATGTTATCCCCTCATTTTGGTTTTTGCATCATTTAAGTAGTTGTTACTTTTATAAAGCAGAGATTTTCTCAAAATATAAAAAGTCAGGACTTAAGTAAAGACACACAGACATGCTTAATATCCAGTCATAGAAAGTCTCAACCTGAATTTATCATATTTTTTCAAGTGACACTGATGAACCTTTGAAGATGTCTAAAATACGCTGCAGTTAGTATGGGCAGAATGTATTTCACACTAGATTATGAGACTGAATTTCATCTATAGTACATTAATCTGAAAAAAGAAAAAAAGCAAGTAGGACCAATCAGAGCATGTTAGAAGGCTGATTGTGGATACCTCATTACTTGTTTTTCTTTGTCATTGCTTTTCAGAGGATGCCTACGGAAGTTTAAATAGCTTAAGGCCCTGATGCTAAAAATGTAACAGAATTATGTGAAAAGCTATTCAGATTTTTAACTTATGTGCTGTTTTCTTATGAAGGCAAAGTATGCAAGAGAATCACTGAGGAACAGATCAGGGACCTCAGACCCAGACCTCAGCACTGGGCAGGTACACAAAAGTGTTTGTTGCAAAGCAGCTAACATTCCATTTTGCTAATCAAAAATTTTCAACTATTTAAAAAGATGTAAGACCTTTTCATACAGGAGGTTACTTGATTCATTTTTTTTCTGGAACACTAAGCAATCTATCTGACTTAGTCTTTGTTCTTTTATCAGGAGATTTTATTGTCTGAAGAACATGGTCCCAGAACATTGGGATATTGTCATGGTTCAGAAGTGGTACTCCCCAGCTCAGCGTTCCCACTGAGTCTCACCTGGAAGGGACCCCTCTCGCTGGAAGACATTCCCTTTCCCCAGCTGCAGCAATGACAAGGCAGCACAGAATAACCTCCAGGTCCTAACCATGACCCCTCCTGGTTACTGCAGAAATTAACCCTGCCTTGGCTGGAACCAGGACGCAGGTATTACCTCTGTTATATCAGACGGGTGGGGGATGGGAAGAATCCATTTTCTGCTTCTTTTAAAAACTAAAACACAAAATTTTTATCTTTAGTGGGCCTTACTCTTCTGGGATTGCAGTAATAGGACAAGAGAAAATTGAAGCAAATTTACCTACTGCTGTGGACTGAGTAGAAATGTGTGTTGCAACTATGAAGTTTCAAATACAAGACAGAGATAAAGAAGGAGAAAAAATTATTCATTCTAAAAAAGGTAAGGATTGGTAACATACATGTTTTTTATTGTTTTTGTATTCAGTTCCTTATGTTAATATACAAACATGCACCCTGTGTGCACATCTTGTAATCGGCTCAGAGGGTAAGCATTAAATTAGATCCTATTTTCATGCTCAGCACATTGATGAGAAGATGAACAAAATATATATCACTTATTTGTAATTCTTGATTTCCAGTGGGGAGTTGTCCAGAAGTACTAAATCAAGAGCCACTGAACCATCCTATTTCTATTTGTTATTGTTGAATAGATTTTATCCTTTTCCTTCTCACTTTCTCACACTTTCTTAGTTTTCTTTCTTCACCAATACTATTCATTAGCTAACATGTCTACATGTGCATACAAATGTAGAAATATATGTATTTATTGTATTTTTCCAGTGACACCAGGAACCTTTTGATGATTATCTAAATAAATAATTGTAATGTGTGTGTGTGCGTCTCTTCTCTCTAAATTTTCTATCCTGTGTTTGAAAGAGTTGTAACAGAGTATGGACATTGCAAATAATCTGTTTGACCAGCAAACAGAGAATGCTATAGATCTCAAAGAAAATTAGGTTTATTCTTTTTATTTTTTCTCTGTGTCTCTTAATTCATCCTTCCCTTAGAAATACTTTTCTCTTGGTGGGAAAATGAAACAAAACAAACCAAACCAAAACAAAGCATGAACTAAACCACAGGAACCCTGCTATAACATTTGAATGTCTTACAGTATCACAGATACTAAGATATAAGACTATCTCATTTCTTGCTGTAGGGGTAACTGAAGTGGAATATTCTTTCTTTATATTAGTGTTTCATCCACTGGCTATTTTCAAAATAAATTAGAACTGAACACATTTCAATCATCCTGGTGTGCTCTAGCTATTGTAAGCAGCAGGTGCATAACTCCCCTCAGCCACAGAAAATCTCTGAGCCCACTTCAGAGATAGTCTTAGGTAGGTTTTCAGGCACAGCTCTTATACATCACTATAATGAAAGTGGCACTTTCCTTTTTACAGAGCCTGGTCTCCTGGTTGCTTTTAAATGATCCCTCACATCACTGGATAGAATGGAAACATTTTCTCATTCTAAGTTTTTATCATTGTCCCCAGTCAATGTTATGGCAGGAACTAACTCTATAAAGAAGAATAATAACAATAGTGTGAATAAGGCATACTTTTCAGAAAAATATTTTGTTTAGATAATGCAATTTAATTTACGTGGGTCATGGATAGAATGTCCCATGTATGTCAATCTGTCAAAAGTACAAACCAATTATCATAAATCAGACAAAGGCAAAACATGAAAAACAATCATAAAAACAACAACAGCAGAAAAAAATCTGTTTTGTTTCTTGCTTAGTTTATTTACACATTTATAAAGAAGCTATACGCCAACTATATCAAGAAGATTCCATTTTTATTTGGTGAGAAAGATGAGAAAAAGGAGTCTAAATATGCAAAACATGAAAAAAATCATAGTTGCAATGAAGTTTCACACTCATGGTCTCCGAAGCATGTATGTAGCTGTCATCATCCCAGCTCATAAAACTGCCTACGTACAGTCACAAGTGCTCAGGGTTTGCCAGGAGCCAAACAGGCAGATGGATCATTCTCTGTGTATGTGTCTACATAGTTAAACTCTTGGTGGATACCACCAATTATCCTCCCTCCATCTGCAGGCTCCCTTCAACTCCATGTTTGTCCTTTTTGAACCCCAAAGCAAGCTTTTATAAATAGTAGAACAGAAGTGTGGGATGATGTGGCATACATGTATTCTAAATGCACTAAATGCAGCCCCAGTGGGTATGATACTGGATGTATGTACATGCTATCATATTAGTTTATTCTTTAGCTCATTATAGGTCTCAACTGATACATCCATCACACTGCCTGCATTTTGGTGTGCCCTGAAATTCAGCTTTGGAATGTGACAATTGACATGATTATTAGAAAACTTGGTTGGAATATATGAATGTAAAAATATCCATATTGGGTCAAACCAACTGAGGTCTACTCCAGTAAACTGATTCTAACAATTGACCAAAGTCTGAAGGACATGATAGCAATGAGCAGAAACAATCTTATCATTCTGCTTATCATTCTCCTGTCCTCCAGGTACTTCCATTTTAGAGACCTTCCAAACCAGATGAGGAACTTTTGTGTTTGGTAAACCTTGATAAGTTTCTTCTTCATAAACTTGTCCAATCTTCTCTTAAATCCACAGGGATGTTTCGCGTGCAAATTATTCTTCAGCAAGAGCTTGTTCGTGTCTAGTGTCTTGTATAATCAACTATCAACTATCACCTCTCCTCTTAAAAAAAAAATAGAAATTGAGTTCTGTGAGTTTCATTTGTCTGTCTCTTATTCTTCAGCTAGAAGAGACTGTGAACAGTTTAATTTCTGCCCACTGTCTTCATATCACTCAAGAGGTTTTTTAATTTCTGTCACATCCTTCCCCCATGTCAACTCTTTTCCAGACAGAAGACTTGTAGCTCACACAAGTGTTCCTTGCATGAAAGCTGTTGCAGACAGTTGATCATTCTTGTCACCTTTCTCTGCATTTCTTCAGTTCTTCATGAATTTGAGATGAGAGGCTCAGGACTGCATAGAAATTTCCAAGATATGTCTGAATCCACGACTTCATATGGTGGAAGTGATCTCTGTTTTGTTCTTACTTTCTTTATAATTCCTAATATTTGCTTTATGATGGCTACAGAGCACCAGCTGACATGTCAGTGCAAATCTCTTTCTCAGCAATGAAAAATTGTGCCTAACTGGCAACAGTTATCTCAGTGCACTGTGTTTATGAAAATAGAATTCTATCCTTTTACATTTAACTATGCTGAATTTTATCTGCCTTTTTTTTTCCAATCCAATCTTGAATAATTTCTTATCATCACCCAAACTTCTTACATCACTGCTCACCCTGTTGTGCAGGTCACTAATAATCCTAATAAACAGAACAACCCTCTGCAAATATTCCTGTGGAATTCCATTGCTCATCTTCCTTCACAGGGAGAATTGACTATTTATTCTACTCTCTGTTTCTTGTTTTATAACCATGTATTTTTCTACATTTTAACCTTATTACCTCTTATGCTTGGCTGTTTAATATCTAAATTCAAATATATTATATCAATCACATCCACTTATCCATATGCCTGATGACCCTTTCAAAGATCTCCAATAAATTTCCAAAACAATAGCTCCCTTTGCAAAAGCCATGCTGACTTTTACAAGGTAAAATACATCTATTCACACCTACAACAATTATATATAGTTTCTCCTAACTTTCCTGCTGTAGACACTACATTTACAAGCAAGCACATCTGCAAATGTTGTGCCGGTTTATTTTTAATTCTTGTTTTGTTTTCCATCCACCGGTCTTCGGCCAAGAGTCTTTAAAGATTAGATATCAGTGTTATTAATTCAGCTGCTCCATCTCTCATTTTCTTCAGAAAGTCTAAACATTCCACACTCCTCTCAGGTTGGCTCTATTTACTTTGACAGTTAATTCCATAATCTCCTCTTGTGTCTTCAGTATGTCTTCTGGAAATTCCCTGCCAAGAGAGAAAATGAAGAATTTTGCATGCAGATAGAACAGTCAAGAAACTTAATTCCATCCAAGAAGAAGAAAGCTTTTCAATTCTGTAAAGTCCTGTTAAAAGCAGAAAGCTCAAAGGTGCTTAATTTTACTTTTTAGATAGAAAGTCAAGACATTTAGCTTTTCTTTTTCATTTAGATACTCACTGGGGCTGCAAAGATGCAACCACAGTCTTTTTAAGCAATTACAA
The DNA here is from genome assembly GCA_003676055.1 of Chloebia gouldiae. Classification (NCBI taxonomy): domain Eukaryota; kingdom Metazoa; phylum Chordata; class Aves; order Passeriformes; family Passeridae; genus Chloebia; species Chloebia gouldiae. The sequence goes on along the minus strand of QUSF01000020.1, from coordinate 5,041,703 downwards.
TATCTGCATATGATATGGCTAAGGGTTTTTTTTCATAAGGATTTTTGGGCATTTCAAACCTAAAAGATGATCTATTGTTTTCCTTCCCTTCCGTAGTTACCTGATATATAAGCAGTTTTAACTAGATGAGAATCATTCTCGTACCTAGAGCTTTCTTTTAAATAGGTTATCTTTAAAATAGGTTATCTAAAAATACTGCTGCTAATTTCTTCTTGTTCCCCTTATGTAGCAGAATGTAGTACAGCCTTACACAAGCAACAAGTGACCCTAGAAAATGAAAACTTACTGGGAAAATAATAAAGACTTGAAAATTTGTGATATATGACAGCACTGACAATCTGAAAAAATAATTGCATGCACATGCAGCCTACAGAAGTACCTCTTGACCTTCCTGCAGCAGCTGCTTGCACAGTCTCCTGCCCTGAAAGAGGTTGATTTAAGGTAGTGTCTGACATTGCATTTGTTGTGGGGTAAATGCTCAGCCAGTCAGGTATTGCAGCTCAACTGAGATCCCTTAATTTACTTAACTGCTGTAACCACTTATATTTCAATTACTTGGAATGGGAAAATTGTGTCTCTGATGAAAAGGATGTAGTTTGTAACTGTTTCTACTCCAAGCTCTTACACATCACAAAATGAGCAAAGGTTTATTCTCTTAAGGAAAGACTGCTTGGTCAGCAGATGTTCTGCAAAGTGGAAGATGGACAATATTGGAATATCCGGTGTAAGGCCATGTTTTGTTACAGCAATCATCTTGTTACTGCAGAACTTTATGCACTCTGCATTCTCTTCTCATTACAATCTTCATCCCATTCAACTATAAACTCATTAGGGTCCGTCAATATGACAAGCTGTCTGGTTTGCATCTCTCAGCTATTTGGATATTTGCTAATAATCATCTTTTTTTATTTCATATTCAGAAGTCAGCATAAGTAATGTATGACTTCAGCTATCTTGTATGCTACAGTAGTTTGGCCATTGGCAATATATGACAGTCTGAATTTTGATCATCTGCCTGAAATGACACACCTTTTTAAACATATTATTCTAAACATTGCTAATCTACACTTTCAGTTAAGTCACACGGAACTAAAATTGTCTTATTTTGAATAACACAATGTAATGTCTCGCTCTTTATAGTTTCATGAACTTCATAAAACTGATCTGAAATTGTATATTGTGTATTTTCACAAATTGTGATGGTCTTGCTTCTGTATTTCTATGTTTATATGCACATTCTGGAAATTCACCAGTTTTTTGCATCTCCTGAAAGGGACCTGTGGAGAAAAAAAAAAAATACACAAAGTTTTCTGTTTGCACTGAGATTTCTAAGTCCAGGGATACTGTTCTAGAAACCTGGTCTAGTGGAAGGTGTGCCTGCCTATGGCAGGGGGCTTAGAGCTAGATGATTTTTAAGGTCCCTTTGGACCCAAACTGTTCTATGTTCTATGAAATTGCAACAGCTGAAAACATTTTGAAAACAATGAATACCAAGTATTTTATGTTCCAGGTGTTCCTTTATTTTTGTTAACTGAGAGACATGTTAGACTTCTTATTTTAAGGTGTGAAAATACAGCTGTGTACCTTGGTACCCTGGTAAAGTGCATCTTTAAGATCCACTGCTGTAAAGAGTTCTAAAAGAAATGTTGCCTAATTCCAACAGTTTCATTAAAGTAGAAACCCAAATACATTCTGTATAAGATATTTGAACTTAAAAATTGTAAATTTTCATAGAAAATAAGTGTATTTCTTTAATTCATCTATCTTGACTCATGGAAGTAGGGAAATTGCTGCCTGGTAAAACCAAAATTTTAAGAACAAAAGACCATAATTGATTCTAAGCTGGAATTTAGTCATTAAGTAAAAGTACAGCTGCATTAATAGAATTTTTAAAATTTGGATTAATGCCTAATTAACTTGAGAAAATCAATTTACTTTGGTTTATAATCAACTTCTCAGCGCTCAAAGATTATTTTTGGTATAATTATTTTTGCTTAAGCATCATTTGAATTGCTGAGGTGGAATTGCTAATTATCTAATTTGATATTGATTACATTGCTATATTGTTTATTTTATCTTAAATATAAGCAATGTCTTGTTACTGCTGATAGTGACAAATGATGTATTATTACTCTTGTTTGAATGTTTTACTTCATATTTATGTTTATACAAATATAAAATATGGTGATAATTTTATATATGTGTCAGTAACCTTACTGTAAGCTAGTGGACTAAGAAGCTTTAGTAACTTGTAGATGTTGATTGGTCATTGTGTCTCCTATATCAAACACAATATTTTAAAGTTTCATTTTAGGCACTTTCTTCATTTTGTTGCAATGTCTTAAGAAGATATTTTATGTATTTTTGACTGAAGCGGTAAGATCTAGACACAGTCTAGATATGGTTATAGAACAAGGAATTATGTGATGTTTTCTTAGAAATTAATCACATCCAAATTAAACTGAATGTTGCATTTCCTGCTTTTAAAGCATCTGATTACTGAAATATGACAGTTCAACTTGCTAAGAGAATTCACCATTGGTCATTAAAAAAAAATCCTCAGTACCAGACTCCATGAAAGTATCTGATCCTCAGTTTTTTTTCTCCCCAAGGGCTAAACACAGTACAAAGAGCTTCAAAGTGTGCAAAGCAGTGCAGAAGGTCTCTGTGAATGAACAGAACAGCTGTTTTCTGTGTTCTTTGCCAAATGTGCTCAAGCAGTTTAGGAACAGCAGTGCCCAAGCAGGCTAATGTATTGTGCTGGCAATTTCAGTAGCACTTTGACATACATGGCACACTTGAGGCTGCAGATTAATCCCTTCTGCCCACCAGACATTTCAGACAGTGAGTCTTTACAGGAGAACTGATGCCACATCATGCTTTTGAGATCTCTGGTTATTTCAGCCACTGTGAAATACTACATAGCAGTATTGCAAGAATGAAAAACCCAAGAGGAAGACAGCTAATTCAATAATCACCGTAATTTTCCCTTGATCAACTTCCTATCACTCACCTCAGGAAACGCACAAGTTAACATTATAAAAAGACCCTTGTGATAACTTCTCTTTTGTGAATAACAAAGTAGAATTTCACCTGCCATGAAAGATAGTTTGTGAAATATACTTCACTCCAAGAGTCATACAAATGGGTGCATCTCATTCTACAGATTGTTGATTAAATCACTGACTTTTGAAAAGGAAACACGAGCCATCCTCACATTTTTTATCCAATAACTGACTAATGTGAAATATATAAAAGGCTTGAAACAAGGTGCTGGGCAGCAGGGCAGGTATTTCTTCAGCTCTCTTTCTTGTCAAGTACTGCATCTTGTTAATGGGGAGCTGAAGCTGAAATGCCTTGTAAGGAAAATTGAAAGCAAGGCAACAGCTCTGTGGGGAGCTCTAATCAATTGACAAAAGGAGCTTCATATTCAGACCTCAAGAAAATGTTACGACTGTTGCTTATGTGCTTTGTGCTGGGTTCAATAGTGCCAGACTGAAAGAACATTTTGCACACAACTAAAGCATTAGGCCTTCCATAGAAATTCCTCTTGCGGTTCATGACAGAGCTGGGAAACAGAATTGCTAAAAAAAAAAATTGAAATACATTCTGCGAGCAAAATAGGAGTTTTTAAAATCAACTCCAAATTTCTGGGGTCTCTGTTCTGATACTGCATTGTAATCAGAATATGCAACATTTTGTGCCTCACTGGACCAGAAACTGGGTTTCATGATAGAGACGTTCAGTATCTGCAGTAAGTTTAATATCCAAACTCATCTTTAATACACCACTCAACAACATCAAAGAGAGGGATATGCTTGTTGCAGTCAGGAAATAGAATGTTTTTCCCCCCAATAATAAAGGAGAGAGGTTGCCAAACCGTGGTACTTCAGTAGAATGATGTCTATGGAAAACAAGGGAAAGACTCAAAGACCTATTTTTTATTTTGCAAACACACACCAAAAAAAAAAATACTCCAAAGAACAAGACAAAGCCAAGATAAAAAAGGCACTCGGAGTTCAACAGGAAACCTTTTAGCGGCTCTTGAGCAGTCAATATTTCTATGCTACATGTTTTCTTTTGCATCCCATGTGTACTAATGACAGATTAACGAGCCACATAGGTAGAAGTGGGAGTTTGAAAGTCAGTTAGATGCTGTGAATTTTCCCAAACGTGTCAAAATAAGAAAAGTGACTGCGCTAAATAACTCAGTGCTGGTACACTGGACAAAATGAGTGCTTAATAAAATTCTGTGCTTTTATTTGCTTCCTTGAGGCATGGTGATGTAGCTGTGCAACACTGAAAAGCATAGAAGTACACATACAACACAGACAAGAGTATATAAATCTTCAAAATCAGTATTTCATTTAAACTTACAGTCATGTGCTTAAGAAAGAATTTTGATTCATAAGTCATACTTACATGAGTGCCAGAAGGTTTTCTCATTACTTTTTGTAACAGTAATATTTTGAAGACATGGATGGAAATACATGGATGGATCTTTTTATTATGTATGTAGAAAATTGTAGAAAATTTAAAATAAGTATCCATCTAAAGAGGACACTTCCAGCTAAGCACCACAAGTCCCTCCTTCTCTAGCACTCATCCCTGGAAATAAATTTTTTGAATCAAATGCTTTGGCTTCATGTTTGACCTACAGCCTTCCCTGGCTCACTGACAGTAACCCCGCAGGGATAGAAAAGGAAAGATGTGGAGGCAAATACTATTTGGCAGCCCATTTCTAAGCTAATGTCAATTTTAGTTTTGGCCTGAAGTACAAATGTGAAACTGCCAAAAGATTTTGGATGAAGATGCAGGAAGAAAAAATTTATTTCAGATTTTGTGAAATAGTAGACGTCTATCATTGTCTTTGTAAAAAATATATTTAAAAAAAACTTGTTTGATGTGCCCAAAATCATCTTTTAGAAACACATTACTGATCTCTGTTCTTATATCTGTTCGCCACAGACAGCTGTCTTTGACAGGGGAAATTTTTCTGCTACTTGGATGGGGACAGCTCCCAGTTCAGTGACAAAAACGCTGTAGAAAAACTGTTACGGTTCACCTCTCCAAAACTAACACATAGGTGGAAATTTTCTATTGATCCTCATAGCACTAGAAGTTCCCATGACACTGTTCTTTTGAAAGACAGAAAAAAAGGTACTTGAAAGACAGAAAAGTCAAACCAGTCACTTTCCATATAAAGGTGAACAGGCAAACCCGTTAACCAGACAGTCAAATATGTGTTCAATTTAGCCATAGTTCCTGCTTTTAAGTATCACCTGCTTGTAGAAAGCATTAGCAAATTTGGGGAAACTATGAAAACAACATGTACAACTCTTCAATATTAACAAATCATGGGATGGAAATGTTCCAAAGGTAGCCTTGAATCTCTGCAGGGTGGATTGGAGGAGGAGAGACGAGCTCCCACACTGCAATTTTAATTACTAGGAAATCAAAGTTGTACATCAGATACGGGATTTTTCTCTCTAAATCAAAAGGACAGCAGAAAAGTGATCAGCTTTGTGCTAGGTGAGGAAAGGACCTTTCCTGTGGAATGGATGATCTAAGAATGCATCTGAAAATTACCATGACAGCAGCAGAAAAAAACACACATCTGTGAGCTTGCAGCTTCTTTCTGTACTGACTTGGTGAAAGGTGAAAAGGAGGCACACAGAATATTTCCAACGAGCTGTTCATATATTTTGCAGGTTGATGCCATCTTCGGTATTGAATCCAATGCTGTGAGTTTGCTGACCTTCCACAAAGAGAAAAAAAAGAGTATGTCATTTATAATGACTATTGATTTCTTTTCTTTAGGAAGTGACGTCACTTATGATGTCATTTAACTGAGTCACTATTTTTAAACAAAGTTCTTAGATCAGAAGTTTGATTTTTTCATTATTTAGGAAAAAAATCTACCTGTCTGAGGCCAACTCATAATAAAGCAAGCAACAGATTTATGGTTTATGCATAGTATGTCTTAATGTTAGGAAGAATAGAGGGATATAACAGCCTTAAAAACCAACAGTAAGTGTGAGCTTAAAAGTAATAAAAGGAACTATAAGGTGAGCCAACTACTGCAAATATCACACATATTTATCTGCAAAGCTGTGCTATCATACACTTTCTGAACAGTACCAGACAAATAAAACCAAGTATTCTTGATTGCCAGTGATCCCTATGCTGAAGAAATATCACTTATTATTGACAGAAAAATCATTATTTTATTCATATTAAACCTCATTCATTTCAAAAAGAAATGCTTTTGAATGGGAATTTTCCTGGTTTCACTTTGATTGTTTTTTCTTCCAGATTATACCAAATGCACTGACATTTCTGAAGGCAACTCAGTGATGTCTGATGCTGGCTTTCCCATTGGAAAAATGGCACAATCTCTCATAAAAAAAAACTTTACAGTAGTGTAGGACTTTAAAAATTTCCAGTTTTAAATTTGAAAGGCATTATGTAGGCGGTTTCAGTAGATGGGAAAGCTCTTTAGTCAGGGTGTCCAGCTTAGAAAGGTACCACACCCCACCCTGAGCTCACCTGCCTTCATCCCAGTTAAGTGGAGAATCATTTCCCATAAATTAGAAGCATTTTACCAATGGCCACGTATGACATTAGCATGTCGTTAGGAACACCTTACATGAAAGTATACAAGATTTGAACCTTGAGTACTGTGTTCAGTTTTGGGTACCTCACTTCAAAAAGGACATTGAAAGGTGTATCTAGAGAAGGGCAACAAAGCTGGAAAAGGGTCTAGAAAACAATATCCTATTGGGAACAGTTGAGGGATCTGGGGTTTAGTCTGGAGACGAGTCTCAGGGCGACCACATTGCTCTCTACAACTGCCTGAAAGGAGGCTGTAGTGAGGTGGGGTCAACCTCTTCTGCACCATCTGAAGTGAAAGGACAAGTGGAAATGGCCTTAAATTACACTATCAGAGGTTCAGATTAGATGTTAGGGAAAAAATTCACTGCAAGGTTGGGCCCTGGAATAAGTTACCCAGGGAGGTGATGAAGTCACAGTCTCTGGAAAGGTTGAAGCGGTGTCTGTGTGGCACTTGGGGATATGTTTTAGGGGTGATTATGGTTGTGGTGGTTTGATGGTTTGACTAGATGATCTTGAAGGCCTCTTGAAACCTGATGATTCTGTGATTCTCTGTTTTATTTTTTATCACCCTGTAGAGCCTTGAATTTACCATTTTTTTCTGTTCAGACTTATCTCTCTCACCCAGCATCTTACTGGAGTGCAGCAGGGCTTCCATGCTTGTTTTCATGTCATCCACCTGGCTCATAATAGTTTTTTCATTGATTTTTCATTGATTAGATGATCTTGAAGGTGTCTTCCAACCTTGATGACTCTGTGATTCTGTAAAGATGATTAAAATATGCCTGCCCAGAAGGAAGGATCAAAATGCTTACCCACACAGGAGTACACAAAGTAATTATCATCCAGTAGTGACTTTAAGAAAATATGTTGCATTTTTGAGCCTCAGGCTAAGTTTACTTATTCATTGTCTGAGACTGAATCTGAAGAAGTCTCCTACATTGTTACAGACATTTAAAATATTTTGCTAGAGGCTAATTTTTAAATAATTGAGTGACTAATTAGTGACATCAAAGTGCAGAACTCTGCATCACCTTTGGTGTCCACCTACTGCCATAAATAAGGCTCATATGCTATTGCAGTGTCTTCAGTGCTGAGTTGCTCTTGATCAGTATTTGAGTAAAGGCAAAGGACAGTTTTCAAAGCTGAAATTCTGAGTAAAAGGATGCAGCAGATGTAGTCTTCAGATTGCCCAAGTCCCCGTGATTAAATAATTGTCTTCTTTCACTAGTCTAGCATGAGAAAATGTTATTCTGCTCCAACCTGAGTCCTCGGCAATATATGGAAATTCTCTTAAGGAAAAGGAGGTGAATACACAATTTCTGACACCATCTTCTCTAGTCCAAACACCTTCTGTCATCACCTCATCTCACCTCCTTTCTAGGATTTTTTTTAATTCTTCCTGACTCCATTTACTTTCTTTACCCATAAGTAGTTTCCTCTTGGAAGACTGTGTTTGACTTCTCTGATCTGCCAACTCTTTCTGCTAAAGCAAAATTAAATCATTAAGAAGTCAGGGTAAAACAAAGCAAAACTAATAATTTATAGTCAGCGATTCAGCATGTCTGAAAAATAGGAATGACTCTTCATTTTTTAATTCCTAGTAGACTGCTGTTCGATCTGCAGTGTTACTGTGTTACACAAACAGCATAAAAGAGACCCTTCCTGCTCTGGGTCTCTCAACCTCTTTCATTCTTTCTACCAGGGACAGAAGAAGCCTAGAGGGGGCAGACAACATTGTCTTTTTTTGGAATTTCTTTGGCAATACAAAGGTTTGTGTTACAGACTTTATCTAAAGGTCTTCAATCCACAAAGTTCTTTCTTGCATTACTGGGAGGGAAAGAAAAGACTACCATTAAAATGACCCCTACCCCACACTGGCATAGCCTCTTCTAGTTGCAAGAAAACAGCATTATTTTAGGTAAATAAATAAAACAAACAACCCCACCTCAAATTAAAAAAAAAAAAAAAGACATGGCAAATGCTAGAAGTTTAGGCCCTGAAAACAACACTTCTAAAATAGGTTTTAAAACTATCTATATCTTATGCTGAATTCAAGTGATGTATAATTAGCATAACTAAATATTCCATGGATTTCCAACTTGGTATTTGAGTATCTCACAGTCTTAAATGCATTTTCTTCCCAGAAGAGCTGTCAAATAGAAAGTATTATTAATTCCACACATGGAAACTGAAGCCCAGAGTGATGAGATGGTGTTTGTCTGTGCACTGACATTCAAGCATGGCAAGATCCATGGGTAATTAGGACACATGGACTAAAAAAGTGTCGTGAAACTTCCTGGGTTTAAATTCACATTTCTGCCAGCCTCCAAACACCAGCTCAGCTAGAGCCAGTCTAGCACTTCTGTGAGGTTTTGCTCTGCAAAGGTTTAGTGGCATTGCAAAATTTATACAAAAATAGGTAACTGAACTGGGGCTATGAATATGAGAGAGTCAATTCCCTCAGTGTTGGGCCATCCTTCCTTTTTAGCTGTTGAATTATGCCAAGGATATATATAAAAAAGGCAGATGCTTTGGAGCTGAACGTTGGGCTCAGCACTACTTAAAGAGAATAGGAATGACATAGCAGGTGTACTTTATAGAAATGTTTCCTCCTTTATAAAACTAACATAGAAATAGCACACAACTTTAAATAGAATTTCTCAGTTAAGCCTTGCTCTACATAATCCCCAAGTCATTTATACTAATAAGAATGAGAGAAAAAATGGACCAGAGTAATAACATTTTGTATCCACTTTACAAAAATATGACTGACAAAACGAGAGAGAAGGAGAGAGCAAATTAGACCCCCTGTGTTTGTTATATTATTTTCTATATTTGAATGCTAATGGCTTTCACATTTATTCAGTTCACAATGAGCAGGCGCATAAAATATCCTGTCTGCCCTACACAGTCACTTATATTCCAAAAATGATGTGTAGACATTGTCAGTGAAATTTGGGCCACATCATTTTATCGATTTTCCAGCAGTCTAGCAAAATCAATGGACAACTCTGCTTAGCAATCAATGGTATTATCTGACCATTAGTTGGTATTAGAAGAGAGATGCAAACATCTGATAGACATAGATAATAGCACACATGTCCCTAAAGCTGTGCAGATCAAACCAAAAAAACGATGGCAACTTTATCTCATTGAAAAGCGGCTAATAGAAAAGAAAATAACAACAGAAAAAAAAATGTTGCTATCACATAATTTCTTAAATAATGCAAATCACCAGAAAGAAAGCTGTCAGGGCTTTTGGTAAAGAGTACTCATTCCTCAATATAAGAGGGACATGGACCTGTTGCAGTGACACCAGAGGAGGGTCATGAAGATGATCAGAGGGCTGAAGGACATTTCCTGTGAGGACAGGCTGAGAGACTTGGGGTTGTTCAGCCTGGAAAAGGCTCCAGGGAGAGTTTGTAGCACCTTCTGGTACCTAAAGATGGCTACAAAAGAGATGGATAACGACTTTTTACAGCATCATAGAATGATAAGACAAAGGGTAATTGCTTTAAATGGAAAGAGAGCAGGTTTAGATTAGATATTAGGAAGAAATTTTTCACAATGAGAGTGGTGAGACAATGAAATATGTTGCTGTTGAAAATCTTACCCATTTCTGTCAGCAGCAGAAATCTGTGGGCAAAACCTTGAATGCATCCATTAAGCCCCAAATATTGACAATTAATTTTGTGCACTTTTTATTAAGTTCCAGTTTTACTAACTTCTAGTCAGTATTAAGGAAAAGAGCTAAAAGGGTTCAATAACCTTTAAACCAGAGCCGTTCACCAGATGGACGTTGAAGTCACGCCTTATATTGTCGAATGTATGAGTTTTCAGGACTTGTGATATTTTTAGCCATGTTGCTTCCCTTGATCTATGCTGAGTTTTGAATTGCTCTCAGACACCATAAAAAAGAAAAAAAGACTGCACATGTGTGCTACAGTGACTTCAAGTAGAAACACAGACAATTCCATTTGCCTCAATGATAGAGACTTCCTGCACAGCATCTCAGATTTAATGCTCAGTAGGAGCATAAAATGAAAGGCATTGTCTAAACCAGTAAGATACCTGGTGAAACTGAACAAATATGTTTAAAGCTATCTCAGCTGACTTTATTTTATATTGTAATAATTTCTGCATGGGTATGCCTGGGGTTCACTATGGTACCAGTGTCCATAGCTGCTTTTTTGGAAAGAATTTTACTTAAAGCCTTCAGGTTGTTTATTTATGAATGCTATTTACTGCAGTGTCAACATCTTTGGGTACCCCTAGTCCCACCAAAATTTTAAAATGTGGGGCCTAGCTCAATGGAACCAGACAATGAGCCAATATGAGAATTGCTGATATGAGGTGGGAGAGATGTAATATCCACCCTTGGTTTACCCCCAAACATTCAGCAGTACATTAAAGAAAATTTAAAACCCTTTTGGGGAACTATATTTCTGCCTTTGGCCATGCACTGATCTATACTGAGAGTCCAAAGAGCTGTATTGAAAATATAGCAGAATTCATAAATTAGATCTCTTCCAGTCAGCACACAATGAGAAAAAAAATAACAAAAAAAAAAACAACTCAAGTGATCCATATCTCATCTTGTACAACAGATAACAAAATGATAGCAACATGATATTTGTTCTGAGTAGCAGTCTAGCAAACAAGTAATACCAGGGAGATCAGGAACAAATTCTTGGTTTATTTGATTTCTATCTGCTTGTAGAGTCCTATGAGTACTGGTCTGGAGGTGTGCTACTTTGAATCTGGCTTTACATGCATAATTATCTACTCACTGGATTGAGGCCTCCAAGGTAACGACCCTGACATTCTCAGTCTTTGTTCCAATGAATAATTATTTCCCTAAAAATAATTATATTGTGCAAAGTGGAAGAGTTTTTCTGAAATGAAGTGTTATATCTCCATTTGTTCAAAAGTGCAAAAGATAAAAAGGGTACAAGAAAAAAAGTCCTCTAGATATGAAATCTCCTTTTCTACAGTTTAATTTCCCTGGCACATGCATACAGTCTTTCTAGTGCCACACTAAGTCTGGGACAAACTGAATGTTTAACTCTCATCTCCATTGAAAATTTATAACATTTTACATTCATATAACTATATTTAATATTCAGTCTTTTTCCCAAATGAGTAAATATCACTTGATATATCTGAATAAATGGCAGGTATGTTCTGCTCATTAACTGAATTGTGCATGTTACAGACCAGCTAATGAATCTGTCTGAGGACTGTCTGCTCAGGATCTCATCAATTCTTTGCATAAAAGACCATTGCAGGGGTTTCATTAATGTCTCTTTAACTGCTTTTTAATTAGCAATTATTGCACATTCCTATGATTTTTCAGAAACTAATACACAAATAAAACAAAATGTTTTTAGTAAAGAATAACAGTGCTTTAGAAAGAAAATCCCCTTGTGCTATAAATATGGTCCTGAGAAATAATTGCCAGCTGCTTTTTTAGTGCTTATTTTATACAGGACAGACAATGATAGCTATATTCACTCCAAGGAGACTGAATAAGTACAGAACTCTTCTATGACTTATTCTCTCAAACTCCCTTTTCATGCTTGTACTTTTCCTACACCTTTTTGGAGTCCATCAGACAACCACAAACAATTATTAATGCTTTGCTCACTAAGACTTAAAATGCCTGCTACAGATTTCTAAAGCCAATCTTCTGTATACAAAAGGTGAGGGAATATGGCTTTAAGTGTGACTCAGTTAGCCCTTCTTTGAATTAGTGTGCTTGTGAGAGCTGAAAATTAACATAAACACATGTGCAGAACCTCCTTTGAATATGTCAGCAAGTTTGGCAACGGGTAATTTTAGCCTCTGAAATAAAGGGTTGATGGCCTTTACATAATTGGCCCCATGAGACAAACTCCAAAATGTAGCTTAAGGCTTTTCCTCTGGGATTAAAGAAAACATCCACCCTGAGAGATTTAACCATAGTAAAAAACCATTAAAATTAAATATATATGTATATCCAAGCCCAGACTAAATCTTTCCTAATTTATTTTTTTGAAAAAAAATTAGAAAACTTTGGAAATAAAGAAAGGAAAAAAAATAGCCACAATGATTAATTTCAGGAATATTTCCACTTATTTTAGGTAGAGTTTTGAACAATCTGACACACAAAGAGACTAATCTGGCAGTTTGCATTGGCCTCAGTGGTTTCATTAGCTCCTTCATGCTCACCAGTACATAACCAGAGCCATGTCATGAACAGTAACGGAAGGAGGTCCCATCAAAAGCCACCTTGATGGGACATCTTTACAAGTAAAGCAATAGCAAGAGGCCACAAGTGTGCAATTAACTTTTAGCTTTTGACTGCTAAAACCCCACATTGCTGAGGAGTGCTGCAGTCAAGGGTATAAACTTATCATGTTCCTAAAAAGTAGTATGGAAGAAATTGCCATGATCAAGGAGGGGAAGAGAATTCTGTTTTAACTAAAATGTTAAAGTTGCAGCAGACAGAGATGCCTGCATTCCAAATGGAGGAAGATGAAGCAGTGTTGCCAACAATGTCTATCGGTTACTGCCTTACAATCCTATTTATCTTCAGTTTAAGAGATTCAAAATCATGTAATTTGCATCCCTCAAGATACCTTAGGGACCATATGGCTTCAGTGCCTCCCCTTCCACCCCTCCTGCTGAAATTCGACCTACTGACTAACAAAGGATTCATGGGAACCAAATGGAAACAACAATAACCAAAAAAAAAAAAAGAAGAAAAAGGAAAGAAAAATCCAACTCTATGCAGATGGTCTAATGTAGCCTTGAGATCAGCAAAAGAGCTCTGACCTCTGGTAAATGTTCTCAACACTGTTTATACATTTTCTATTAGGCAGTCATTGGTAAAAGTAAAAATAATTCTGAGAGAAGGAATCTGGAATTCAGGCTTCCTGTCACCTCCTTGATGAATATCTTAGCAACTAGGCTGGTTTATTTTTAAAATTACTCCAATCCCTGACTTAGCCGGAGCAGATTACTTTGTGTACAATGTACTCCTGCAATGTTCTTCAGACCAAACAACAGTAATGAGTCTTTAGTCATTAATCAAATTACTCATTTAATATCATGAGGTATGAACTTTGTCGATTCACTTTTCACCCTTCTATCTCTACCATGCAAGTAATAGAAATAAAGGCTCCTTTTATAGTCCCAGACATTTCTTGGAACACCACAGGTGCTATAATAAGTAGAGCTACCTAACTGCTTAAATGATGGGGACTGTTATAGCAGTGAAGTGAAAGGTTGCTAAACTGTTAAGTTAAGGAAGAAGGAGATATATACCATTAGGGAAAATTATTCAAAATGTTGGCAATGTTATGAAGAAAAATCTACTGGTTCATCATGTGTCAATTAAGATGATGGCATTGGCTATGTGCACTTATGTGTATTATTTTCATTCTGTTTAAATATTCTTCTCAATATGTCCTTGCATTCAAGCTAAAAATGAAAAAAATTTTATAGGCAATCTCCTTCTACCTGCCAAATGACAGATCACTGAAAAGATGTTCTGATACAGAGTGGCCTCCTTCACCTACCCCTTCTATCCAGCCCACTTAAGAAATTATGTTCTTCTCTCTGCAATGCCCTTCTTTTAATATCTTTCCTTTTATTTTCTGTAATGTTCCTCCTCTGTTCATCTGTGGTGGTCCTGAATGCTAATGAGTCCACTTCTGATTTAGCACTTTGTGAGGTCAGTTTGTGAGGAGACTGGAGCAGACATGGTATTTTGAATCCCAGATTAATTAAAGAAATCTTGAACAAGGACTCAAGGTCGCTTATTGGGATAGAGAAAGAAAAGAAAATATTGGTTCAAAAACTTATAACCAGCAAATGAAATTAGGGTGAAGGTGTCAAAAATGTCACAGACAGCTCAGAGATCCTATATCTTAGGGAAACTAATTTCAATGTTCATTAGTGCTTGCAAGGTATACACAAATGGTGGTGATAGGGGAATACCTACAAGCAGGTATTTCAAAACACTTCACCCAGATGGATGCTGGTTCAGAAGGACAACCAATTTCTCTGCATTTAATTAAACTTTTTTTTTTTTCTTCTCAGTATGATAATACCTAAAGAAGCCTATACTTCAGCACAGGAATAATATTACCTTAGATATAGTACTACCATAAGAGCCATGTATGTGTGAAAGTGGACCTTTCTGCATGCACAAGGAAAGCTCCGTGTCTTGGCCAAAATGGGTGGTAAGAAAGGAAAGCATCTGCTTGTGTTCACCTTTTAGTTCTATGGCTGTAGATGATTTACCTGCAGAATATAAGGCAGAGAGAAGCAGAAAATTACTGTAAGGTCTAGAGTGGGTGAAACACCACCTCTAAAAAAACTTTGTGTCCATTTGCAACTCTAGAGGCTTTAGAGTTCTGTTTTGCATACTGATTTACTGAGTTCTGGTGAGAATGGCCTCCCATTTCAGCTAGCATGGCTTGGGAGGTAAATGTTCTGTCTTCTTTACAACTGGATAAAAAAAGGTATGTTCATACAGTGGATATAATTCTATCACAAACAACAAAAAACACCCCCAAAATATTCCAAACCAACCAACCAATAAAATAAAAAAACCTCCCAAATCCCTTTTAAAAAAAAGCTTTAAAAAGAGCTTTTTGTAAAAGCTTTAATCAAAACTTTAAGTTTTTATAAAGAATAAATATTTTTTCAAGAATTCTGGATGCAAAAAACATCTGCAGCTACTGGAGAAAGATTTAGACACAGGCTGCCATTAGATCTGCTCAGTCTCTCCCTGGGATCCCTCAAAAATGAGGAAACTTATGTTTCTGTTTTGCCTTTATAGACATCAATGTCTTTAGAGGAAGAGTTATGCTGGTTGATATTGGTGTTTATGTTGAACAGTTCTCCTTTGGACCTAATCCTATGACAAATTTAGAACTCCCTAATCTTTTTTTATGTATCTGGGTACAAAAGAAGAGAGCATAAAAAACTTCCTTAAACCATATCCGACAGCACGGACTCCCTGGAGAATCAGAGTAGCTACAAGTGCTGCTGCTTTCCTTTCCGTCAAAGGGAAGTTAGGATTGGTAGTCCCCCAAAACAAAATATTGTGTCCAGCCATGAAATAATAAATCCAGCAATCAAGATGTCCACTCATCAAGTGGAGATCTTACTGAGCATGAGTGCACTTGTTCCACAATCTGTGTGTGTCCATGCACCCTTCCTGCCTACACTCAAGGAAACCAAAGCACCAAACACAGGACACACAAAGCCCCATTACACATTGAAGAGATAAACAGATAATTTCAAATATTGACAGAAGAAAATAGAGCAATGAGTGGCTCCACCCGGACAGTCAAGTCTCATGAACAGAAACTTGTGATTTCTGCATGCATTAGCCAGAGCCTTGACAGCACCCTTATTTCTGAGTCAAAACAATCTGCTCCCATCAAACTGAAGTTTCTCCCACTGCAGGGGATTGCTGCAGTCATTTTGTTGATTTTATTGATTGCAATTGTCATGGTAAATTTATAATAGTCTCCACCACATCCTTCCAAATTACAAGGTCCAAGATTGGTCTTGAGAAACAGTTAAGCAGATCACTTTACTCCAAATCCCATTTGACTAAGAGAAATCAAAAGAACTTAAGTTCAGTCTGACCTGAGATTTTGCAGGGGCAGAGAGAAATAGAAAACAGTCTTCTCAATTAAAAAAAAAAAAAAAAAAAAGAAAGCAAACCACAGTTTTGCCAAGTTACATATTTCCTTTGATTGAATTTATACCTAGGAGTATTTCAAGTAGGCCTGCTTTGCTCTGCTGCACAGTCTGATGAAGGGTGGTTAGGGAACTTGTCTCAGAATTTCATAATGATTGTCCATCTACTTTGCTCAAAACAAGGCTTCTCAGTGCAAGAACAGTGCTCTAACTACCAGGCTGGAGGTGGAGCTGTCACATCTCCTCTTTAATGAGCATTTAAAATACTTTGTTCTGCACTTCCAGACAAACAAACTGTCACAGAGTGTCATTATAACAATGTAATGAATGTATTTATATGCCAATGTATATGTATATTCAGCAGCTACCTCTCCTACTGAAGAAAAAGGCACTAATCTGCAGTTGCTGCCACTTGAGCTGTAAGGACATTTGCATTAACTGTTCTCTTTTTCTCTCTGATATGTTAATCTCTCAGTTTATAGCACCAAGCACTGTGCTGAGCAGTGACAGTCCTACCAGGTGGCATGTTTTTAGCCTTACCCTATTAAAGCCCTCTTTATGTACAGTTAAGATGGATGAAAAATATTAAAAGTCTTAGATCTCATAATTTCATTCTTCTGATTACTATGGGGAGTTGAGGGAGGCATCTTATGCAAGCTATATGTAAGTAAAATTAAATGGCTGCTAGGACATGCATCAAATACTTCTTCACAACTACAGAATGGTCCCAAGAAAAATCCTGCTGCTCAATCAGAAGCTGTTCATAGACTCTGTTTTAGTTGGACACACAACAAGTTAAATCTCAGCTCAGATCCCTGACTTGCTCTTTTCCAATGCAGACTACACACATCAGCTATCCAGAAGAGAAGGAGCTTTTCTGTCATGTCTGCATGTCATGCTTCAGGGAGTTCCCAGCAACACAGTGACCACAGCTCACAGCTGCTGCTTTTTTCTTTTCAGTTTTCATTTTTACTCATTTTCAGGGCATTACAAGACTTACTCATTTTCTTTCAGCAGCTGAACTACTGTAAATGTTATGAAGAGTTTAATACCGTATGAAGCGTTCTCTCAGAAACCACCAGCCAAGAACTGTGCATTACAGACTCCCAGTGTTTTCATCTATAGCACAGAAAAATGCTCAGGATGACAAAAACTGGACTCAGTGGACCTTCCCATGTGTGCTGAACTATGATAGATTGATTTCAGACATAAAATAGCAAGAAAGAAATTTAAAAAAAACTCATGTGAGGTCATATCCTGAGTTATTGCTGCAGCAAATTCAATCAGCTACTGTTTGAAAGATGGAGGGGAAGTAAATATTGGGAAAGAATGCCTGAAGAGTGTAGTGTAGTTTTAATGTATTTTTATGCAATCCATTTGTGTCAGAGATCTAAATAATAATATGTAGTTATTTTTCCCTTTCTAGAGGCAGTACTGTAAGCAGAATTGTGATGCTGAGAGTACATAAATAGGTTATCATAAATAGCACTTAAGTATTGAGGAATTTGTGGTCAAATCTTTGATTCCTGTACCACTTGCACTTCTGCTTATACTTGCTTTCATACTGCACTCTTTAAAACTTTGACCCTCCCTTCTCCCCAGTTTTAGAGTTTCTTTCAGTGCTGGAGATCCAACTATCTTGAAATGCATGTACATTTTACTAAAATCAATGGGCTTCTCCATTATCTTTGAATTGGAATATTTTATACTTCACTTGTGGACAGAGAAACGTAATTGTTAGCTTACGGCCCACAGCTATTTTTTGGTTTACTAGCTTTTTGAGTTTGTCATTAAGAAAGCTTCATTCTCTCAGGAAATAGTCCCAGTAGAGGACCCTTAATCCTCTTTCCCTAAGCAGAGACCATCAGAAATCTCATTGCACTTCCTATCATGTATGCATACCTAGCATCCTAATAACTTAAATATTTATGCAGCTACTGGACAGGATTCATTAAACATTGACCATAAAAGTATTCTCTAGAGAATCCAAAAGAGAGTTATCCAGTATTGATATTAGGTTATGTTTGGCTGGACTGAAAAAGAAATGAAAGCTTCAATCAAAACATACCAAGAACTGTTCTTTGTTGCAGAAAGCTATGCATTCAGCTTTTAAAACTCTGATGCTTTAAACAATGCTATACCCACTTCATCTTAAAAATCATTGTCTGAAGTGAAGCAGAATGTTGGGAATTACAGCTGAGAGGGTGAAGAAAGAGGCACTGAATATTTTTAATCATATTTATTAATCATAAGTTGAAAAGGGGTTGAGAATTGTCTGCTCAAGGAATATGATGAGATGGGGAGTGAAGTGTCTGTAATATAAACGTCTGCTTCACCAAAGCTCAGAACTACTTGTGCAAACGTACAGCTGGCAAGTGGAGAAAAGAAGAAAATGGGTATTTTTCTGCACTAACACACTGAATAAACCCACTCATTCTTCTGACGCAGTGGGAGAGTGGGAGACATTCAGAAGCAAGGTGGACGTGGGACTGAACTTGTATTAAAATAGCAGCCATCATTAAGCTTTCCTCATGTTTTCTAATTAACACAATTTAAAAAAAATCAAATGAACCTGTCAATGCTTTGAAGTACCTTATTATTCACAGTGATTTGTTTATGATGCTTTTTTTCTCTTGAACTAATTTAGAGTAGGGATGCACTGACAAGGCTGCTTTATTGCTTCATTTTCAGTATATCAGTGTTGAATGTGCAATCCCACAGCTGGGTACAATTCTCAGCAGTTCAGTCACATGAACAGAGTTGGGTATATTGAAAGTCAAAACCAATTCTTGGTTTCTTTTTCATTGTACATATCTCATTAGCCAAAGAGGACTGTTTAGAAGCAATTAATCAGTGAAATTTACATTACATACACTACTGATGCTAAATTATAACAATACATAGATGCTATAATCCAGATAACAAAAGTTCCAGGCCAAAGAACAGATGAAAGACACAGGAGAGTAAATGAAAACAAACAAAATAATTTAGTCAGAGGTGAAAAAAATTCGGTAGAGAAAGGTGTGAATTTTATTTTCTTAAAATTAAAAATTATTTCTAAGAAGAATAAATTAGATGGATCTGAAGTAACAACAAGAACCTAGAAACTTGCACAAAGCTAGGAACTGATAAAAAATCCTTCACAATTCCAACAGCTTTGTTTTTGGTGGTTTTTCTACAGAATTCAATTGCCTTTCCTTAGATTTGTCAGCATTTTAATTTTCCGTCTTTTTTGTTGCAAAATTTTCCAGGCAGTGAACATGAGGCAGAGGAATCCAAAGCGGGGTGCTTATCCTTTGCTTTGCTGACTGCCCCTTAGCACATCTCTTCCCACCAGGCTTTTCCTGCCACAGCTGAAAGCTGTCTGGGGGACCAGTTCACAGCATCCACCCCAGGTTTGGTACATTCCCATTGGGGCACATGGGAACAACTGTAAGACAAATAATAATGTCCCTTTCTCCCCAGCTAGGAAGGCCTTACCCTGTTAAAAACCACTAAAGGTCTTCACCAGAAACACCATTCATATCAGTTTGTTTTTTTTTTCTTATGCTCAAATTAATCTAGCTGTATTTGTTTTCATTTTAAGGTACAAAAGAGAAATGTTATTCCTGTAATGTTTCATGAATACACAATACCAATAAATGAAACGGATCCACTAAATGCTTTTTTTGAGGGCGAGTTGTTTAAAAAAGAAATATAACTATACCAGTTGTCCAGTTGCAGTAGGAAATGAAAGTGCATCTATCATCAGCACAAAAGGAGACAAACCCTACCTACGACTGTATTCCCCTGAAAGCCTGAGTCATAGACCTATTGAGAACAAAATATGGATGTCAGATGGTAGCCCCTCAGGCTGTCTGGCAACCTGCTTGCTGCTCAGAAAGAGGTAGCAGCTGCTTCATAGAAGAATAATAAGGATGATAGAAAAGCCTATGCTGGCTTGCAGAGATCCACACCTGAAGAAAATAGGCAAGGTAGGCTGTAGCTGAACCTCAGGAAAGAAGCAAATCCTACTCAATGGGCTTGGAAGTAAGTATTGGTGGGTAGCCACCATTTATGGAGAATCAAGAATGATTCAGTCCTTTGATTATTTTATCTCTTTTTTTTTAATTGAACTTAAAATTCTATAAAAAAATAGAAATATTTTATGCTGTTTTACACAGTCCTACATTATATTTGGGTTTTTATACTGGGAATTTTAGATGAGTTAAGAGAATTCAGCTGCCCACTTTGATAATCCCACTCGGCTCAGTAGGCAGCTGGTGCTGGGATGCTGTGAAGAAGGGAGGGTCATATGCAGAAATCCACCAAGATACTGCAGGAACTTGAGCATCAAAAACTGTCAGTTGCTGGAGGCAAAGGGTCGGAAGATGAACCAAAAGTTCTCTATTATTCTAGAACAGAGACTTAATGATTTTTGTTGAAACCAAAAGGCTTTGGGGTGGTTTTTTCCTTTAACAAAATAAAAAGGGGAAGAGGGGGCTTTCTTGAGCAGATATTTCAGTTACTGGATCAGTCAGAAACAGTGTCTTATGGAAGTACAAGTGAGTGGAGGAGGAGCAAAAGAAACCTGTGGCTGATAAACAGATTACTTTTAAACAAAACTATAGTTGTGAGGACATAAAAATATTTCTAAAAGGTTAACTGATTTCACTAGTTAACTTCATTAAAACATATTTTAAAAAAGTAATGAGATTAGAAGTATAGTCTGAGATTAGAAATAAACAAAAGCAATCATTGGCTTTTCATTTTTTTAATATTCAAAATGTTTTTCATTATTATACTTTTGTTTTCAAGCCTTCTCCACTTTAAAAAAAAATATTCCCCATCAAAAGCAACATTTTGTTTAAGCTAGAGTGTTTTTTTACAAAACCCTCTTAAATCACTGAGAAGCTAAAATAAATCATGGCTTGCCCCAAAGGTGCCTTTATTTTTTTTTTCAGAACTTCTACAAAAAAAAAATCCTTTTATTCATACAGCTGTAGTGAGACAGAAGGGGAGAAGTGGTTTGCTGATTAGAGGAAACATGCTAAAGTCTCTCTCAAGAGATGCTGCAGCTAATGTATTTCAAGGTCTATTATACCATAGCTGTTTCCTTTGTCCTTATAAAACAAATTACTGTGTTCCTCTCACATATTTTTTCACCCCTTGCACAAAAGACAGCTGATTGTAAACATGGAGAAGCAATAGCAGAGCCTTGTAAACCAAGCACTGGGTGCCTTGGGCCAACCCTAGCAGAAGCTTTCAGATGTGTGCAAATAGAGATTCAAGTAGGTGCTCATGCTTGTAGGAAGTTTGCAGTTTAGCAGGCTGAAATGAAATGAAGGAGTACCAGATCATCATTAAAATGGTTGGACATTTCTCATGCCTTCAGAAACTCGGAAGTAAACTGTACCTGGCACAACAATACTTCTGCTCAGGTACTAGTCTGACACCCACAGAAGCTCTTTCTTTGAAGAACATTATTTTCAAATTGAGGTCAGGTCCAAAATATAAGATTCAATCTAGATTAAAAGATTCAGCTTGTCATGTTCCTTTCCATGATTTTATTTCCTTTCTGTTGTTGGTGACAGGTCTCTCAGTAAAATTTAATTTGCATAAAGAGTGAAATACCTAGAAATAAAATTTTGACATTCAAGCAGCCTACTGTGGGCTCCCCCTCCCAACCTCTGGGGAGCTGAAACCCTCCCTTCAGCTTCCAGTCTATTTTTTTTTTCTTGCTTCCCTGCTTGGTATTGGATGTTGTTTGCAGCAACCACTATTAGGGAAAGTTTTAGACCACCTTCTCCAGAGGGTTTCCTAACTACCTCAAAAAATGTGACAGCAAATGCCTTGTTTAGGCCCAAATTAGGTCTTAAGATCCTTGAAAATATGTATATTTGAGAATTTAAATAAAAGCAAGCCTCTTGACAGCTCACCCACGGCTGACAGAATCTGTAGAAATTGTTAAAATAATTTTCTAAATCAAGTTATAAAAATATATTCAATGAAACTGTGTCAAAATCTCATAAAAATAGGGGAGTGTCTTAAATGTCAAAAAGTATTTAAATGCTAATGAATGTCTGTTTCACATATAAATGAAGAAGACAATTTAGGAAATAAAAATTATCTCCTTCCTCCATGGCCTATTGATTATGTGCCTGTACCACCTCAGTGAATAGGATACCACCCACTTCTTCGATCAGGCTTTTTACTCATTATAGGTATTCTGAGATATCTTTCAAGCATCAACATTTTCAAATATGCAAGAGATGTGATGGCTGAAGGGCAACCTTGTTATCCATTCAGATAACGAACAGAGTGCTAAACGCAGCCATTATATTAAATTCTGGAAGAAATTCAGCATTGTCATCCAAGTCATATGATGTACATTTCTTTTATAAAAAGCTTTCAACACCTCTCTAAGTTAGTTAATGAAGAAGTGAAAAAAAAATGGAAAATTATATCAATAGCACAAAAGAAAAAATATGTCATCCTTGATTTAAAATATCTGTAAAATGTTAGTCATATTAATACTTGTTTTAGGAACTTTCATGTTTAAAGGTATTCTGGTTATCATAACTGAGTAGAGGGTCTTTTCCTTCCAATTCCCTAGATGGGAAAACTGGGAGACTGGGAAACTCTTCTTTAGGTTTTATGAAAGAAAATTCTCCTGAGGTTTTATGGAAGAAAGGATTCATCCTGAAGTTTGTTCCAAAGCCATTATTGAAAGGAGTTCCACAAAGACTAGAACTTCCAGTCTTCAAAACACCATTTTTTTCTAAAAATGACTGTGCTTGGATATGCATATATTTCAATGATAAAGCCATTTTCTCAAGGCCAATTTAGTGTGTACACGTCTTTGCAGTCCAAGCTTTGCTGGCTCTCAGACTGCACCACATGTGAGCTGGTTTGGAGGGACAAACACAGCTCCACAGAGCCCTCCATCTCTCCAACAGATTGCTTTTACCGATAAAAATGGAAAACCCAGGGTCCAGTTCAACACTGAAGCATTACTCTCCTGCAGACTTTCACACCTGTCTTTCTGTGTGGTAAAACATGCAGCACACGGAGCATTTTCTCAGATACTGTTGAAAAATGTTCTGCAAAGAGCTGGATGGGGATTGCTGTCAGACACCTCAAGAATATCGACTGCTCTCCCCTTCTCTTTCAGAGATACTGGGCTCTGAAAGTTCCATTCTGGGTTGTCTGGGCTCTGAAAGTTCCATTCTCTCATCTCCTGGAAAAGCCAGCGCTTCGCTCTCTTGCCAGGAGACAAACTGAAAACTATAAAATCAGAAAGGTGAAACACACAAGTTCTAAGCATTTAAATATTTGGATTACCACTGAGGTTTAGTCATTTACACCCAGAAATTTCTTGATTCAGCTGTAACAATAATATAAATGCAACAACTCACAGGCCATGACTACACAACTGGGTGGCCATGGAATCCTTACAAGTCGAAACACTAAAGTTGATTTTTATTTCTCATTTGAAGATTAAAAAGAAATTTAATCTTTTACTCCTCTAAAAAGAAAATTCCTTCTGGTTGCTGTCACATTTTCAAAGGTACTCAAACTTCCAGCCCATGTAAATTTTATGCTATAGGAGACTTGAATTTTTAAAAATCAAAAAATATCTAGTTCTCAAAAATTACAGCTTCAGATAGGCCAAATACTGATAGGTATCTGCACAGAACTTATGTCTTCAGCCCTGATATATAAATTTATGCTTCCAATTTTTAATATATTTTCTACTCAACATGCACAGAAATAATATGGTTTCTTTTCCAAGCTTCATTTTACTTTGAAATAAAACAAAAGTTGCAATTTTAATGTTTCATAATTTTATAGAATATTTTTTTGTAAAGAAAATATTTTTATTTCAGTTGGGTGAAATAAAAATATGTCCCAATTTTTTTTTAGCACAGCTGGTGGATCAAAGCCAAATTACCTAAATCATTTTGTGATTAAATGTGCATTTGACTGGTAGATTCTTTCTTCTCTAAACTTTTTCTGTAGACGAAGCAGAAGCAGGTGTTTTGGTTGCTGAATTACTCACAGAATTACAGAATAAGCTGAATTGGAAGAGATCTAAAAGGATCATCGTGTCCCGCTCCTGGGCCTGCACAGCTCCATCCCCAAGACTCCCATCCTGTGCCCGAGGGCATTGTCCAAATGCTTCTGAGCTCTGTCGGGCTTGGTGCTCTGAACACATTCCCAGGGAGCCTGATCTAGTGCCAAACAACAGCTGCCTGAAAAACCTTTTCCTGATATCCAGCCTGAACTTCTGGCCATTCCCTGTGGTCCTTGGTTTTGATTCTTTTATGTTTTGAGGGTACTGTTTTCAACATAAAGATATGAATGTATATATTATGGTGTAGTGTTGCATACAAAAGAATCTTGTTTAATACTGGGTCATTGAGGGAAAGTGACTCGTCAGGGATTTTGCAGTTCTGAGAACTGTTGCAGAGTAGTTCAAAACTCCCAAGTAATATCAGAGGAACCAAAACCATCAATACAAATCAAATTCTTCAGAAATGTGTGATCAGCCAAAACAACAAATCAAATTCTTCAGAAATATGTGATTAGACAAAGCAACATCCCTGCTCCACAAGAAAGCTTGGAAGGGAGTGACTTCCTATGGCTTTCATTGCTGATGTCTTGTTCCACTAAAGGCCAGGGTTTATGGAATTGTGGAAAAACAAAGTTTTCCTGTGTTGTCCGCAAGTGAATTAATTAATTCATTTTCTGTACAGCCAAAATCTTCATTTTTGGCACTCCATCCTGCAAAATAGACCAAATGCAGAGCGCAAAAAGCTATGAAAATCATCAATTATGAATTTCCAGCCAACAAAACCCACTGGGACTATTGTATCAGACAGTTGGCTTACAATTCCTAACATACCAGCATAACATAGTACACCATACACAGGAATTAATGCAGCAGGTATCAGTGAGGAGTGAAGTTACTTTTCAGCATTAAGTATATACAGCTCTCTAGACATCCTCCTCCATCTGCCTAAATGTTTTCCTCCTGTTACAGGTTCTGCAATCTATCTGCTTGAATATCCTCAATATTATACAAGTCCCATTTAATAGTCAGAACAATAAAAGAAAAGTTTTAGAAATGGAAATTGTTTGTCAAATAATTTTTTCAACATCCTTACTTTTGCTGTTGTTCTATGCTAATTTAAAGATTAATTCTTTAAAACTCAACCTTTTTTTTACTTGCTTTTACAAAAGAAGTCTTTATTTCTGAATGCTAAAAAATGCAAAGAAAACACACTTTTATTTCTGAAGCCCAAACATCTGAATCTCAGCAATAATTAATACATGGAAGCGTATATAACACAAAAGATCATTATCACAAGATCTAAAGTGAGTGAACATATGGTGGTAAGTCAAATAGCACAGAAATAGTATGAATAACAACACCAAGTCATTAGGTAAACAGGGAGGAAAGGAAGGTAACATTGCATGAAATAACTGGTGACAGGATAGCATTTGTGAGCTGAGTTTGTGTTTAATGATGTTGCTTTTCTATGGAGCAATCGAGGGTAACATATGATGCCAGTGATGTGGATGTAATTTGGGTGCACTTTTCTAATTAAGCAAAATGCCCTTCAAAGCAATGGAGAGAAGATCACAAAGTCAAATGCTGCTCTTTAGACTTAGAGTTCAGGACAATCCAAGCACAGAGAAAGTTAATGTTTTGTCCTCCCCATCACCCCGCCCTTGCAGGGTTGCTGTATCCAAGCAAATAGCCCACAGGGCAACAAAAAAATGGCCCACAGAGCTCATTAAACCACTGCTGTAATCACCAGGACACCCAAGATCACAGAGTCATAGCAGCATGCTGCAGACTGATATTGTAGTTGACAGAGCTGCCCTAACACAAGTGCATTTCTCCAGGACTCTGGGCATTTTGGATTTGGGGGACTCAGGAGCTGGGCAGTGCATTGCTGAAGTATAGGATGACATTACAGTGAAAGGAACCTGAAGCATTAGGATGTATCAAACCCTTTGGATAGTAACCCTCTCAAGTTTTAATCTGGCACACAGTCAACTATGCCAGCTCTGAGAAGAAGGAGGGAAAGGACTGATGTCAGTAGAAAGGGTGCTGCTTAGAATTGTTTCTGGAGAGATAGAAATAGCATGAAGCTGATGGGAGCAGCTCCAGGGAGAAATAACATTCCCTAGTGAAATCCAACAGAAATAGCCTGTACAGTAGTTTCACCATGTCACAGAGTGAATGGTGACAGTGCACAGAGGGCATATCTATGCAGAAAATTACTGAGAAGCAGCAGGAACAGGAGACATGTTACAAGATCAACATGACAAAGTGATCAATTAGACTTTCATGGAACCGAGGACAGAATTTTTCTGCACTCTGTCATCAGCTCTCAGGGCTCAGGCTGATGTTTATGACCTTACAGAGGCTGATCACAACGGGCCATGCTGGGTCGGACCTATTGAGTTCCTTCCTTCAGTGGAGGTGATGGAGTTCATTCCAAATGTAGCTACTCTGAGGCATTAAACAAATAAAACATAGTATGCATTAAAATAACATTATTAAGGTTACAAAGGTTACAGAGTCAAGCATTCAAAAGCTACTTCTGCAGTCTTAAGTCCCCAATGTGTATTTTCTGCATCTTCCCATGACTCTCCCTAATACTTCTAAACCATAAATTTACCTTATAGCAATTTTTTTTTCACTCTATCACAACAGTGGGCAAGAGCTTGTAGAAAATATTACATGTGCAGTATGGAAGAGCTTAAACAGGGACTATCTGTTCACCATTTGTTTGATCTTCATGGTTCAATATGTAGTCCCAGGATATATTTGCTGAACAATTTGTGAACTGCTCAGAATTAACACCTGCCTTTTTTACTCAGACTAGTGTAGGAGTACCTTAGGTGTCTCAGTGAGGCACCCAAATTCAGAGACTGTGCTCTCCATGGCAATAGAAAGACTAACTCCAGCTACAGGGAGATAGAAGTACTGTCTTGCCACTTAGTTCTGATCCCAGAAAACCTTCTCTGTAAAGAGATACATAAACTGGGGGAAAAAATTGCCTTAACTTCAATTTAAAAAATCTGAAATCACTGAGAAAGTAAGTCTACTACCACTCAAATGGGCACTGGTATATTCCCTTCCCTGTTAAGCTTTATTTTTGTCACAACTAGAAACAATATAAGTGTTGCCATATGTTTACTGTTATCAGGAAACTCCATTATAAGCCAGTACAAGCTAGACATTACCATAGTTATAACTCAATTGCATCCTCTGGGAAGGGAACTGTCATCAGGTCAGGTTTTCTGAAGTCACAGAACTAACAAATTTGTATCATTAAGCCTTTCTTAATACAACCAGTGTTTGAACAGAAAACCCATTGGCAAAAGCTACAGGTACTGGTGAAAGCAGCCATGAACATTCACTAAATCAGGATTTTTCCAACATGTAATTGAGTTCCTGACTGGGCTTTTTGTTGGAGGTTTTATACCACTTTCCCTGACATCCTTGGGTCAAATCTGTCTCTTAAATAAAAAAAAAATTCCAAGGTTGAACTGTGGCCAGCTGGACACTGCTGAATTCTTACCTCAGGCCTCATGGTATGTTTGGGAACAAGTCTGGTAGCTCTGGTAACCAAAATGGCCTTAAATTTTGTTTAGTCCATGAACCCAAATAAACAATAGTGGAGAATAACTTGTAGGCAGAAATATTTGGCCCCAGTAATTTTGTAACAAAAAACAAAACCACAGAAAAACCAGAAGAGAGGACATGTTAAATCAAAGTATCTTTGTCAAAAGATTTTACTAACTTAGTATCTACTTAAGCCATTTTTTCCTTCTGCCTTATAATATTGTGATGACATCTCTTTGGAAGAGCGGAGCTTGGAAACTTATGCCTTAGGACCTTTATTTAAAGGAGCTTTTGCCTCCTTGCAGTGTAACTAAAGGCTGCAGGAATTAGGCACCTATTATTAGCACTATGAAAGCAGATAATTAACCTCAAGAAGTTCAACAAGGCCAAATGCAAGGTGCTGCACGTGGGTCAGGGCAATCCCACTAGCAATACACACTGGGGGATGAAGGGATGGAGAGCCTGGGGAGAAGGGCTTGGGCACTGGGGGAGGAAGAGCTGGACATGAGCCAGCCTTGTGCACTCACAGAAAGCCAAACGTGCCCTGGGCTGCATCACAAGCAGTGTGGACAGCAGGGTGAGGGAGGGGATTCTGCTCCTCTGCTCTGCTCTGGTAAGACCCCAGCTGGAGGGCTGCATTCAGCTCTGGGTCATCAGTACAAGAAAGACATGGACAGGTTAGGGTATGTCCACAGGGGATCATGGAGGTGACCACAGGGCCGGAACACCTCCCATGAAAAGAGGCTAAGAGAGTTGGGAAAGTTCAGCCTGGAGAAGAGAAAGGTCTGGGCAGATCTTACTATGGCCTTTCAGCACGTGAACGGGGCTTACACAAAAAGAACATAAACACAGAAAATGCAGGGCACAGCAAATGCAAAAAGAACATAAACACAGAAAATGCAGGGCATAGCAAATGCAAAATCTGAAAGAGAAATGGTGCTTAATTTCTGCACCCTGGACATGTTTAGCAAAGTAATCTGTTAGTGAAGAATGGTGTTACTGATGTTAAGGAAAATGCAGAAATGAAAATTAAGTGAGAAACTGATCTGGGCAAAGGGGCACTGCTATTTTTGTTTCATGAGCTAGAAACAAATGTTCTGTTTCTGCCCTTATAGACTCTCACTGCTCTGATGGTCTTGATTTTCCTCCTCACACATAGCCATGGCTAATTTGTGCCTGTTTATCCTTGTACCAGCATTATTCATTAGCGAAAATGTCTCTTCTCTCTCTTCTATCTGCTCTTACAATTTCAGAAGGTTAGCATACGCCTTATCTGCCCCTAGTTTGTAAAAGCAATGTACTTTTAGTCCCAGGAACCCTGCTTAGTTAGCTAGCCCTTGTTCCAGTCTGAATTTATTTGTTTCATGTGGATGGCCAGAAAGGTATTCCATAATGAGCATGGGCTCTCACAGGGTATATAGGCATGGGAATGTAAGAAACAGGGATCAAAATCACAGCTTTTCACACTCAGCCCAAAGTCAAGTTCTTTAAAGATGACAGAATAATTTGAATTGGAAAAGACTTCTAAGATCATTGAGTCCAACTAGCAGTGTAGCACCACCATATTCACCTCTAAACCATGCCCTGAGTGCCACATCTACAATTTTTTTGAACACTTCCAAGAATGGCAATTTCATCCCTTCCTGACCATCCCTTCAGTGAAGAAATTTTTCCTAATATTTAATCTAAACATCTCCTGAAGGAAACAATACAGAGGAACAGAAAATAATAAAAATATAAAAGCAATACAGGGGAACACAACCAGATTACAGGATATTTGGTTATTTTGTATCTACATAATAGTAATGAATCATAGTCACTGTGTAAACAACCTACATAAGCAGCAAGTAATTTTTTCCTATTAGTCCCTAAAGTAATAATTTTCTTCTTACTCTGTTATTACCATCATCATTCTTCTTTTTCATCCCATATGATGTTTGACCCTTCCCTATATTGGCAATTCCTTTGTGTCATCATTACATTTTAACAGATCAACCACATACCATGAGCCAAAATTACTAATGTAAATTTTGGATGAAATAAGTCTCTAACCTACTTTTCAAGAGAATTTTCTAATCAACAGTTTACCTCAACATTTCACTTTTTTCTTTTAAGTCTGTTTCCTATTAATTTTAAAATTCTTGTGTTAATCCCTGATTTCTTTATTTAGCTAATAATTTTCCTTGTGGAATTGTATCAGATGCATTGTAAAAGTCTAAGTAGATTAGATATATTTAATTTCCTTTTTCCAGAAAATCAATGTAAAATAGAATCTTAATCCAGCACCATCAAGTAAGCCTTTGTAAATCCATGTTGTATTTTGCACTTTTTATTTCTGTCTTAAATTGCATGACACCTCTGCTTCTCTCCTTTGTGAAAGCAGTGAAACTTCTGGTGCTTGTTTTAAAGTAGTGATATTTTTAACAATTGTTACTTTATTCTTCAGCTTTTTGAACTCAGCAATGCTGCTCTTTCTGAGCATGTTTTGCTAACTTCTAGCATCTCATTTTGTACAGCAAAATTGAGAAGAAATTAATTAATTGTCGCTAGTTGGCAGGAAGCTCCAAACCACAGGATTATTTTCTGGATTATTTGCATCTTCATCTGCTGAGGTAGCTACAAACAGAAGAAAACTTTGCTTTCAGGAAACTGGACCCCCAGTGTACATAAAGTTGAAGCCATATTTCTAGACCTGTTCTCATCTCTGGATAAAGAGGTTCAAAGATATCAGGTGACCACTTAAATACCTGGAATGATGGCCACTTCATTTCTTAGACTATAATTATGAGAGAAAGACACAATCTCCTGTTTCCTGTTGCAAACTCCTTGGTATCATTTCTCCTCCCCAGACATCTGCAGAGGTTCACCTTCTTCCTATAAACCCTGTCTTCAAATCTTGATCTCTTTTGAATTATCCTCTTCTTCTTGCCACACAAAAAAAATTAATTCCTACTTTCCATTTACTTTCCCTTATTTATACTCTCAAAAGTTCTTTCAGCTGCTAAGAAGCCACTTTGCTTCTACATCATATTTCTTGTTGGACTGAAAAGCCTGAGGCAAGGCCACTCCTCTCACCTGACCACAGAGCAAGGTGTGCTTCACTTTCTAGTGCAACAGATAAAGCAACAGACGAAAAAGAAGAAAGCATTATTTGTATCATCAAAATTTAGAGAATTCAGTCATGAGGAACTAGGATGAGGAATGAATTACATGAGTTTGTATAACAAGAACAATAGGCTTGATCTCCCTCCTGCACAGAGGCAGTTTCACCTGTTGCAAAAGGTGATAGTAAATCAGTCTCCTAAAACAGCAGCTGTGCAACAAATCCAAAGAGGATGCGGAAGGACACTGGCACAGGATCCAGTGAAATGCCAACTTATCCCACAGGTGCAAAGAGGGCAATGATACTCTCCTAAATGCTGGATAAATCATAATCTTCATACTCACAGTTTTCAGACAGAAGGTTCAATGTAATATATATTAAAGTATCATTTGTTGGTTTAATTTGTTGGTAAAAATTGATATCACAAATTTACTGCTGATGGTTGCTTCCACAGATTTTTGGGCAACACGTGCCAGTTTTCACTCTGCAAAGTTATATTGTGCTGTATCCATCCTCTAGTACTCTGCTTCTCAATACTTAATGCCATCTCCTAGCTTGTTTTGATGTGTGAGCTGAAATACTAACCTTTAAAGCTGCTGTACTGGAAGTAGCTTTCATTCAAATAAACTTGCATCACACAATTACTTCACTTTCTCTTTGAAACACAAATTCCCTATTACTCATTTTATAATAGAGTTATTAAAAAATATTTTTTTTCTGTTAAGCAGA
>QUSF01000020.1:4972272-5009918 GCA_003676055.1 Chloebia gouldiae | reverse complement strand
AGATTGTATTGGAATTAAACTATATCTTAGAATTTCTGGGTTGCCAAGAGTTTTGCAATGAAAGCTATGGGAAGATTTTTTTTTAATTTATTTTTTACTGGTTGTACATATTTGTCATTCCTTTTGGTTGCTTTGAAAAATAAAAAAGCAGATTTTTTTAATATAAAATGTTCTTTGCAAAAATTTCTACATTTCTGGGTATCTTGTAAGCATTTTGTTTGAAACACTGTAGATTTTTCCAGTTCAAAAGAGAAAAATAGCTACCAAACAGATGCACTAGCTATTTCAAAATAATCCCTCCTGCTACACTCACAGAAAACTGCACTGTTGATTGCCACTGCTTAATATTGTTTCCCACACATTTAGAAAGCCATGATTTTCAGAGTGAAATATCCAGGACAGTTCACTGAAATGAGGCTTGGCATCCAGATTGCCTGCCTGGCTGTAATCACCCTTCGAGTTATTGAGCTTGTAAATCACATATCAAAACATGGGAATACATCAATTAATGTTCTACTGGAAACAAATCAAGGACAATCCTACAGTGTGACATTCTGCCAGTTTTTATTTTCAATAGACATGGGGAAGGAGCTGAAATGTTTGGTCACAGCCTCTATTTACCCAATCTGTCTTATATACTATTGCATAATGCTATCACAATATTAATATGCAAATTGCATCTCAAATAAAAGCCATGCTTTCCCTGTTGATTTTCAGCACATCTTCTGTTACAAAGGAAAATACTTAGCACTTATATTCCTTTTTCATCTTCAAAACTCCTTTAGGATATTTTAATTAATCCTTTTCCTTTCATTTTTCTGACCCTGCATTAGGTTTTCTTCCTCCTTTACCCCTGTACTCTCAAGGTTATGTCCTCCACTTGATGTCTCCCATAGACCTCTCATGTTTGCAAAAAATGATCTTCCTCTCATCTCTTTTCACGCCTAGAAAACAGACCTCAGGAGACTGGCCAGAAGAAAGGCCTAGTCAAGGGCAAAGGAAGTTTCCAAAGTGAAAAAAAAAAAAACCAAAAAAACAAAAGTACTGATCAAATCTAGCACAGCTGCTGCTTTTTCTTAGCAGGCACCTGAGTCTGGTCTCAGTCAGCCTCTGGAGGGTGGTGGGGACTCCTGTGCAGGACCCCACGCAGGCTCAGCTGGCTCAAGGGCTCTGTGCCTGGGCAGCCAGTCCAAGGCAGCAGGTGAGAAAACAGAGTAGCAGAGCAACCTCTCCTCAGAGAGCTTTTCTGCTGCAAAACATCGTGTGGGAGGCAGAACACGCTTAGGTCCTATGAGAATTTCCCATCTCACAGCTAAAACCTTGATTTGTGTTATAAAAGGAAAATTCTCAGTCCAGATTTATCCTCTTAGCCATTGAGATCCCTCTCTTTTTTATTATTCTATTTTAATATTTAATTAATTTATTATACCCTGAGTAATTTTTATTTACTGTGTGCTTTATGTAGATGTTTTGATGACAATTTCAAACACTGGGCTGCCAATGCTACACCAGCTGAGGTGCTGTGTACCCTTCTGAAGATCAGTCACAAAATGGGCATCACTCTGACCTGCTTAATCTTTAAACCCAGGATTTCATCAGTGCATGGGACAAACCCTTATCTGCTCCAAAAGGTTATATTTCACTCCCACAGGACAGACAGGTGCACATGGCATGTGGCTGTGAGCTTCCATGGAAATGAAAAATCCTTGTGGTACTCCTGGAGCCAGTTATCTGCACCTCAAAGCGGACAAAAGGTTTGCTGTACTCAAGGGAGGGAGAACTGGACATTTAAAGTCAGGTTTTCTATCATAGCTACTGATGGAAATAAGCTCAGGTTGTTATAGTTTTCATATGATATTTTAAGTCAGAATATGATAAATGCTACACTTTAAAGGAAATATTTCTGTTATTTAAGCGTATCATCTTGAAATATCAAAATAATTAATACTTTTTCATCCCTGGCAGTTTCAAGAGACAATAATTTTTAATTTATCAGTAATTTTATTTATGAATCTTTATTTTCACTTTATTTTCTGATATGTGTAGGGAGTAAACATTGAACTATCCACATCTCCAGTTACCAGGACACTATACCTGTTTTTAGAATACTTTGTAACCAAAAGCATGTGTTGAATGAAGACAGAATTTAGAGATGACTTAAAGTTAAGAGATATTTGATGTGTTAGCTGATAAATTACATCCTTTGCTCTGTTCTTGTAAATATGCTGGGCAGAGGATGCAAAAAACTGTATTTCAAATGCAGGTTACGCAGCCATGGTTAGTTTATAATTCACATAAGATATTAAATTTATTATTAAGTCTTCACAGAGATGTATGTTTTAAACCTTTTAGTCCTAAGGCAGCATCATTGGTAGCATGTTTGCATCTATAAAATCTGTGATGCTGGATGCAGACATAGATCTGTGTTTGCTTGTACTGCATGCACTCTCACTTCACTGGACTTTCTAGATTGTGCCAAAAATCACTAACTTAAAAGGATCAAGTGAGAGCAGATTGGTAACTTAAGTAATTGATCATTTAAGTAGCTTGATATTTTCAGGAAACATTGATGTTCCTCTGTGTCATTACTTTCTGTTTATCTTGCACTTAGGGTTGGATATATATATATATAATATATATACATATAGGTGTATATGTAGTCAGATTGCCTTTGTCCTTGTAGGGAGAAAAAACCCAATAAACAAAACAACTACTCAACTTTCTTCCCTTCACACCCTCTTAAAAAAAAATCGTAGTTACTATAGTAACAGCTATTAAACAGAGAGTAGCAGTAATTAATAACATCTGCAAGTGCAATATGAAGTCTACAACACAATTAATTCCAACATTTGGAGTACTTTGTGCAGAGCTGCCCTTTGTTGCTTTGAATGGGATGGCAGACTGTACAGACCCAATTATAACAAGGGGACTTAACATTACCATAGTGATATATTATGGCTTGTGAAATAGTTTGGATTGTATATTAACCCATATAAATAAATAACACCACTATTATGTAGCATAATGGCACATGATTCCAGAAAGAATTAGACCCTATCTAATTATATAGATACGATGTGCAAATGCAAACATTTTACTTTATCCTTTCAAATACAACAACATAAAAATCTCACTTGCTGCCAAAATTAGAGCAGAAGCTTGAAATGTAACTTTTTAAAGTCATCCCTTCATTTGAATTATAGAGACATGGGCAGATCACATGTGGAGGTTTACCTAGAGATGCTTTTATCTTTTGACTTTTCACTTTAAAACTTAAAATGGAATTTTTTAAGAAAGCCAATTAAAAAAATTTAATGAATCATGAAAGAGATGAGATGACTTGTATGTCTTCAGGCTTTATTTAAGAAGGAATATTATAAATATTTATTTGTTATTTTATTATTTCTTAAGGCTACTTGGCATAAAGTCTACCATCTATCCCACTAGCTTCTGTCATTAGAAATTATTAACATACAAAAGATTCAAATTTTTCTTACATAATTCTTGCAGCTGGTGTAAAATGTGTAGCAGAATCTCTTTTACCAGACTGAGGTATACAGTGTTATACAGGGGGGAGCTCTGCCTTCTCCCTGAACACAAGGCTTGGGTCTTGTGCTCCTAAGTCAGGAGCTCTGTGGCCTTTGTCACCTGAGCTGATCATCTCTGCTTAGGGGCAGAGCACAGCAGATGGGCCTGAGCCCAGCCAAGGGGGCCACCTGGCTCTAGTCCAGCACATGGCCAAGCTGTGGCAGCCTCTGCTCTGCTCCCCTGGCACCATAGACTCGACTTCTTTCTGCCATTCATCTTTTAAAACTAAGTGGACAAGTGCACACGTGTACACCATACCTCTCTTGATGAGCGTGTTCCTCTTTTTCCTCTTCATTACCTCTCCTGCTGACTGGCATGTCTTCCTTATCAGCACACAGTTTTTCTCCTCTTTACTGTCTCATCTTCCTAATAATTTTTTTCCTGTTCATATTCCTGTTTTCCTGATTCACTTTACTTTTCCTCACCTATTTCCTTTTAAAAATTTTATTTTCCTTGTACAATATATAATGAAGACAATATGCATGTCTTTATTTCCACATGCATAACCTTCCTTCTTGATATGTACTTTCCTGTTCTTTTCTTATTTTTGCTCTATAATCTTTCATTCGTACTTTTCCTCCATCTCCCTGCCCAGTATTCCTTCTAATTTATTTTTGTATTTACTCCTAGTTTACAAAGCAAATCAAACAGGTGCCATCTCAGCAACCCATATTTTAGGATAGGATGAACCATTCTATGGATATCTACGTCCATTGACTATGACTGGGTAAGAAAAAAGGAAACCCTTTTCTCATAGGCAGTCTATGAGTATCTCACCAAATGCAGAATGGGAACAGCAACTGTGTTCCAAAAAAGGGAGACAAATACAACCTTCCTACCAAAGTTCAGCCTACCCTGTTGAACTTCCAAAAGTAGCATTTGTGGCTAGATAGCATGACAGCACCCGTTTGTGCTGGTTAATTAGGTTAGATGGATTAAGTATGAGATGCTGAAATGGCTTAATTCCTTTTGGCTGGTATTTTGCTATGATTATTCTATTGCCATCGCAGAGAGAGTGCCTATCCATGGGTCAACATTTTATAGTGCTATAAAGAGACCAGATTTCAGGGGACGCCCATCCTTTAGAAAAGCATTTACTGGCATAAGAATGTATCTCACAGGGTGAAAAGATTGGGAAAATTGTCTGATTTATGAGCTTAAAGAAGAAATATATATACATATATATATATATGGTTTCAAGAAAAAACTATATGCTTCAAGTCAGTGAAGGGATGGAATAAACTAAGTTAAAATAGATTAGGGACTTGGTAGAAAATAGACAAGTACAAAAATACTGTGTCAATTTCAACCTTATAGAACTTATGTTATATGTATAAGACTGCTCTTAGAAGTTCTATTTCTTTACAAGTTCAGAACATACCACAGTTTAACATTTATAATTGAGGGTGTTCTCCAGCAAGATGACTGACATTTATGATTTTCTAAGAGTAGTGTCACAACAACAATATGAGATTTACAATGAGCACTTTTACATTATACACACAGTGATTAATGAACAAAAAAATTAATTCTCCTTTGAAACTCAGAAACATATTAATGATAATATTAGAATGAACATATAGGATTTCTGAACCAAACTACTATCTCCATATAGTGCTACAGTGTAAGCTGTGCTTGCCAACAACTAAAATATCCCTGTGTTGTCAGCACTGTTTTCGACATAGCCCAGAACAAAGCCCCATACTCACTACCGTGGAGAAAATCAACTCTACACCAAGCAAAATCAGCACCATGGATGAAGTTTTAGACTGGCACTCTGTTATAAATTTTTTTCTTCATTCACTGGGAGAATTTTTATTGTTCTGGACTCCAAGTTTCAATATTAAGTTATCCTAAAATTATTGTTGGTTTAACTGCAGTATCAAAAAACCCAAGTGTGAAAATACATACAGCCCTGCTCTAATGACTAGAATTAGAATGAATGCTTTCCTCAAATCTGACAATAACAAGAAAAGAATAAACTGTCATATCAAATAGTGATGGTTTTGCTACCACATCTAGCATGCTTACTCAACTATGAACAAACACAAGGGCGAGAAAAAAACATGTTGATTATCTTGCTGTTGAATGTAGGTCACAAAGTTTTTGCAATATAAATTTTATCAAATTCAAGTATGTAAAGCAATTAATCTCACTTGCAATGGGCCAGATCTTGCATTTCCATCTGGTGCAGACTTCAATAAGAGAATTTTTACCCCTGAAGTTAGAAATTGAGATCAGGCTGTCTTTAGTCAGTCCTGCACCAGCAAATGGAATGAGAACTATTCAGGAAGATTACCCCCTCCTTCCCCATGTGAAACACAGATATAAAGAAGATATTACATGCCAGGAAGAAAATAGTATTTTGGTATGTGCCATTGATTATCAAAGAACTACAGAACACACACATCTTTTAAATACCTCCAGGTATGGTGACTCAGTCACTTCTCTTTCGCAGTGCTTGACAACCCTTTCCATGAGGAAAATTTTTCTAATATCCAGTTTAAACCTTCCCTGGTGCAATTTGAGGCCATTTTCACTTGTTCTATTACTTGTTATTAATGAGAAGAGACTGACCCCCACTTTTCTACAACCTCTTTCCAGGCAGTTGAACAGAGTGATAAGGACCCCCTGAGTCTCCTTTTATCCAGGCTAAACATCTCCAGCTCCCTCAGCCGCTCCTCATCAGGCTTGTGCTTTACACCTTTCTCCAGGCTCATGCACACACTTTTTGCCATGTTTCAGCAGGCACATTTTGGCTGAACCCAGTAATATATGGGGGTTCCAGCTAGAGGAGTATGTGTTACACCAAGCACAAAGATGGAATGTGCTCAGCAAAATGCTTCTTACAGCAAAGGGTTGGCAAGAATAAAGCCAGTACAGATTTATTGCCTATAATGCCCCTACAAAAGACACTTAAGGCACTTGGTAACCGTGTCCCATCTATTCACACAAGTGCTGCAGTCACTGCACGTGTGGTCTTAGCCTGTCACTGCCAAGATTTTTTCTGAAAATGCTGATTATTGAAGAATAAGTTTATATACAAGCATAAAACCAGATTAATACAACTTTGATTCTGGCACTAATGTAATAAATTTGGATTTTTAAAAAATGGTTAAGAGACAGAGGGCCATGCTCCTTCATCTTTTATACTAGATTTGCAATGGTGTAAATAAGACATGACATAAAAAATATATGCAGAAATTGAAATAAAAGAGAAAAGCTTGATCATGAATTAATACTTGCTATGGATTAACTGAACTGTGAAGCAGCCTTTGATGCAAATTAAATTTTTTAGTTTTGCAATAGGAAATTTTTCTGACATATGGATTACCATGGTCAGTTGAATGATTTTCAATACTTTCAGTAGAATCATAGAATGAAATCACAGAATCTTTTAGGCTGGAAAGGACCTTCAAGGTAAGAGTCCAACCACAAGCCTAAACCTGCCAAGTCCTCCAAACAGTTACACAGAAAACTTTCCGAAAGTTTTCTGCTGCTCCTGTGCTCCTTCACAGAAAGGTCTCGGTCAGATATTACATAAATAAATTTAGAATGAAGTGAAGTAAAAATGAAGAAAATTTACTTTTGTTGTTTGTCATTCAAGTGCTTAAAGAACAAGATTTGTCGCTGTAATAGATCTTTAGGAATCTCAATTAAGATAAATTATAAGAATTTCTGCAGTGCAATGTTACTGTGAAGTACAAACCATGTATTTTAAACACTGACTATATAAGAAAATAGTTCAATTGGCAAATGTAAGGAAATTGATTGTTTAGGAAACTTGAATGGCTTTTTAAATCTTCATGATGACACTACATTTGTGCTTCTTTTTTTCTGCATTATGGGAGGGTGGAGACATACCAAGAAACTTAACTCTGCTAATTTTATGTTTCATGTCAATCACACATTCTCATTGAAGGTAGTGGGAACTTTGAGGCCTGATACTCATGTTCATACACAGCTGTAGGATGAGGTCAGCATTTCTAAACATTCTGCATATTTATTAAATATTGGAAAATTAATGAAATTTTAGACCACAAATAACTAGGTGAAAAAAAAAAGACCGGGTGATTAGTAAATAACAAATTGTTCATGGAATAAGTCCTGCTTTCTTTTCTTCCCCATGCTTCAGGTTAGCATTGGATTCCTGGGTTTCAAATTCAAAAAAAGGCAAAACTTTAAAACCTGACTTCCAGCTTTACTTAATTTTACAGGAAAACTGTTATTGATTCCACCGTTTCTCAAAACTGGGCTTCAGTTCAAGCTTACTTGTAAATCCTGAAAATCTTGCAGGTTGATCACAGACATTCCCAGACTGCCACATCCCTTGTCAAGCTCTATTTTCCAGCCCTGGCTGCTCCTCCCCACCTCAACCAGCTTGCTGGGAGCTAACCTGAGCTCCATGCTCCTCCATGCTGGAGCCACATACAGACAACTTCTCTCTTTCATCCCTGAGTTTCAGTGAGCTCCACAGGCACTCTCACTGTTCACAGTAGGATTAACTTGGAGAGAGTCTTGTTATATAGTTGTAAATAGCACAGTAGATTGCAAGCTTTGAATACTTCTTTGATAAATCATAGCAGTATTTTCTCTGGACTCTTTTTCACTTTTCAACTCTTGTTCAGTGTATTAGTGCTGATTAATCCAGACCCTACAGTATTAGGTGGGGTGTTAAGCAACCCAGGCATTGCACAGTTCCATTGCTAGCCACGTGTAACTGTTGTTGGAGCTATTTGCAAATATAATTATTGCCCTAAGAAGCTCTATAAGCATCAGAAGTGAGGCTTACAGAAAATTATATTAATGATGAAAGAAACATTCCTGTGTAGCCCTTTAATTATTTATTTATTATTTGATGTTTTCACTCACTGATCTTCTGGTCTCCTTTACATTACATTGAAATGGTACAGCTGAATAAGAGTGGTCTTGCTTATTCTCACCTACTGAAACCATTTCCTCTGTATGTTTTGCAGGTACTTGTACCCTCTCTTTCCCACACCAGCATGTCAGTACTTTTCTGTTTGCCACTCCAGTGGGTTCTCCCCTGGGAGAGCACCTCCTTCCCAGCTTAGTGCCCACAGCTTGCTCAACAGGCCCTTGGGCAGCACTGCTGGCAATTTAACATGAACACTTTCCTGCAGAGAAGAGATGGGCATATACTTGATTATTCAGGTAGGGGCATTCTCATTTAATCTGAAGGGGTGTTGCCAGTGTTAATCCATTACTGTTCTGCCCACTGCAAAACTGCAGCTGTTTTGGGGCACAGTTAACTAACTGAAGAACATCTGGTTTCTGGTAACTCAGCAGAATTTAGGCATGAATTTGAGCCAAACTTCAGAGTCCTATCAACGAACAGAATCAGGATTTTTGTTCAATATTTACTGCTAGTCTTAGTGTGAGAGCCCAAAAATGAGGAGCTTTAACTAAGTAAATTACTTTATCTAAGTAAATTTGTCATGGTCTTGTGCAACCTGTACTAGTTCACATCTCCAGCCCCTTTCCTCTGTGCCTTTCTCCAAGACTTTAATCCATTCCCTACCATCTTTCTATCCCAGATCTCCTCATGTCTCCACATGTCTCATGTGAAGCAGAACTTTTGTGCCACAGGGCCATGACTGTGCTGGTACCCTCGACATCCCCGTGGGGAAGCAGAGGTACTCAGCTGAGCAGTTACAGGTAAGTACCCAAAGAGGTGCCACTTCATGTGGCAAAACTGTCAGGCCTAGGGAGAGCAACAAAAGCTGAGCTATAGATACTCTTCAGACTGTTTGAGTCTAAAGGCTGCAGAATCAATTTAGAAAATGATATTTCAAACTTGCATCCAAACCCTGATGAATCCTACGTACCTATAGGTAGGTGGATAGGTGAAGACAACTGGGAGTTCTTCCCACCAGCTCCCAAGTGCCAGCTCCAATCCAGAAACAATGTAGATGAGTGACTGCATGCTTTACAGATTGCAACTGAAATATCGCGCTGGCTTTGAGCCCGGGCAATGTGAGCACTCAGTTCTTCATTTGTGCATCTCAGTTTTGATCCCTTTGCCACCTTTAAAATAGAGATGAGCACTTTCCTGTTTTATAGAAATTGTTGGGAGTTAATACGTTCAAGATGTGATCCTTAAATACAAAGGATGTGAAAACAAAATGAATACTGGGTCTGCTCCTTCATTTTCACCTGTTGAACTAAGTGAATACATTAAAATATAAATCTGTAAGCACATACAAAGAATAAAAACAAATAAAACCAACCCACACATCAAAAAGAAAACCAAATTTTTTACTGAACTTTTAACTGCTTTAACAAATAAGCTAAGAAACATTTCCCTGGATTACTTTCTACATTTATACGGAGAGTGTATAGTTGCCACAGAGACTGGTGTGCGTGAACCACAAGCGAAAGGAGGCGGGCGGGAATTCGCCCTCCGAATTTCCAGAGGGATCTGAAATGAATAACCGGGTTAGCGATGCGGCGGGGCGGGGGCGAAGCCCGAGGAGCCCCGGCCGTGCCCGGGGGCGGCGCTCAGGGACGCTGCGGGCCCGGGACGCTGCGAAGGGCGGCGGCGGCGGCCGGGCGGGCTCCGCGGGGCTGCGCGGCGAGCGGCATGTACAGCCACAGCCTGAAATACCTATTGAAATCGCAGCCCAGCCTGGTGGCACACGGGCCGCGTGCTGCCGCCGAGAAGGGAGGAGGGGGCTGGAATTAGAATAAGGCACGAAGCGGTTTTAAAAATAGCGTGCGGGCTGCGCGGGGCGGGGCGGCGGCAGCGCGGCCCCGGGGCGGCCCGGCCGGGAGTTCCCGGGCGCCTTGTATGGAGCGCGGCCGCCGCAGCGCCCGGCGCCCGCCCCCGCCGCTCGCCCCGACTTTCCCCGCTGCCGGCGGGGACGGCAGGAGCCGGCAGCGATCTGCTCTGCCGTCTCCAACTCTACCGCCTGCTTCCCTCCTCTTCTTCCAGGAGCCGCCACCCCGCCCGCCTCTCTCCTCCTCTTTCTGCTCTGCAATCAGTGGAATAAATCAGGGAAGGACGCGCGCACACGCAGAGTAGGATCTGTTACAAAAGTAGCGCTGATGGCGGCGGATCAGATGAAGCTGGAGCTGCTGCTGGAGTAGCAGAGAGTGGAGTATCTCTCGCTCGCTCTCTTTTCTGTGTTTCGCTTCTTCTCCCACTCCACCCACAGATCTCCATCGTTTCTCCTCCTCCTCCCCACCCTCGGCCGCGCTCCCGCTTTTCCGCGCATCTCTGGGCTGCGCCTCCTGCGAGGGGGCGGGTGGGGGGAGCGGAGGAGGCTTTAAAGAACCACGGCCCCCCCCGCACCGCCGCACACGATAATTGAATTTATTATTATTGCCGTCTCGCCGACTTGGGGAAGGGGGATCGATCTTCGATCAGGAAGATGGCTGCTGGCTGGCTTCTGGTCTTTAGCCTGACACTTTTCCAGTCCGTGGTGAT
This sequence comes from Chloebia gouldiae, assembly GCA_003676055.1. Classification (NCBI taxonomy): domain Eukaryota; kingdom Metazoa; phylum Chordata; class Aves; order Passeriformes; family Passeridae; genus Chloebia; species Chloebia gouldiae. Next base: position 4,998,880 of record QUSF01000020.1, on the reverse strand, counting down.
GAACCACTCCTCGGAGGGACCCTTCCCCTCGGCCACCACGTAAGTCCCAGCGGGGTCGGGGGTCCGGGGCGGGGGCACTGCCGGGGCGGGGGCGCTCCTCGGCGCCAGGGACAGCGACAATACAAAGGGAAATCAAGTTAGAGCGGGCGGAAAGTGCAGATCGGGGAAAATTGTAGGTTTTCGGCAGCTTTTGCTTAGAAGAGTCAGGGTAGCTGAAGGTCCCGCCGGGGCGGTCGCCGGGAGGGGGAAGCTCCGGTGACGGCCGGCGGCGGGACTTTTGAGGTAAAGGCTTCGCCTTGGAATCCCTCTCCGGAGCGGCTCCCAAATATACCCCGTCAGGTCATCCTTGTGGAGAAGAAAGTTTCGAGTTACACGGAGTCCGCCCCTTCCTCCCACAGAGGTTATTCCAGCCTGGATGGAGTTTCAACATTGTTGATAAAAAAAACCAAAAAACCTGAAAACTTCGGCAATTTTATCGAAATCCACACGGAAGGCGGATTCCGTTGCCTTTCCGCGGCCGGCACGGGAAGCGGGGCAGGCGGGCACGGCTGGGAGTTCCGAGCCCCAGCTCCGGCTCCCTCCTGCCTGGCCGGGCTCCAGCGCACCCGCGGGGCTCGGGGCTGCGCTGGGTCCCGCCGGAGGGGCTTTGGCACGCTTAAAGCCACCCAGCCGAAGAAGTGTTTGCTTCAGCCTTGGCCTTGCAGATCGTTACTTCTCAGAAATATCTTCGCGAGAGCTGAAGGATGCTCGCGGTGCACGCAGCTCGGTGCCTTGCCTGGCCCTGAGATAGAAATCTTGAAAGCGCTGCAGAATTATTAGCATGAAAGTGTTGCCCAGAGCAGTGCAAAGATCAAATAATAATGATGCAATAAAAGAAAGGCAAAAGGAAAGGCAATACATATTGAAGATTCGCCTACAGATAGGAAAAAATATCCACGACAAAGCACGATGTGATCGTGTTTTCCTTTTTCTTCTCTCTCACCTCATTATATTTATATTCTTTTTGTTCGGTTTTTTTTTTTTTTTTTTTTTTTTTTTGAAGCACTTACCTTAGTTCTCGAATCTGGGTTACAGCTACCAGTAGGTAACTTTTAAGTGAATGACTCACTTTAATGCATTTTACATAAGAAAAACAGTGCTAATGGTAGTCTTTCCTTATTGTTTAACATTGGGTAGAATTTATTGGTGTCGTTCATCCTGGGTAGAAGGATGCCTTGCAGTAATTACCAGCAATGCATTTTCACCAATTAGTACTGCTGGTAGGTTGTAATAATTGGATTCAGTTCTGTGTATCGGTTCCATTATGAAAGACTCAAAGGGATGCTTGCACTGTTAAATGAAAGATAAGTGTGGAATAAATACTTAGTATTTTCTAAGTTGAATAAATACAGTATTCCGTTGTAGGGAAAATTACCTTTTAAAACATCTTCGTGTTGCAGTTTATAAAGATGTGCCATGTAGAAGCAAGTGTAGCAAAATACAAACCCGGGGCTTTTTAATTCATTGTTTTCTTGTGTTTCTCCCATATTTACGGTTTTTTGAGCTCTGATATTTACGGTTTCTCACTGAGCTGATAAGGTTATTATCCACAACTAATTACAATTTATCTTCTATATGGATTTTTATGGGCTTAAAAGAGAAACAAAAATGGAACCCAGTGAAATTAAAAGAATATCATATGAAAATAATAGATATATTTCCAAATAGAAGTCCAGATTCCTTTTTAACCTAACAATACGTGATATTCTTTTAAAACTGGTTTTGTCTCCCCATCTATTTTTGCTAATTTCCTTTTGAATTTACCTTTATTAACAATCATGGTGCTAGAAATTGACAACAGTGAAACATATGACTTTAATTATAAATATATCTATGATAAAGTAATTCAGAATATTATGTTAGTTATCAACATTTCTATGTTCTGCACTATCTACTTGCTGTTTGCTCTCTTTTTTTTTTTCCTCATTGTTATTCCATTGAAATATTGCAGAAACAATCTATAGTGACTGTGCATCCCTCACAGTACTGTTTCCCCTTTGAAATGGCATCAAAGTACAAGCAAGGCTTAGTTTGTTTAGAAGGCAGCACACAACAGGTTGATGCAGGGAGAGCTGTTTGGCAAAAAGTAACGATGTAACAGGTGAAGAAGAAAACAATTTTTCTAATCTCCTTTAAGCATTGACAGCAGTGTTTCATTTCTTACTAAAAATTACAAATGGGGATGAACAAAGTGAAGTGACGCAAATGCTCTTAATGTAAAAGATATTATATATCAAGAATGTTAAAAATAGGAATAAAAAATCACAGGAGAGGAGAATAAAGGAAAGAAATGATATGAATAATTGAAGAACTGGAGTTTTGCTGATATTATGTGCATAGCTACCTGCTTTCTCTCCATTATTTTCAGTCTTTTTCTCTTAGTGAAAAAGTTGGTCTGAGGAAGTAAAATTTCTTAGTAGTGTTGTGTGAAAAATGTGCATATTCAGGAATATAGAGTATATGGTTTCTTCAACAACTCATTAGTGCACAATCACCTTTCCTTCAGTCATCTGTTTCTTCTGCATTAATAAATATTTTAACATGTGCCTTTACTAAAACATTCTGAAGTCCCTATCACAAATATAAGAATATAGAAGCATGTGGTATTCTTAGCAAGAAATGCTGAAGGTTTATGCAATGCCTGTGCGATAGAATCTCAGTAATTTGATTAATTTAAATGCTATGATAAGGTAAAAAGGCCCTGATATGTTTACAAAGGAAAATATAGAGGTTTTCAGGTGCAGGTTTGTGTTATGTGAAATGCTAGCATTAATTTTTCATTGAAAATCTGAGCAGGTGGTATTGCACTCTTTGCTTCCGGTGTTGAAATATTTCACTGCAAATATTGAAGACTGTCCTTTAATAAACTATTGAAGTATAGTAGTAATTGAGTCTTGGACTGAGCCATAAGGCTTAGCTGCTGATTGATGCATACTGCATTCCATTTAAATGTATCATATTAATTGTCTCATGTTTTAGGGATCTGTTTGTTGGTACAGGATTCTTACTTTTAACACAGCAACTCCAAGTCCTTTAATTACACCTGCAACACAGCAGATATTTTGCACTTAGATGAGAATATTGTATGTAGTACTCCTGGCACTACAACCACTACTGCTATCACAGTATGCAAAGCACTTCTTTTTTGTAGCCATATATATTTATATATTTATTATGTGTACAGACTGCAGAAAAAACATATTGTTAAATATACAAGGTTTGTATGTTGCCTGATAGGGATAGCAGAGGACTCATTTTATTTCTGTTCTTTTCTCTACACTGCATGAAAACAGATAGTCTTAAGTATATCTTGTAATTCCTAAGTATCCTTTTGGCACAGCATGTGTTGATATTGTTACTGACAGTGAGTAATGTACTACATAAAGACACACATTCTCCTTTCTGATAATAAAACTGTTTGTACTGATTAAAAAAGAAAAAAACCCAAATGAAGCATATTTTAATTTTTATAAAGCTATGGATAAAATGTTTCAAAATCAATGGGACTGTTTCTGTAATTACTGCATCACTGTGGATAGATCTTAATGTCTTTTCTTTTTATCCCCCCCCTCTAATTTTCCTCTTCTACTCATTTTCTCTCTTTCCTTTAGCTTTTAACATTTTTTCCTCCTCAGTCACTTGTTCTGTATGTATGTATCACATTAAATATTAAATTCAAGACACATCTACCACTTACATACATTAGTGGATAAAGATAGTATAAAGATAAAAATAGTATATGTGTAAACATAAATCTATATGTATGCAGACAGGACATTTTTAGAAAAGAAGTTGTGTATTCCCATTTTTTACTTGCATAAATCATCTTTACTGTTTTGGTGTCATTAGGACGACTCAGGGAAGTCTGTATGAGTCATATGAATTAGGGTTTGCACAGCTGGGACATTCATATTTTTGGCTTCCTCACATGGACCTAACAAGTGTAGGTCCTGCTGAGTGTGGCTAGGCTCGGTCTCAGCATCATTTTCTGTATGTCACCAGTGACCAAAGGTAGATAGATGACATTTATGATGTTTTCTTTTCATCTGTTTCTGCTGTCAGACTTAGGGATTTTGAGACCTCTCATATGCATAAAATCCCATTTATAGCTTATAGTCTGTGATAGAAGAATGCCAGTTTAGCTGCTGATGTTAATTAGAAAAGACTGCTGTATTAATGGATTATAAAATATCTTTCTCATTGGAAATTTTTTTTCTCAACCTACTTAAAAATATTCACTATTAGGAAAAAAAATAACGTACTGAAGTATACCTTCATATCAGTGAGTTGGAAGGAGAGCCAAAAAATGTAATCTACTTTGAGTCAGGGAAGTGCAATATCACCTCTTAGTGTTTTCTCAGCACATGTCTAAATGCTGAGCATTATGCAAGATGCTTAAGCCCACTGATATTTTAAAGAGTGTTGTTCCAATTCATTCTTCTAGTGGAAACATACTTAGAATAAATGTGAAACAGCTTGTTGATTTGTGTTGTTTATTTTGATGTTTTGGTGGGATTTTTTTGATTGTGTGATATTTTTTGTTTTGTTTTGGGTTTTTTTAAATATTTTAATGTCCTTGTAAATATGGTGATGATAAAAGAAAATTGTTTGGATCCACAAAGCATTTTTCTGTTTTACATATTTTATGATATAAATTGGGAATGGGTAGTTTCTTTGTTTGTTTCCCTCCTAGGTATTTATGCTGGAGCCTCAGAATGAACAAATTTTTTAGATTTACATTGTATTAAGTATGAAAATTCAGCTGAAAACATCAAAATAGATACTAATAATAAAAGATAAAATTTCATTGAAATAAACCAGCATTATAGAGGTTCTTGCCATCTTTCATTTTTGCAGCGATGCTATTTTCAGAACTGCATTGCTCATACCCTGCAAAATTATTTTATCCAAGAATTCAGCTGCTAGAAAGAGAGCTGGAGCTTGGCAGCACATCAGCCTGAAATGTATTCATTGTTAAATAGAAGGCCTGTTGTACAGATCTTAAAAATATTTATCTAACAGAAGGCTTTAAATTGATGGAAACACGGTCAAGTTCTTACTGCTTTAATGTTTTGTAACAAAGAAACAAGCCAGACTCTGGCTGCCCACTGGTAACTGACATGGCTCTGCCTTGATCCTTTCTTGCCTTCTGTGAAATGCCGTATCCCAGGCAGTGTTATCTTCTAGACCAGTGTTTGACTTAAACCTCTGTGAGATAGGGATTGTAGTTTAGAAGCATTTTTGTCGAGAAAAATGACTCATTCTCTGTGCTGCTGAAGTAGAAGTAGAATTGAGCCCCGGACTGTTTCGTGCTCCTTTGGAGTAGTACCCTGGCTTTGATCCCCTATGCTCAAGCTGCATGTTGTGTTTAGAGTGTCACCTTTGTGACAAAAGGTGATATTTTTGATGGCATAACAATTTGTTTTCTAGTGCCTTGTTAGCAAATTTCCTTACATATAGTAAAAAATTTACCAGAAACCAACCCTGGAATAAAATTAGTGGACCATAGCTACAGTTTGGTAAAGCCAGACACCATAATTAATTTACATATTTTAAAGATGCTGAATCAGACTTTTTGATAGAAAGAATGACAGCTCAGTGTCCTTAGTGTTCTGGTAAAAAAAAAAAAAAACAAAAAAAAAAACAACAAAACCCCAAAAAAACAAACAGAGCTAGCACCTTGAAAATGCACAGAAAATAAGAGGTACAAACCAGTATTTTGTGCCCCCAGCCCTGGTCAGCGCCTGTGTGTTCTGTCTTATATTGCTCTTGACCCATTCCTGCATCAGCTTTTTCATTCTACCTACAGCTGCTGCAAGACAGATATAAATTAATATTTAAATGATTTGCATTTGAGATTACAGCTCTGATTTATCTCTCTTGCAGAATCTATTAAAGAGCCTGATCCCACTCAACTTCCCTCAAACATACATAGGGCAATTCTCTGTTCTGTAGGATCAGACCAAGAGCCGAGTTTTCTATCAGTTGTGTCATTGCCTGCTATAGGAAATTGGTCATTGCTTTTAGGGGGAGTTATGATTCTTCTTTTCCTCCTGATTTCCAGTAGTAAGGTGAAGTGGATTGAATATAGTTTGCAGGACATGATTGTTATGTTATGCAGCACCTTGTAATGCTGTGAAAATACATAATACTGATAGTGAAATTACTGCACTTCTACTTCAGTAATGTTCATGGGTTGTATATTCTCAATTTAGGGCCGGACTGTGCTCCTTGTACCCTGGAATGAAGAAGTCCCATAGATACTCTCAGAGAAATCTGTTCAAGAGTGAAGATTTTCAAAATACACTAAAGCACTTTTTAATAGCTAAAATTAATGGCATGTGCCTGCAGCTATTCAGCTCAAGAGGGACTTTTCCTTCTCAACTCCTTTCCAAACTATTTTTTGACCTACTCGGCTTCTAAGCAAACTCAGTGTTTCACACCTTCCTTCCTTTCCTCCTTCCTTCCAGACTTAGTGAGTTTTCAGGGTGAAATGTAAAATAGACTCTCTTTCACAGCCACCCTGGGACAAGATATACTCACTGTTTAAGAATGTTACACTAATGATGGCAGGGACAGGACCATGGTTTTTGCTTATGGCCATCCTAACTACACCTTTCTCTGCATGCCAACAGCAAACTTATGACAAAGAGTGAATTTCTGTTCCTTGTATAATTTTTTCCTATTTATTTACAAAGTTTCTAACAAGTTTATGAAAATGATTGACATTATTTTGCATCAACAAATCAGCAAGCTTTTGCAGTTAATTACAGTAATTCAAAATCAGACTTTTTTTTTAATCTGAGGCAGGCCTGAAATAACCACAGAATGTGAATGTGAAGTATTGCTGACTATTATAAAAAGTGATTTATTGGATTTTCACCCTCTTTAAATTACATTCTCACTCCCTCTCATTTGAGAGCTGGGTAGGGTAAGAACTACAGTCTGATTTTGTAACAGATATTTGTCATACTTATTTAAGAATTTTCCTTTTTTGAAATTTCATTTGTTTCTCCAGGACTATGAATATTCATCCAGAAATGCAGAAGGAAGATTATTTTTTTTTTAATGAGTCCTATTGATCATATGAACTGAGAATAATTTTTGAATAGCCTTTATTATATATAACATGGAGGTACATATTAGATTAGATTTTTCTCTGCATAAAATGCTTCAGTGAAATCATGAGCAAAGTCTCTCAAATGTATTCATTATAATAAAATCTGATTCATTTTTGGCCTGATTTGAGATGTAAGAACACAAAGAAGTTGCTGAGTCCACAGTCTAGTTTTTGTACCAATCAGATGATAAATTATATGTGAATTATTTAAAAGAGAAAAGCTAGACTTGATTCATCCAAACAATATTTGAACTGAAATGTTCCTATTTCCCCTGTGCATGTCCCCACCAGACTGGTCTCAAAGGTCTCAAAGGTCTTAAAGCTTAAAATGTTCCCCAGTGATATCTCACCTTATTTTTACTCAGATATTTATTATATTTTGCTAGCATGGACTAAATATTCTTTCAGGTAGGCATAAAAATAAGGTTACAAAAGATCTGTGGCTAAGGGTGGTGGCAATATTAAAACCTAAATCAAGTCATGCCACTGTTCCAAATTGTCACTATTAATACCATGCTGCATTTTTCTTTATACACAAAGGTAGTCTTAAACAAACCAGTAAAACGGAAGTTTTCTTCATTCTTGAAATGAGCAGAAATTTTCCACACTAGCTATGTGTTGACTCTTGATTAGAAATTCCAACCTTTTTCATAGGAGGGAACTGAGTCATGGGATCTGTTCTGTCAAAGATTATTGAAGTGAAACATTTTGCAGTCTGAAGTGGATGAATTGTGTAATCAACACTGCAGGAAGGTAAAAAGTAATGAAAAAGAGATGGCAGGAAGTATGAATTACAGTATTAGGGTTCTTATTATTCCTTCCCCGAGTCTTACAGGTCACTGCTGCACATGTAAATCCAATGTCCCATGAGACTAGTCAAAATGGTGAGGGGTAAGTACAACAGTCCACTAAAAGGCAACTTTTAATTAATAATATTCTGATATGGACTAGTGTTGAGGAAAATGGTTTATTTTGTAAATGGCTAAAGCCTCACAGAAATAATTTTTCCCAGTGTGGATTGGAGTAGTCTATTTGGTAGAAGTCTTGTGGATCCTAAATACAGCCCTATACTGGGAGGCAATGCTCTTTACTTGGGGAATGTTCTGCCCTTAAAACTCTGTTTTGTGAGTTTAATCCAGAAATGTGGAGGTTTCTTATGCATATGTGAATGGAGAGCTTCTTTTTTTTTTTTTTTTTTTTTCCAGTGTATGGCAGTTTCTTGCAGTTGATATAAGTAGAATAAAATATAATATTTAATATACTATTCATTTGGTAAGTATAGTAGTTTCTACAGAGCTTATGGAGCATCCATTTTTTCTGTTAGCCTCACTTATAATTTTAATATTTTTATGTACAAGTATAACAAGTTCTTTAGATTTCTTTTCAAAGACAGGTCAAAGTGAAGAATAATCCATGTAGGGATGGAAACTAAATGTATTGAGCAATAAACCTTCTTGCATTCTCATCTTCTGTTAAAAGAATCCCATGTTAGGTTGGCTAGCTGTGTGTGTGTAGGTTGTGTATGTAGGTTGGTTAGCTGTGTGTGTGTTTCTTAATACAAGAAGTATTTCTTGATCTGAGACTTTTCTTAGAGATGAATTCTGTGGCACCAATTTTGGAAGAAAAAGAACAAAAAGAGGCAGGATACACTAATTTATTTAATCACAAATATTCTTTTTTTTTTTCTCCATGATGTACTTCCTGATTTGTGTGTACATTGGCTGAGCTTTTTATCACTAAATGCCTCTCTTTAGTATTATCTATCTTGCTTTGTCTGCCTTGCCTTATTTCTCAAATTTGGTATCCTAGATTTCAATATTAATTTCTCTCAGTAAAATGGGAAACTTCAGTATCCTACCATTTAGTCAGACAAGGGTTTATTGTCAAGATTAATTTGTTAGCTAATGCCTCTAAAACCTTCTGTAGTTGAAAAGTGTTGTTAAGCTGTTAAGCCTAATTTATTAAGATGTGTGTTTGCTATATTCCCACTTTACCTCAGAAACTTGCATGGCCAATCCTTTCCTGGATGGATGATACCTCTGGTTTTCCTGGTTCTCAAAGTGTTTTTTTAATAAAATCTTTGTAGAAAAGTTAGCATCATACCTGCTTCTTTTGGTAACTTGTGATCTGGAGATCTGGAAGAAGTTAATCCCCACGATCTGTGCTTCTTGGATGTACACAGATTGCAAAACATAAGCTTAACAGCATTTTTAGAAACTAGCAGGAGTCAGCAAAACTCTGCAGACAGTTTCGTGAAGAGAAGCCAGCACGTGACTCATGCCTGCACCTCACGCTCGTTGTGCTCCTTTGCCAGTCGTGCCAATTCCTTTCCACTGTGGATGTCACTGGGAGCTGTGGATGCTGGGATTTTCTGAAATCGATACCGTGAATATTTCATAGTTGAAAAAGAGACAATAGGTGCAATACAACAAGGGCTTGTGGCACGAGCTCCTTAAGGTGATGGTCTGTTGCTTCTTTTGCAGCATAAGGCTGCTGCTGGTTTTATTCCATTTCTAAACTGGAAATGACACCTAAATTGTCATCCTGCTTGAATCGAAGTGTTTAATAAAGCAAGATGTCCTGTTTCTATAAGAAAGATGGTAAGAAAAGTACACTTTTTTTTTTAGTTTACAGACTAATAGTGGTAAGATGATCATCAGTAATCACAAATTACCTGACAATCACCAAGACTCTTAAGATTTCAAGCAGGAGTAACATAGTTTTCAATGCAATTACTTTTGTTTGCTACGGCCAGTAGCAATAGAAGTGCAGTTCTTACCATTTTTTTGTTATTTACCAAGCCACTTTTGTTGCCTTAGCATCTTCTTGATTAGATTTTTTTATCTGTTGTCAACATATTTTCGATTTTGTGGTAGGCATATGAGCTGGAAGAGAATCAGTAATATGTGCAGGAACATATCTTAAGGAGATTTCACTGTAATATACACATGGGGAACAGGTTTGTGGTAATTGAAGGCAGAATCTGGTCTCTTTTGACTGATTAGAAATACATGAGGGATCTGTGCATGACTAAGAATATGTCTAGGATATACTCGAAGTGCCTTTGGAAATGGTTGGGTACCCAATTTCATCCTTCTTTCCACCAGTGTAATTTCAGCATAATGAGCGTCAGTCCTGTATCATTTAAATCTTGAGTGCAAGGATGAATCCACATAAAATAATTTCTGATTAAACACATATAGGTTTCATTGCAACAGAATGAGTCATCACTGTCAAGGCCTGATTGTGAAAATTACATAAAATAAAATGTAATACATGGTTTTATTAGGCTTTGCAGAGGGGAATAGTAAGATATCCCAGGGAAACCATGTGTGATACCAGATGTGGTAATTTCTCTTCCTTTGAAATGATAAGCTCTGACACCCCTTCATTGTCTGTGCCCCACTGAGGAGCTGTCCATGCGAAAAAGAAGTTCTTAATGTGCTGGAAGGCACTGAAAAATGTTACCCCAGATTAGGAAGAAACATTTTATTAAATGAAAATGTGGAATTGTAAGGAAGAAATACTTTCTTTTTCATAGTACTACATTGTCGAGTAATGTGCAGCTTTGCTTTAAGTGGCTTTCATGAATATACTTTTTTGTAGTTTTGTTTTTATTTTTTGTTTTTTTTTTTCTTCTTAAGCAATTAGTTCTAGAGCGTAATTTGGAATGGTAGGAATGATAGAAGTAATTTAATTTAACCCCTCATTATGCAAAACTGAGTAATGCATTCATCTTTGGGTGTGATGTCTTGAGTTTTTGGGTAATTAAAATTAAAATCAGCAAGAAATGTACAGACACACTTTGTTTCCATTGAAGCTGAATTTACTCTGAGAGATGATATTGATGCTTTGTGGGTACACGAAGTGAAATTCTGATATGATAGCTGCTTTGCTATTAGGAGCACTTGGCCAGTGTCTTAACTTCTGTATATGTTCCTTATATAGATACACTCTCTCAAAATTAGGATTGAAAGCACCCATCACTTCCTTGCATAGATGAAGAGTTTTGGTTAACAAATGTCCATAAAGAATATTGTAGTAGATGGAACAAAATTTTGCTTGCATGTATTTTGCTGATAGCATTTTTGTCCTTTCATAAGTCCATTTATTGATAGAATAAAGTACTTTTATGGCCTGCAAGGTAGTCTTGGATAAACATGCTCAGTTATTCTTGTAGGTATCCATGCGTCTACAAACACTTTATGTATTTATTAGTGATGCTTTCAACATTGCAAATACGGGTTTAATATTGATGATTGAATATTTTGTTCCACACATCTCATTAACTGGGGCTCTATTTCTTTTTAGTGTTTCTACTCAACAATTGTCCCATTACTCTCTGTGGGAATAATGTGCTTATAGAAGAAAATTATGATTAATATTTTAACAAATCCTTTAGAAAAACTTTTAAAAAAAGATAAAAGTAAGTTATCCAGTTATAAAGCTTAAACACTTAAGGAATAGCAGGATAAGAAAATGCCTTAAGCCTTAAATTGTTTTACTTATAATATCTTCATTGTGATCCTGTCTTCAGTTACAAAGCCAACTGTATTTTTTTTCTTCTGAAAACATCTTTCATTGAGAATATTACTCAAAATGGAAGCTCACTGTAAGACTGGTAGATTTTGTAGATAACTTTGGTAAAGCTGCAAAGGACATACCTTGTCTCTTGTAATGTAAAACTAGTAATAGTTACCACTACATGGAGAGAGTGTAGGAGCACCTGCCTTTGGGAATTGAAAGTAAACTATTAGCCAAAGCTGTTCTCTGAACCCAAAAGCTATGATGGAGATATCCTATTCAAAGAGATATTTGAGATGTTTCGATTTTTTTGTACCGCTATGACCTTGTTTCACTGCTGAAAGTGAGAGTGCTGGTTGCTGCCATGTTTTTTATTATGTGTGACTTCACTAATTGGTACAGACTCTCACTGGGCAGGAATTATTTTCTAGCTGGATTTTTTCCTAAAAATTAGCAAAGAGGAAGTATCAGCAAGATACTAGAGAAATACTCACTGTTCTAGTTACCTACATTATTGAAAAAAAAAATCAAACTTCTTTTGTGTCTGGCTCTGTATTTTAATTGTGTAGTAATTTTTTGAGCAACCATATCCAAATTTAACCAAGTTCAGTATTTCACATGTTAGACTTCATGTGTACCAGATCCAGATTTCCTACACTGATATTAAGGCATGTATATTTGGATAGAACTTAATCAAGTCTTTCTTAATGGCCAAAAGTTCACCTTCAAACAAGAATCATCTGCAATATCACTCAAAGACTGCTTAAAATAAAGCAGTTCTTCATTACTTATAATGAAACCTTCCTACAGTGTCTGCAAAGTAATAAATTAAACAATTTTTTTCTTAATAAATACCCCCTCAAAATACAAAATAAAAACCCAGCAAAAAAAAAAAAAAACCAACAAAAAAAACAAAACAAAAAAAAACCCACTAAATTTGAAGTATTTTAAATGTGTTTTACCCCAAGTTCTTAAACAAATCTTTGGTAGGCAAACCTAGGCTGCATGAGATCCACAGTTTTGTTTGTTGCTGTGAAATAGAGTTTCTATTTCAACAGTAATTTAGATAGATTCACTTTGTGGTTTGTTACTATTGATATGACACAGACAAACACTCTCCATGAAACATTTCTTTCACCTGGGAAAATTGGATAATGAACTAATGAGGGTTTTCTTGGCTGATAATGCTGTCTGTTTTCAGAGCGTAGCAATTACACAATCTTTTTAGCACTCAGTGTCTATCTAGACAAAATTAATATAAAAATAAGGGCTATTTACAGTGAAGTATCATTATTTTAGATTGTTTGGGTAGTTCTCTGAGAGTCTGAAATGATATTGAAATGATACAGTAAAGAAAAATCTTAGAAGCTTTAAAGCCAGCAATCTAAAGACCACCTGATTTTTCTCTCAGCTCAAGTAATTCACCACTAATTGTCTGCCTCTGTATAAATATAATACTTATCATTGCTGCTTACGTTTTTTTTTTTAAGAAGAAAAGCTCAATTCTATGCATCTCAAATCTAGATTTGTTTTGAATTTACACAAAGTTGTAAATTGGACTGGATTAAAGCTTCCAAACCATTTATTTACAATAATACAACAGTTTTGAGGTCTGTTTCTTTTTCATTCTTACCCATTTTTCTTCTTCATCAGTGGATTCTTCAAAGGGGCATAGAGAATTTCTTGTACAATGGTTTGTAATATGCTGTGTAAGTGCGGTTACATTTTTTTGCTATTACATATCTAAGCAGAATATAGGGCTGAATTCTTATTGCTATTAAAATAATGAAGGTATATTCAAGCTATCAGCTACTTCACAGACTTTAGCCTCCAAGTTAATGTAAGGAAAATTCAGATTAAATATACAAAATGCCTTGACATTACAACTAAGTATCTTGTGGATCCATTCTCTAAAAGCTGTCGTGGTGCTTCTGAAATGTTAACCTTCTAAATTTGTACTGAAGAGAAATACGAAAGAGCAAAAGCTCTTTTCTGTATTACTTAGGGGCTGGACAGTACTTTTTCCATTTCCCAACTTTTTTATTTTCAGTATATTTTTAAAAAGGAAGAAACTAAAAACCTTTTCATTTTAAAGTTCACTTAAAAGGTGTAAATATGGAGTGGTGTCATGAGATGAAATAAAATACTTCTACTTTAGTTTTTCAGATTTTTTGATCAAGTACTGAATTAGCTACTTGATCTGAAGAATTGATCTGATTACTAAATGATGCTGATAAAACATATTCCCTGGAAACATTTCAGGTCAGTTGAGACAGGGCTCTGTGCAACCTGATGTACTTAAAGACATCCCTGCTCATTCTAGGGAGTTGGATTAGATGACCTTAAAAATTCCTTCTGACCCAGACTACTCTTTTTCTTTTTTTTTTTTTTACATTATTTCTGAATTCTTCTTTTAGTAGAAGATTTGTGGATTATTTTAAAGGCTTCTATAGATGTTATTTTTATTGCCAATGTACTCCAGAGAAGCACAGTGATGCTGACTCACTTTTGTCTTAGGTAATACCTTTTAATGATGTTAAACTTGACCTTTTCCATTCTCATGCCATGAAACAAAATGATGCTAAAGCTCCATGGAAATGGTCTGGACCCCCTGTTTTCTGATAGGTGGTAAAAATATCAAAAATTCATAGAAATTATGTACATAATAGAATCTCTTGCATCATGTTTTATATCTCTGGTGCATTTCTGGATCTGTTCTTTAATGTGGCTGAATCTGTTGTGTACAATCCAGTTTGACATGTGTGAATGAAGTGTGTCAGGCTAGGTGGCTGAGTTTTCCTATGTACACATCTCAAACAGCAGCACTGCACATGTGTACATGTCTCTGTTCTCATTAACACAATGCTTGAAACCTCCAAACAAAACGAACAGTCCCTACTTGATACAATGGATCAAGATTCCGTGTGAAAGGAACTTAGGAGGCAGAGATCCTTATACAGAAGGTTTTTCAGGGAAACAGCATCCCTAGTAATGATAAAGTAATATATTTTATGTCTCCTGAGGGTTTTCCCTAATAATACCTGTAGGAGAATAAGTAATGGCAGGGGTAATGTTATGTGTGCTAATGTGTGTGCACCTCTAACATTATGCAAGACAGCCAAGTCCTATATATTTTTTCTCTGTGTTCATTGCAGTTATCAATATAGGAGAGATGGCTTAGTACCCAGGAGAATGGTATGTCTGTCATAGATGACTCCATTAGTGACAGGTGGGACAGAGCAGTAGTTTGCCCAGTATTTACTGCAATGCTCTTAGTGCTTTGTGAATGTACATTGTCACCCTTTAGGACTTCACAAAACTTCATAGATTTCTCTCGTAGCATTGTTATGCTGCAGTTGTTTTTGCATGTGAGTATTTCTGAACAGTCAGGCCATGCAACAGATAGGAAGGAATTATTTGTAGGACTGGGCACAGCTAATTTCTTAAAGGAGCTACATTATTTTTTACAGTACATCTAGTATGGACCCATTTTGTCTTCAGACTGTGATCAGTAGAAGAGGCTTAAATTTCTGAAATCTCAGTTTCAACAAAAAGTGGATAACTGTTCAGGCTCACATCCTGTGTATGAGTACACTGAGATCCATTGCTTTGGGTGGGAGTAGCATGTGATGTGTTGTAATTGTTGATACATATTTTGCTGTATTTCTCTGTGCTGGCAGTATTATTGAGACCATATAGCAGTATCAAGCTTCCCCATTATGAAGTATGGGATAACTAGTAGAAAATTCTTAACTGCAGAATTACAAAAGATTAAATATTAATCTGCACGACCTCCAAGAAAAAAAAGCAAAACCAAAAATCACAAAGAATGGTTTTTAAAAAATATAAAATGTACTTCAAACCTAAATTTATAAAGTCCTTTTATAAGCAGCTAGTGACTGTGTGACCTTAGATGTATGGCATGGTTATCTCTGCCTCTGCTAATTGGTCTGCCCCACATGTCATTGCCTCTCTGCACCATGCCAGGCACCATTTTCCCCCAAATATTGAATCATTTAATCCTCTATCTTTTAAACTTCAGGAAAAATGCATGGATGTAGATGGAAAAATTCATGTTGATACCAGCAAAACCGTATTTTTTACCCTATACAGTTTGAAATTATTCATGTGATTGACATTAAGGTACACAGAGCTACATAAGTGTGTGTGGATCATACACAGATGTCCTCTGCTAGCCTTTAGCTCTTTATGGAGCTGAATGCAAGTTCATTATCTTCCATGTGTTTTTATAGTCATTTGTCTCTTGCCTCTGTGTAATTGAAGTTATTACCTACATAAAAATTAGTTAAGTACACTTAGCAGATAAGTGTAACTACTGAATAGTGGTTAAAACTACTACTAGTGGTATACAAATAATTAGGGTTAGTTATGAGAAGATTCAGAGATATTTCTGCAATTGCTTCCTATGCTGTGTGTCAAAACTGAAACATCCACATTTAGAAGTATTTAACATTTCTCATGATGACTGAGCGTTTTCTCACACTCATACACCCACATCATTAATTTTTAACAAATAAATATGGATTTAATCTGCTATTGATGGGGAAAAAAAAAGGCTTTTCCATTTATTTTCCAAGAAAATAATAGTTACTGAAGCATAAATTAAGCTTGGCCAGCAATAGATATAGTTTGTTGAGCACTGGGGAATACTTAAAGCCATTTGGCTTCCTTTTTCTAAAGAAGAATGCAGGCTGAATCAGATATTTTTTAAAAAGTTACCTGGATTGTTATGACTCAGGAAAGGTGGAGTGATGTTTGGTTTCTTTGTTTAGAAATTGCCATGTAGCATTTAGAAAGGGATATATGTGTAAAAATAGCATGATTTTCTCTACTTCCCAGCAATGCTATTTCTTTATCCCTAATCTGTATAAACCCAAATATTTCTGCTTACTGGAAGACCAGAAATTTGAAAGGAGCAGTGCATCTCAGGTGGGAGGAAGGAAGCATCCGTGTGTTGAAAGCATGTTCCTGCTACAGCTGGAAGGATGCTTTTCCATTTGAAATGCAGTATTGTTGCTCTGTTAAAACAAAGAAAGGGATCTGAAGCCTTTGCAATAGAATAGTTTTATTAATTGGTTGCATAGTGTTATTTAAAGAAACCTACTTGATTTTTCTTCTGTTGCATTTACATATGTAGCTGTGATTCATCAGTTTAGAAAGGTGCAGTCAGATTAGCTGAGGAAGAGCATCCTGGATTCAGGCAGATGCCAATCACAGCTGGAAAGCCAATTTCCCATGACATTGCTGAGCACAGGGATGGATACTTGCTGGAGCTCACTTTGGAATGCAAGTGCTGCTGAAAAGGCTTCAGGCTTTTGGCTAAGGAGCAGCAGGGAAAGGGATCCACCTGAGAAGCCCAGGTTTGACACACTTGGATTGAATCCAGCTTGGAGTATCACTGCCTTCCTGTAGAAGCTGGAGTTGCTGATAGCTAATGAGGTCTGTACCCTGTTCAGGGTGCTTGCTGACAGCATGTCACAGAGCAGCGGTGTAATATAAATAACAAGATTTTGCTCTGTTTGCTTTATTGCTCTTTGTTTCTTATATTTTTAGCTGCTTGCTGCAGGAGATGGGTCTCTGGATTGCTTGCTCTGGTGCACACACTTTCTTTTTCGCTGGCTGTCTCTCTCTGTCTCTTGACAGGTGTAAGGAGGATCCTAAATATAGAAGCCACCCGTCAGTTGGCTTCAGCAATCAGCAAGCACTGATTTAGTATTTCTCTTAACCAGCTGAGCTCCAGAAAGGTGTTTCTTTTAAGCATTTATCAATTTATTCCACTGCAAGCTTTCTTTAAAATGATTAAAAAACCTGATTATCCTACAGCATGAAGAATACTATTAGCAGTCATATATCAGAAATTATGGTTGTCAAGATGGCTCTTGCAATGGAAAGGAGAAAAAGAAAGCTTTTTAAAGAACTCCCTTGTTATAGCAGTTTAGTTAATGGTGCAATGCCTCATTGGGAAAAACACTGAGATTCGGTGCAAGTACAGTCTCCAATTTTGAGATGAACACACTTTCAGACATAAGTAGCTGCATGCTTTCCAATGAATTTTTCCTTATGAGAAGAAACTTCAATGTAAATATACTGATTAGCTGGGATTTACTTTGCTATACACAGAAAATAGGCATGTGGTGAGAAATGGAGGTTTTCTAGTACTGAATATTTATAGTGCTTACTAAAAGTATTTTTAACAGAGTTAAAAAGTATGTTAAACTCAAAGAGATATTTTTCTTTATATTAATTTCTTTATGCTGCAGTTGAGGTCAGCACAAAAATGCTGATTCTCAAAAACTAACTGGCCCAATTTAATATATTACTACTCTGAAAAGTTTTAAGTAGAATATTTGGGGGAAGAAACTAGCTGCAACACTGCATTAAATGCAACTTAAACATTTTCTGTTAGTTTGTGGGCAGGCATCTCAAATTCTTTCTCTTCCTTGTGACCAGTTGCTATTAATATTCATCGAAATTGTTCCCAGCCTACAGAGGAGATACTAATTCAGTATCTAATTGTGACAAGCGAGTTGCATGTGATGAAGATTATGATACTGATGTGCTTTGATTTTGTATGTTTTATGATTGTGATACACTTGTATTATTTAATACAGTTTTAATATGCTAGTGTTTTAAACATTGTGTTAAACACAGGCACAAGAGAAGTCAGTGCCTTAATGTAGCTTGGAAAGGCAGTAGTACTTTTTTGTGATAGTTGTAGTGGATACATGTGGTCTGTCTGGTTGTGAAAAATTCTGTAGCAAAATATAGCATGTGTTATGCTTATGTAAGGTTTTATTTTTGGCAATCAGTGCTCCCCATACCCAACTATGAGAAACCACCTGTTTCTCTATTTCTGTTTTTACTGTTCTATAAATTGGTATGGTTTATTGGAAGTTTCTGCCATGTCTGGGACATCTGCTTCAGTGGTTGGTGGGACTGATTCAAACCCCAGAAAGAAGTAAAAGTAGGTGAAATAGCAGGACTGGCCCTGAGAAATGAAAAATGGTTTAAGATAGAACATGCTTCCAATAAAAGGATGCTTTTTCAGATTTGGCACAAGGGATTCTGGGATAAGTCTAACTCTTTTAGTACAGAGAGTCTCAAGCTTTATACCTGAAAATCCAAATGCATCTAATGCAACTTCTGGGTGGAGACTCTTTTACATTCAATAGATCAGAATTTGAAGCGACTGAAGCCTAGTAGTTTTGTTTATGAAGTCTGGTTTTTGCATTTAAGAAAAACTGTTCAGTGTGAATTTGTGTAATCTGATTGTGACTTCTCAAAGGAGCAAACCAGTTGCCATACAATGATCCTGTAGCCACCAGAGCTCTTACAGTTCTAGCTGTAACCAGCAGTTACTTGTGTAGGCAAACATGTCTTTGCTGTGGTGTGAGCCACCAGGTTGGAAGACAGAACTGCTTCTTTAAAAATCCTTGTGCATCTAATACCCAGAAGTTTAATCTCTTTTCAGTCTTCCAAATTTATTTTTTACTGTAGCACTATGTTTTTTTTAGCTAGAAGTTTATTCTCTCCTCAGTCCTCCAAACATATTTCCACTGTAGGATGATGGTTTTTTTTAGCTTGCTAGAGACCTGGCTAGATTCTTTCTGCTTTTGGCACATAATTTAATGAATACACTGAGAAGAACTTTTCTGCTAAATTTTATTTTACCAGCCTGGTGTTTACTAGACAGGAAATGTGGTAGTCGCCTCTCATGAGCATTGTCACAACTTACAGGAGTGTGTTGTGGCTGTATGTCCAAATGGTTCTTCTTTGCCCTTTATCCAGAGCAGAATCCACATACTCTGCTTTCACCTTTGTGTTTTCATATTCTAGATACATTTTATAAATAGAGTAAAAAGTGGAACTGAATTTTCCATTATACCCCAAGAACATTAAATCAGGTCTGTATCAGAATAACGTGAAAATATTTCCATTTTGTACTGTATATTGTAAAAAGCAAAAAAATAATGCTTGTTCAGTAAAACTCATAATAAAACAGGTCCTAGCAAAAGATAAGGAAAAAAAAACCCAAACCAAACCATTTATTTTGTATGAGTTAGGAATTTGTCTTTCTAATAAAAAAACTTCTTTATCTACCTCTGCCTGCCTACCTGCCTACATACCTACCTACCTTATGGTATTTCTATCCATATATCTATTTACTGGGATGAAGCTGGGGATAAGAAACAGTGCCTATAACTGGATTAAGGTTCTAAGAGGGTTACAAAGAGGATGTAAGGGTTCTTTGTGAGCAGAATGACTAAGATTGTTGATAAAAATAGACCAACTGGTCATGTTACCTGCTTGGTAATATTGTGCTTGGAGTGCAAATACATGGAACAAAAAGAATCACCGACATTCTGTAGCATTAGGTAGGGGTGGTTTGCAGTGCTGATAGTGACACAAATATGTTGAAATGAAGAGAGGAGGAATTCTAGAAGCAGAGTGAATAATTGTTATGCTGAACTAGTTTCTGAATTGACACTTCTGTATATACATTTTAGGTACAAGGAAGGTTTTCCGTCCCCTTCCTATGATGGTCATTAGAACCTGGCCAGAGCAGTTGGGGGGATTATGCACAAACCTCAGGCTTTTTTTTTCAGACAGCAGAGTTAAAGACTGGAAGTATAAATCTTGACAAAAGCACAGTCAGTCAGGAGCCCTTCACTATTTTCAAAACAGACCTGTCACTAGCTGTATAAATAAAGGAGATCTTGTATCTTATATGATCTATAAGAATTATCCTCCCAAGCTACATGGCAGTTCCTTAGGCAAACAAAGTGTTTGTTCTTCAAAAGGCTGGATAGTTTTTGAAAGATTTTCTCTATTCTCATTTCATAGTACTTGTATTACTAGAATTTCACACCTTCAGACTGGGGGAATATCAAGTATTTTATTTGTTAGCGTGCAAGTAATAGATGTCCTCATTGCTGAATTCTAGTCACTGCTTTTAGAAGTAATGGTGAAAAATATCATCCTCTTGTGAGGTGCTATTCCTATACTTTTAGTGCAGCAGTATTTTGGGTTTGTATCCCATGAAATAGAATTCTTCATGGCAAGAACTCCATGGAAGAGGCCAAATCCAGTGCTGCCAAAGTAAAAGGTTCAGAAAACAGATGGGCTTGATGGCAGTTTTAAGAAGCAAGAGAGAACTGTGATCCTCATGTCTGAGTGCAAACCTACGCCGTGGCAATTACATAGTATCTTTTTTTCTGTAATTTCTGGTTTAGGATTTTAGGCTCTCAGAACCTGTAGGTCAGACATATGCCTTCAGTTTTCCTTTCCTTCAGGAAAAACAGAATTTTTAAAAACTCATATTTTTCTTTGTGTTGAAGATTGAGACTAGTTTAGCTGTTAGGAACATTACTCTTTGGTGAGAAAAACCCTCCCCTAGGTCTCTTCTGGCATCTCCCTTTGTTCTTTTTTGTAAAGTTATCATTCATACACAGAACTTTTTCCATTCGAGGCTAAAACTCAGATACCTCTCCTAAGAAAATGAAAGAGTTGGTACTCCAAGAAAACAGGTCTTTCAAATTGAAATTATAATCACTATTACAAGAAAGCAGCAAAGAACTGTGTGCATATAATGTAATTATGTGTGCTTTTCAAAAACAATTTATAGATCCAGAGTCTTGAGTATTTACCAGCACATTTATTTAGAAAATTTATCTCAATCCAATGGTGCGATGTACGTGTACACAGCATTTTTCACCCGATGATGGTCAGAGGGCAGGATCTACCCAAGTGTCCCTGAGTGTGGCAAAGAGTGGCTGCCTGCAGCTGTGCCGTCCTGCTCTCAGGTGCTGGAGAGCCAGCGCTGATCCAACAGCTCTACCAGTGTGTCAGTGGTGGGCAAGGCATGGGTTGCAAAAGGCAGAGCAGGTCTGGTGTAGGTTCACAGCTTTCTCCTGTGAGTATACATTCATATAGGCCAGGGCATCTCAAATGCACTCTGCTCTCCCCAGCAAAACTTTACAGGAAGAGCTACCATGTCTGTTTTTCAAGGAAGACTTAATTAGAAATGCAGGCATCAGTTGTAATTGACACCTGTGTGCCTCTATCCTGGGGAAACTTCTCAGTGCAGTGTATGATGCTCAGCTTGGACATCAGCACAGCTGTAAACCCATCAGATACAGACACACATGCAGAACAACTGAAATAAACACATTTAAACATTTTTGGAACTGCTTCCATCAGGGAAGGGAAACTGAGAACCACACAGAACTGTACTCTTTGTCCTGAATAGCCACTCACCTTAAACCATTTATAGCCTTCATACTTACTGACTTGTTTGCAAACTTCTTTAACCACAACATCCCATTTCCAGTTCAAGAATTAATCCCTTGATGGCTGGAGCACAGGAGTGGCAAATCCTCTAGTAGCATGATCTTCTTAAGAGTAGAGTGCATATGTGAGAGTTGTGTCTCAGCAGAGTGCTTAGTGGGGCACTTACAGAGACTCTCACCTGTGGCTTATCTAAACAAATATGGTTTTATTACATGCCTTGTAACTCTAGGGGTAGGAGGGGGAGGATTAAAGGGACACTTGGTAGGGGAGTTACCACCTGGCAGTGCAACAGCTTGAGCATCCCAAGTTTGCAATTAGTCTTTCAAATTTCTAGGTTTGTAAGATCTTAGGAATCAGTTGTGTGCAAACTAATCTTGGGTTGTTTGATTAAGGAATTTAATCTGGATTTCTGAAATTGATGAGAACCTAATGATGAAAATATAAGTAACTTCTGTAATTCAACTTAAGAATTCACATTAAGAAGTCAGATTCTTAAAATTAATCACACAGCAGCACAAATGCTTCTTATATATGTCCTTTGTGGAGGATTTATTTGTCCATACATCATGTTACAGCAGGCAACAGACAGTACATTTATTTCTCCCAGGCTTCCAGGCCATGTGAGGAGAGGACTGACTGGATGTGCAGGCCTGGCACTCCAGAACTCAGCTCTCAGAGGACAGCTGAAAAAGGGTAGCAAGACAGCACAGCTTTGTGTTAACTGCACTTTATGTGTTAGCTTTTGGTATTGCACATTCAACTTTTTAAAAAGGTGTCAAAGATTTTTCTATTCCTAGTTCCAGCAAGAGCCCCAAAGAGGATCTCTTCTGAAGCTGTTGATACAGGGTATGGCTTAGGGTGATGTGCCAAAACGTAGCACTTCATAAACAGTCACCACGTTTTCAATGGTTTTCATCAGGAGACATTTGCTGCTTGTCAAAGTGTCAGTCTGACATCAAGAAGGACTGAAATGCACACTGAGAACAGCAGCACAGGCAGGGTTCCATCAGCTGTTTCCATCCATGCTTTCTAGCATAGACAAAAGTATTAATTTTAATGGCCCCCAGTTCCATTGTAATTCTTAAGTCTTTCAAGAGCAAAGTGTCAGTTCTGGACACGGTGTAAGTGTTGTTGATGTTGCTGGAGAGCAATCCCAGGGCAGCTGTGAGAGTCAACTGCAGTGTCTGACGTGCACGGGGCCACCTCTGAAGGATGGCTGGAGGCATTCCTAAATACTTGCTGGAGGTGTCACTAGCTGTCTCTCTCGATCTTTTCTGTCCTTTTTAATGTGCTTTGTCACCTCTTGTAGATGTGAGCTGACTCCAGCCAGACTGGTACTCTGTTTCTGCAGCACTCTTGCTGCTCCTCTCAGTGCTGCTCTCTTCTCCTGCACAAGGAACATAAACCAGTGCAGGGGTGAGGGGATGAACATCGGCTGCATGCTCAGTGCATTTGTTATGCAACTTAGCCAGTAAAGGGAGCTGGCAGACTAGATTCATTCCTGAACTAGCATGTGACCTGCAAAGTTGAATTTCACAGCAACTGCTCTTACCCAGTTCTGACATCTAGCATCGTGACAAAAAAAGTCGTGCACTTCTTTTGTACTGTAAGGACATATTTGTTCTATCTCTGCAAGGAAGGAGTAATGACAACTGCCTGAATATTCAGAGATCCAAATGTTTCCTGTGTAGCCTTAGACTGGAACGTGGTTTCCTTGAGTCCCTCTTCTGAACTGCAAAGACTAAAAAATACAGGGATGCTAAATTAATTTCAGATTGTAAAGCACAAAGATTTTAAAGTAGTGGGCACTATTTAAGTGCCTGTATATATATAAATATTTGTCTTCTTCAATTCCATTATAACCAACACTAAAAAACTCCAACAAAATATGTATTTGTATGACACAAGCTTTCCTTAGCAATGGGGAAAATTAGTCACAATGTGATTCAGGTGTACTAAACATAGAGATTCCCCTACAAACGGCCACTTTTTTCTCTGAAATCTCTCCTTGTCTTTCAGCAGCTGGAAAGATTAAGCACCTTTTCTCCACAGATAAATAAAAGCGAGAAGAAGCACTCTGTTCCATTTACACTGGAAGGCAGTTGATCATAAAACTAGTGTTCTGGTACCTAGTTCTGGATTTATTCACTCTCAGCCTGTCATCTTCCTCAGGCATGGAGTGGTCCTGGTAATTCTTCTTGTACTATGCTGTCGCTGCTAAATTCATGACAGTTCCTCATGGATCAAGACTGATAGACTGATAGATCAAGACTGGCTGTGGAGTCCAGTCAAGAGAATGCGACCATTTTTTAACAAAATACTGTAAATATAATGAAATTAGTGTCAAACTATTAAGGAAGCAACTCATCTGGTCTGGTCTGCTTGCAATTTGAGCCTGGATCTAGTAATTAATTTACATATAAATAGATTTCCTTAGGAAATAAAATCCAATACAAAAAACTTGCCAGGAGCTTTGTCAGACTAAAATGCCACCTCAGTCTGAACAGATCAATAGACTCAATGAAGACTTTACCATTACGCAGAAACACTCATATTTTTTGTAGTATAGAATTCAATAAGGTTTTCATATGAATGTCCTGCCTTGGTAAAGGCTATAAAAATAATATTTCTTGAATGACTGAACCATAAATGCAACTCAGCTTTTTTGTTTCTTTAAGATGCGTTTTCTTTTTCTGAGTTTATCAACTTACCCAAGGGGCACATTTATCACACAGATTTTAGTAAGAGTTAATCACTAAGAGTTTAAAAGCAGTATAGATTATAGCTGCACATCTGACAGTTGTGTCTCAAAAGACTATACAGAAAAATTTACAAGAAGTGGGGAAAAGAGGGAAAGTAAAGGAATGGGATGGCACATTATCACAGCAGTCAATGAATACAAAAGGATTCAGATTCCATACTTGGAAAATATCAAATAATTGTAAAATAGTATATTTTAAAAAAAGTCTCAAAGAGTATAGGACCTACAGCAGCAAAAATTAAAAAAGACATAATCAAACAAGGCAAATTCCACCACTTTTGATTTTAATGTGTGTCTTTAAGATTGTGGGTTAATAAAAAAATGACTACTCAGTTTTTATCAGCCATCCATGTCCCCACTGTCAGAACCTTTGAACTTCATTATCCCTGAGCAGTTGTCAAACTGTCACCTTTGCACATCCCCCAGGAAGCATAAACAGAGCATTAGTTAGTTAGACTTACATGGTCTGTAAATGTGCAGGTCCAGACAGTGGATATTTTAGAGTTCTAAAGGGACGGCCTCTGAATCTCTGGAAATAATTGTTATGGTTTAACCCCAAGCAGCAACTGAGCCCCACACTGCTAGGGTGGGGGAGAGAATCTGAGGAGTAAAAGTGAGAAAACTCATGGGTTGAGATAAAGACAGTTTAATGGGGAAAGCAAAAACTGTGCACTTAAGCCAAGCAAAACAAGCAATTAATTCCCCACTTCCCATGGGCAGGCAGGTGTTCAGCCATCCCCAGGAAAGCAGAGCTCCATCACGTTCAGTGGTCACTTGGCAACAAATGTCATGACTTCAAAGGTCTCCTCTGTTTTTTCTTCTTCCCCCCCTCTCTTTGTGCTGTGCATGAGGCATTTTGGTCTGGGATACCCCATGGGTCCATCAGAGTCAGCTCTCCCAGCCCTGTCCCCTCCCAAATACCTGCTCACCCCCAGCATCCTCTGTGCTGGTGGGGTGAGAAGCTGGGAGAGCCTTGATGCTGTGCAAACACTGCTCAGTAAGAAATAAAATATCCCTGAGGTATCAACACTGTTTCCAGCACAAACCCAAAACACAGCCCCCGACCAGATTCTATGAAAAAAATTAACTCTGGTCCATCTGAAACCAGCACAAGTATCAGAAGAAATATTTAATATTTTAAGGGAAGGGGAAAAACAAACAAACAAAAATCCAAACAAACAAAAAATAGAACAGAGGCTAACCTAGGGAGATACTACATCATAGCTCTGTTCTGGAAAAATGTGTAAATGATCTCAGGAGTTCTTACAGAATATTTCAGTTAGCATTATGGAAG
The DNA here is from genome assembly GCA_003676055.1 of Chloebia gouldiae. Taxonomy (NCBI): domain Eukaryota; kingdom Metazoa; phylum Chordata; class Aves; order Passeriformes; family Passeridae; genus Chloebia; species Chloebia gouldiae. The sequence goes on along the minus strand of QUSF01000020.1, from coordinate 4,972,831 downwards.
TAACAAGAATACTGTTTAAACAAATATTTTGAATTAAATTTAGTCATTTTTAGCAAAAGAAAGAAGAAGGAATTTATATGAAAATGAATAATAAAAGTCTGAAATCATCCATTTAAACAGTGTTTGGGTACTGTGAGCATTCCGACTGTACCAAATGAACAAAGCTGACCTTGCTGCACAGTGTCTTGGAAAGTGTAGAAAAAGATCTGTGCAATTTTCTCATTGTTAATTCATTAAAAATAATGATTTTGAGAGAAGAAGATAGAAGAATAAATAAATTTTTCTGGGAGAAGAGCTATTTGGAAACTACTGACAAGAAATAAAGGGAGAAGCTGATATGAGGTCGATAAATAGCCACATTACAGGAAGCAAACGTTCTCTCAGAAAGAAAAAGTTTCAGAAATGAAACAAAGTATTTAGATAAGCATCTATGCATTTCCCAAAGCGCCTCTGGGCTTTTGAGATTAGAGGTGAGGTTAGACTTTTGAGGTTTGAGGTTAGACTTTTGTAGAAGTAACAATTCAACCACTTTGGAAATCAGTCTATTTCACCATACTAG
>QUSF01000020.1:4604555-4959147 GCA_003676055.1 Chloebia gouldiae | reverse complement strand
TCCTTCCTTCCTTCCTTCCTTCCTTCCTTCCTTCCTTCCTTCCTTCCCTCCTTCCTTCCCTCCTTTCCCCCCTAAACTGTTCTGGATTAACACTTTACTTAATCAAATATTGTCTTATGACTCTGAAACTTGAACCCCAGTGCTTTTTACTGGGAATTGGAAAAAGAGCAAAGGTGCTGGAAAAGAAAAAGGAAAGCACCTTCCTGACATGTGTTTTGTGTAACATAAAAGGACATTAGTTTAGCAGTTGACTTTTTTTTTTTCCTTTGCTTTGTGTAATGACTGCTAGAGATACTGATTTAATCAACCAACCATGCAAGCACAGTGATTGTGAACCAGATCGTTGTGAAGCAAACAAATGTTTCACAGTAAATTGCCAAGGGATACCAGCTACTCTGCTCTGGTTTTGCTCAAATAGATTGTCTTATAAGCAGCTGCCTCATGAAAAGCCTTTGTTATGTATGGACCTTTAATCAAAATGTCACTAAATCCTGCATTCTGGGATGCTTCATTTGAAACACATCCAATGCTCTTATTTATTAAATTGTCCAGTGTCGAATCCAGCCACCATTATCCCTAGTAAGCAAAGATGGATGAGGGAGTGACAAAAAGCTTGTGTCACAGCTGAGATCAGTTGTGTGTGTGTGATGTCTTGATCTGTTTGTACAACCCTCTTGGGGACCATTGGGCAATTAAGTTCACCCATTTCAAACACAGCCTTTTCTGTACACTCTGATTTGATAGGAGAATGGGCAATTCCCAGTAATGACTGCTACATCAATTATATTGCATTGTATTGATGTTTAATTAGAGAATGTGTTGAAACTGGGGAAGGGGACAACTGGAAGAGGGGAGGGTTGTCTCCCAAGTAAATGTCAGAGACCTTTCCTTAATAGTCTGTCTTTTTAATGTGCATTGAATGCACTGACAGGCACTGTGGCCTCCTGACCTTCAAGCATTTACCCCTGCCTGAGAAAGGAGAGCGAAGCCGCTTTGAGAAGGAATTGTTTTAGAGCTGAATTACATTTAGTGTCATTCTTGTTCAGCTTTACTGTGAAGTGACCCTTAGAGCCCTTTAGCCCCGTGTGCACAGTTGGAAACCATTTCTGTGCCTGAACTTTCTGAATCAAACGCTTGCAGTCTCTTCAAACAGCCCTTCAAAAGTGAAACCCAAACATCATGAACGTGAACTCTTATTTTTCTAGGCTTTATGTAAGTAATCCGTGAGCTATCTATAAGAGTTCCTTAAAAGAAAAAGAATGAAGCCAAAGCTTTTGTATCACTCCAATAATGACATTAAATACTATCCTTTAATCCCCAGTTTCTTCAGATTTAAGAAAAGTGCTGTAGATTACAAATGGAGGATTGCAACAGAAATATAAGACCTACACAGTTGTTTATGACTAAAGTGGCCTACAACACCTGACACCACCCATTTCTAGAGGTTAATTTTCTAAAGTGGAAGACTGCAATATGGTTTTGGTTTCTTCTGGTTCTTTACAGGGTCATTACATTGAAATTTTCTGGTAGTTTACAGTAGGCTAGCACTTCTGATACACAGCTGCTCTCTAACACCCTGGAGAAACAGCCGTGGGTTTCATTCATCTGAGGTTCTTCTGCACCAACCTGTGCAGGCATCGTCTTGATCCTGTGATCAGGAGTCCTGACCTTATGTTTTCAAGAAAGAAAACTGCAATGTGTGTGTGGGGGGAAACACTGACAGTCTCTTGAAGCAGGAGGAAAAGAATGCATTGCTTATTTCTCATATACTATTATTCCTTTCACACAGCCATTAATATTCATCTGCATCCCAGGAACAACGATGTGCCAGCTGCGCCTTTAGCAAAAACTCCATGTAATTCAGCATGACTTTGTGAAATGGAAAGAATTTAAAGACAGCGTGGCTATGCTAATTTTGATGTTAATTTCCGTAGGAACTTAATATTCTGTGTCATTCTTTTGCCTGTGCAATAATCTCTGCTTTGCATCTTCTGGCATGATATTTTACTTTTTGTTTTAAATGGCAGCACTGAATGTAGATTGTGCATATCTTTCAGAATATGGAGTCAGTTCAGGTCTTTTCTAAAAAAAAAGTCTTAATTACTCTAAATGCTATTACTACACATGCCACAGCAGTGGCACATTAGGATGGTGACAACTTTGCGCATTGGCAGTCAGGCCTTGAAAGAAAGAATAAATTTGCAGAGGAAATATTTGGAAATATTATTGCAGCTGATTAGTTTGGATGTGCAGCTTTCAAGTTACATGCTTTGGAGTACACTGTGCAACAAAAATTTTGAAGTATTTAATTAAAAAGAACACAATAAATTAGAAGAAGAGTAGCTGTACATTGATGGTGTATATTTGGAGTCAGGTGGGGTTTTTTTTCTTAGACTACATAGGTTTATCAGAAGGTGACATTCTGATATCTGATGTAATAGATGTTTTATTTATGAAGCCTTGACATTATTAAACAAGGGGGATCAACACCACAGAAAAATGCATTTGAAAGGAGGTTATGAAATTTGAAGCTTGGTAGCAAACAGCTCATAGTTATGTAAAAAACCCCTACATTTTTTTACCAACCTTTATTTCTCTTTTTTTACTGCTTAAATGATCATAGAATATTCTCAGTATGAATTTAATATTAATTGTTGTTATAAATAATGTATCTTTTAGATAATTTTAACAATTTCATAGACACTTATAAGGAAGATTCTCCATATACAGTTGCAGCCTATCTTTCAGAGTGCATAAACACCTGCTTGGTTTTAAGCATTTCTCAATTTTTAATTTTAGCTTTTACATTTAGGCAAGTGGCAAACTCAGAAAAAAATAGACTTGCTGTCCAGGATCTGAGTGCAGCCTCCCAATTCTGCTGTGTACTTCAATTCTGTGATTAGTGTGACTTGCACAGAGGATATTACTCACCTGCTCCTGCACCTCTCTGCAGCAAAGCGCAGGCTGGGTACTTCAGGGTTTTGCTGGTGCCAGTGTCAGTCCTGGGTGTTGGACCTCTGCTGCTATAGCCAAAACCTACATCAGACAATCAGATAAAAATAGAAGAATGAGTAACTCAGCTCCCTGATGATGCTGTCATAGCCTTAGTTGCACTTGCCTAATATATTCTGTGAGAAGCAAAGTACTTTAATACTATTTTTTTCTCACTAAACCTCCCCCACAAAAATTTAAAAGCAAACAAGGAAACAAACAAACTTGATTTTTAATAAGGGTGCTGATTTATACCTCAATTCCCTGAAAGTCAGTGAGAAGCACTGATTGAAGATGGCATCCATGTGGTGCTAAACTCAAGGGAAGCTTTGCTGTTCAGTTCCTCAGAAGTGTAAGTGATGATATATGGGGTAAACATGGGGTCATTTCTCTCAAAGCTTATCTTGGCATTCCTGTAAGCATAACTTAAACCAAAACAGCAGATCAAACTAACTGCAGGAGATAAGGAGATAAATGTATGTGTCTTACTGTGGCCTGTACAATTTATTCAGTATGAAAAACAACAAGTTCAGTATATATGTGCAGCTTCTGCATTAAATATGAGTGAAAACAAGATTCTGAAGTGGTTAGGGCATAAATTGGGTGGTTTAGATGAAATACTTACTCAGTTGAATCGGTGCACATACGTGGTTATGAATATGTTCCTGGTTTGTATGAATCTCAGTTTTTTTCCTTTAATCTTTTCTTTACTAGTATCCAACATATCATATTTTAATATCCTTTTTTTTTTTCCTGGTGTTAAAATTTAATGCTTATTAGTGTGGAGAAGAAGTAATTTCAAATATAAATTATGGTTAAAGTATGAGTGTGATATGTTAAACACTACTGATAAAATAATTGTTTGCCTGAAATGTCTCAGCAAAATTGTGCTGTTAAGCACTTAGTAAAATTCCATTACAACTGAGATTTATTTTTCAATCATTTTTTAAGACATGCTTTTTTATTCTCCAAAGGCAATGTGCTATTAACAGATTTGCCATATAATACAGAACCATAAAAATTAGCAGCATTTACATCTTAATTTGCATGAGGACTAGCTTCTAATCCAGATTCCATTGTTGAAATACTGGAATAACTGCAGTGATATATGTGAGATTCAATTTCAGTCTCCTTCTTACCACTTTGCATGTATCATTTTAGTGGAATATTTGTGTTTTTGCTGGAGAAATTTTGCTGAGACCAGATTGCATTAAAGAATGTCCAGTTGCACTGGACACTCTTTAAATACTAATTATTAGAGGATTATTAGGGGATCTCTGGTGGGTGCAAGTACATTCAGGTCTCTCCAGCAATGCCTGCTCCTCTGTGAGATCTATATCCTTGGCCATATGTTAGACCATTTTAATTTAAAATTAAATCACTGCTTTTACTCTAGTACAGATTAGAAACAAATTATGGAGTCTTCATTCAGAATTTATATTTCTCAGTCACAAGAACGTTAACTAGATTGGAAAGTTTGATTGCTTTTTCAGTGGTAAACGACAAATGGTTCTACATGTATATCTTATTGTAAAAGTCTTTAATGAAACATATCTAAGATCTACTGGCATTCATCTGAACTGAAAATCTGTTATGTCTTCTCTGTTGAACTGTTTTAGCAGTATAATCTTTGATAATTAACACATAATCATTTTTAAGGAGTCCTTTTTACAGCTTATAGCAATTTTGCAGCTGACTCTGTCAGGCTTCCATTAAAGATTGATCTTAAATTATTAAATGATATTTTGTGCAACTGTAATTTCCATAAGAGGATATTTTTCTTGTTATTTGCTAGGAAGCTTTAGACTGCTAAAGAACACTTTTGGCAAAGTAAAGGGAAATATTTGTGAAGCAGAAACTATAATTATGAACATGTGTAGTTAAACACCTCTTAGGCACTTGTCTCATACTGAACAAGGTTATAAAATAATAGGACCATGTTCTTGAAAGTAGACACCATATTGAAGGAATTACTTCATCACTTCTGCTTAACATCTGGGTGCTTTGAAGAATCTGCTACACACTTGTTAAAATGTAAAGTGAAGTTGCAGATGAAAAGTTGAAATGTGAGGAGAGGTTCTTTCAGTGAGGTGAGCAGCAGTCAGTGGCTCCAACCTGTGGGTCAGAGGGGGCTCTTCCCACATCCATCTGTGAAACCTTCTGATGGAGGTATTTAGGCAAGGTTTTGGTAAAGGAAGGTGGGAGCAAAACAGCCATTTAGACTGTGCTCCAATAGAGATGTTGGGGTGAAGGAGATAGTTTGGCCTAGAAGTCCTGGCTGAGAATGGAGAAAGGTTTCTGCTTCTATGGCCAGTGGGGCAAAGGCTAAGAAGCTCATGGTGCCATTCCCTGTTGACCATTTCCATCTTGAAACCTGCCACTGGGACTCAGTATTCTTCTCAAAGAAGTATTTTCTCAAAAAAAAAGTACACAGAAAAGGATTTGCCCTCTGCATGCCATGAACAATTGACTTACCACTGCTGTGTCATGGAAGTCAGTGGTGAAACCTAAAGATCCTGAGCTGCTGGCCCATGGCGCCATTCCTTCTCCTTCTGTCTGTGCCAGTGCTGCATCTCTGGATTCCTTGTTCCCAATTTATCTGTGGTACAGGGGAGTCCTTGAAAGAACAGTTGGTAGAGCAGTCAGTTCTGAATGGTCCTGAGAACTTGTTCTCTGAAGACCATGATGGAGATGAACCGTGTTCAGATAGTGAAGGAGTGTTGGGGGGACAAATGGAAAAATATTAAACCTTCTGTCTCTGGATGGCCTAACCACATAAGTTAAAAGCTTAAAACCCCCAAGTCTGAACATTAGGATATCTTCTATTAAGAATCAAATGTATCCTGAAGAGATTTCCATCTACATTGACATTTTCTGTCTACAGAATAACAGATATGACAGAGAAATTATCTTGCTTCCCAAGTGTTTCCATGTGAGAAATGTAAAATAACTATTTTAAGCAAGAGTTTTACACCTTGAAAACAGAAAAGAATAAAAGGGGCCATCTGGCCTTGACCATTGGGACTATCTTATCTCTGGAAGGTCCTTGCAGACTACATAGCCGGCAGCTTGTCACATTTGGGAAGATGAGATGGTCAAAGAGGGCAAAGAAACAAAGTACTAATTTTTCTTCTTGCCAACAAAGGAAATATCTTTTCCAGTGGAGCAGAAGATGCAGTAGATTTTGTGCATCCACTTTTATGCACAGAGATCACGAAGCTTCTATATTTTCCTCACTCAGTACAGCCAAATGTCATTAATTAATCTTTGCTTTGCTTTTATTAAACAAACATTCTTTGAAATATTTATACAAAATTGTGTGATATATTTTTAACAGACAGCTAGCACTTGATATATATTCCTATATCATTGCATTGGAATTAAAGGAGGATCTTCAACACTTGCAGAACACACCTCTTTTTACTTAAATTTCTGAATCCCTACCTTCATTTCAAACTGTTATTTACTATGTATAGTACTTTTACTTCATAGTTATAAGTACCTTCAAATAGCACATTAGCAAATTTTCAAACAGAAAAAGGAGTATTTGAGGCCTGTACATCACCCCGAGGTGTTCATAACCATAGAAGTCATAGAATGAGGTGAGCCTGTCTTTGGATGATGAAATTGAATCCCCTCTGTGGAATCTAACTGGACTATTACAAACACTGTAGTAAGATCTGGAAAATTTACAAAACCTTAGATGGACTATTTTGCCTTCTTGTGTTTTAATATCACATATAAATTATATAACCCTCTTTTATTCTATTTCTGGCTATGGAGACAGTGGACATTCAAGATATTGATGTGATAACCGTGGGATTTTAGTGATGTTTGCATCAGTTTCTTCATATCCAGTCCCTTTCATTCTGTTGGAGAATCAGTGGAATTTTGGTACCTTGTGAAAATTTCTTCAGTATTTCACAAAACTTGCCTTTCTTTCTCCTTCAAAAGTCTGATTGTCTATAAATATATCCATTCATCCCCGTACCTGAAAGACGACTGCTGTCAGCTTAGGTCATGAGAAAAAATATAATGCTATTTAAAATCATTAGTTTTCAGTGAGAGGTGGAAATGCAGAACCTGGGTAATTTCTGGGTAGAATGTTAGTAATTCTGTTGTAACTTCCATTTGCATGCCTTCTATAAATTACTATAAGAATTTCTTTTTGCCCTTTGGTGTTGCCTTACACAGTGACAAAGAGTGGCTGTGAAACCTGCTGCTATGATAATTTTGTAGCATTTTCCCCCCTCCTTCACGAACAGCAAATCTTCTAAAAAACATCTAAATCTGAAAGTGAAGGCTTTTTTCTGAGCAAGAAAATAAAGGGGGGTTAGCCTGAAAAAATATAGCAAGGCTTTCTCTTCCAGTTTCCGAAACTAATCTCATTTATCTTCATTTTCCGAACATCACTTTCCAATTGAATCAGGAACAGTGAGTGTGTTGTGTATTTTTTTTCTTTTCTGATAATCGGAGAAATATTGACCTATTTTAAAAACACTTCTTCCTCTCACTACTGACAGCTTTCATTACTTCAATTGTTGCTATTTTTATATAAAAGAGCTATAAAGGAACTTGAGCTGAATGTAATCTTAACTGTAGAGAACTGGATGTGGATCATCAACATACCACATGACTTTGATTGCCAGAGTTAAGGTTTAACCTTGCCTCTTTAGATTATAATATATTATCCAAGCAGAAGTCAGCTAATGGACCTTAAATTAGTGTGAGTGGTCTACAAAGATATGGCATATCATTACATGAATCTACCTTCCTTGAAGTCAGCAGAAAAATACTGCATCAGTTTCAGTAGGGGAGAAAAGGGGTTATAGCCAGGTTACCCTGCATCGAGACGTCTTGGTTTCTTTTACCCTTGTAACTGAGCCGTGCTCTCTGCAAATACAGGTTTAATATAGTAATAGGTTTTGATGAAATTAAATGGAAGGTTTTTTTAGTCTAGCATCTGCTATATTTTGTTCTGCCTGGAATGTGGCTAGGTGTATACCTGTGAAAATCCTTTGACTTTAGCAAATATAATTGTCCTGCTTTAAAGAAATATGAAAAAATATGATAAGAAAAGGAAGAAAACAACATCTTCCTCTACTGTCAAAATAAGTGTTTCACTAACTTGGCTAATCACATAATGTAAATGCATGGCTCTTTAGTGTTATGGTTGTTTTATCATCAAGCTGATCACAGCCCAGGTGACAGGAGCAGGGTTGTACCTTCTAATCCCCCAGTAAATGACCCTTGTCTGTCTATCTTTAATCAGATGGCTCCCTCCATCACGCAGATCACTTGGAAGTCGCTGTGGGAAAGCATCTGCACACTCCTTTTGTCTTGTCACTGCTTCATACAGGGACAACCCGTGTGTGGGAGAAGGGGGTTACAGTCAATTGTCCTGCAGAATATAATCACCTTACAATAGGACATCCATTGCAATGTTTGTGCTAAACTAATAATGATGGGAACAAACCAGCCTTTTGTACAGGCTTTCTGTTGGTGCCCTTTGCAGAAAAAAAATTGCTGCTGCTTCTTTAAGTCATGGGGACTCCTGTTTGCTTTGACAGCTTTCCAATTGTTAAATAAACTCTGACCATGAGCAGCTGTCAGACAGATATTGCACTGCAGGCTTCAGTTAAAAGGAGCACCAGACAAGCATTTCAGTGCCTAAAGGACCTTATTTATTTTTTTTAAGACACACTTAAAAAAAAAACCAAACACCCAAACCACAATGAGTCCTTCACTTAAAAAAAAAAAGCGCTTTATTTTATATACTCTATGCAGTTTTCTCTTGAAAGTTATGGAATGTGAGTATGTCCATTTCTGAGAAAAAGCCTATGTGGTACATGAGATGTCTCAAATGTACACTTTTGTCTGGTAGCAAGGTAGGAAATTGAGATGCAGAAATCCTGACATTAGACTTTATAAATACGACTAATCATATTCAAATTCTTTTGGGAAAGCAAAAGGAATTATACTGAGCTTCCTCAAAGTCATAGAATGTAATTTTATAATTTCTACTTTTGACAGTAATCTAGTTCAACACTTCTGATGTTACTGCTTTTTCCATCTGAACAATTTGAGCTGGTTGAAGATGTCCTTGCTCATTGCAGGGGGATGGACTGGATGACCTTTAAAGGTCCCTCCCAACCAAACTATTCTATGATTCCATAATTCTGTGATAATGCTGCACCTGATATACAGGAAAGCAAAAAAAAAAAAAAAAAAAAAAAAGAAAGTTTTAACTACAGAAGGTCTAACAGGCTAACTCCAATATGCAATAAAATAATCTTAAGGTAAATATTTAGCGAATATATTGGAAGGAACCTTATTAGTTACAGTATAATTACAGCTGGGGAGGGAGATTGCCATTAAGTTAGGAAGGAGGTGTACTTCCTCCTGTTCCAGTTTACAGACTGATACTCTCTACCCTTACCTGACTAAAAGTCAAGCTGGAGAACTTGGGACTAGGAATCAAAGTTGTCCAGAGCTCCACCAGAAGATATGTAGAAGATAGGTTCAGCTCACCTGGCTGAGGAGAGAGTGAGTCAGCTCTGGACATGCCTTTTCCCATTGACACTGAAGCAGAAGCCTAGCTTAAACAGAAATTAAAACAAAATCAAACCAAACCCAAACTAAAACAAAAATTAGTCATGGTGATTAATTTCAAAAGGCAAGGTTTGGGCTAATTGTGTGGAGGCAGGAGTTCTAGACAATATACAAGAAGTATTTATTGAAAAAATCAATATTTTTTCATGTTAAAGAGAAAATATGATTCATATTTTATTTGCAAGTAATAGTAAGTAATTACTGGTTTTAAGTGTAGCTTCTTCCAAAATTTCAAATTTAAGTAAATAATAGCTAACTAAGTAACTAGTTAACTAATATGTATCTTCACCATTCCAGTTTTGTTTAAAGACAGAGAGGATTATCTCTTGTAAAAATATAAAGCAGTAGGAAATGGAAAAAGTCAATTTAAAAATCAATCCTCCCTGATTCTTTCTATTGACTCCTGTTAGAAATAACACCCACAATTTTTATAACTGAAATGGATCATAAAAAAATCTCAGGGTGTTCAATTATTTATTTTATGCTTTTGAAAACACTTTTGGGTAATGGGTTTCAATTTTTCACCTTTCATATACCTCATTCTTCCACACAGAAAAACAGAAACCATTCAAAAATGGAAAATGATAACATTTTCTTGTTTGTACTTGTACTTGTGCTTTTGAGTAAATATGCTTCACACAGATGCAGATGATGGTCATAAAGCCATGGTAAACATAATGCACCATAGTTTTAAACAAACTGATTTTTATACAGAACTAAATGTTTATATAATATAGGGCTTTGTGGAGACTTGAAATTAAGACAGGAAATTAATTTATTTTATTTCAGTTTTTGGAAAGCAAATTATAGAAGAGGAGGTTTGGGAGCACTACACCAACAATGAAATTAATTGCTATAGTCAATGTAAATATGATTTTCATGTGTGAAGAAGCCATAATGAAGGGTCCTTTAATAAAAATAGTCAACTTGAGACCATAATAGAGATGGTACTCTTTGAAGATATTGGTTGTGGATTAGCAGAAAATGTTTTCATTAAAGCCATTGAAAAAAGGAGTAAAATCAGTCTTCCATCTTTTTTCCATTTTGAAGCAAAAATGGAATCCTCTTTTTTATGTGTTTATTAATGAATGAATCTAAGTTGTTATGCCTGGGTTATATAATTAAGGCTGGGAAATGGCTGACATAAATATGTTTATCTGTTCTAGGTTTGAGCAGAAAGCTGGCATAATAGCAGGGATAATGTGAGAGTTGAGTTGGATATGAAACTTTCTGGCTAGGCAAGCAAGACAACCTTCTGAACATGGATCTTACTGGAATAAACTTTCACCATGGCTCCTTTCCTGCTAGAGAACATGACATGGCACAGAAACTGTGTTGGATCCAGTGCTTTTCGAGAGAGTCAGGTTTACTGGGCACAGGGAGCAAAGCAGGCACGACAGCAAATCATTTGTTCCCTGGTGACAGCAGCCAGGAGCAAACGTGCCTTTCCAAAACAGCTCGTGGCCACTGCTGCCTGTCCTGCTGTTGCTTCTTTGAAGAGAGGCTACAGGCCAGAAAATCTAGTTTGGTTTGTAAGCCTGCTTCCAGCTGCTGTTTTTCTCTGCACTGTCTGTTGGGAGAAGGACCTGGGGCACTCAGGAGAGGCGTTTCTGGGAGTGAGCTGCAGGGCAGGCAGGCTGTCCTGGCAGGTAGTGTGCCAGCTCTGTTGTGGGGATCTCTGCTGCAGCTTGGCTACAGAGATAGGATGGCACTCTTGGGTTTATAGGTGGCATGGCATGGTGGCCACCACAGACAACTGTATGAACAGCTTCAGGTCAACAAGGCTGAATAGAAGAAAAACCTCAAAGACAAGTCTTCTGTGTTTTGTTTTCTACTTTATCCCTTGTATTTTTCCCTTTTTCTGTGCTATATACTTGTATGCCATTTTCATTTGTCAGTGATCTGATTGGATGCCTCTGCTTTCTGTTTTATTTTCTGCAGGATAAAAGCATGGGTGGATAAGATGCAAGAAGATCTCGTGACGCTCGCACGAACTGCAAGTGGAGTGGACCGGCTTGCTGAAGTAAGAAGAGGTGTCCTAGGCTGCCATAACTAGAAAGTGAAGGGCTTGCATCTTACAGGCTTTACAATCATTTCATCCCAACACACAAAAATGCTTTTGGGGGATTAAACTCTGCAGTGCTTATTGAGAGAAAAATGAAGAACATACATCTATCCGTTCACTCTCAATGTTGCAGCACTTCCTCATTGATAATATTTAATCAGCTTTGCAGTATCAATGTTGCCATTGTTGCAACACTTCCACTGAAGCAAGCACTTTTATGTTCTGTTTGTCAAATACGGTATCCAGGAAGCAACCATTCACAGTGGTGGAGAATTCTGCTTTCTATTAACAAGGGAACCCAGCTTTCTGACACGTATTTCATGAAGTGAGGCAGCTTTTGGTTAGCAGAAACACATATGAGAATGAAAACTACTTTTATTCAGCTGTTCAAATTTAACACCAAGTTTGTTTTAGAGAAGAGTTTACAAATCTGTAATTGAGATTTTTTTTGTGTTATTATTCTATTCAGAGATGGTGACAAAACATGTGCCATTGCAGAAAAATGAAGGCACAATTAAGAACATGTCAGAATTACACTGCCTATACAATTTTGTATGTATACATTACAATCCAGTATACAACCATATACTCAGAGGTTTGAGCAGATAGCTTCGAACGATTTTTGAAGCCGTTAAGAAACACACAGAAAAAATAATGTGTGAAGTTGTCAGATTTAGCATGGTGTATTAATGTATTCCTTTGCCCTTAATGACCTTTTGCCCAGACATTGATGTCTTGTGTGTATCCTGTCCCAGAAGGACATTTTGTCTTTACTGACTATAAGAGGAGGTTGGCTGATTAGCTCAGATGTCCATTAGCTCAGATGAGATCACCACTGTCTTTTAAAAGGACAGGCTGTGTCACTGCATGCACCATGAACATAAATGAAGATTGCAAAGTCGATTTGAGTCCTGGCTTTTCCTTGTATTTGACTGCATCATATTGCAACACAATTTAAGGCAGAAGTTTTAACCTTTCAAAACCATAAACAAGCTGAAAATAAAATCTTGAAATCCTAACAGAAGTCATCAGATTCATACAAGCATGGGTTTCCAATACAAAAATGTCTAGCACTTGAGCTTCCCGAGGAAATATAAGGTTTGGAAGCATGGAACTGTCATTGGAGTTTTTGCAGGTGAATTTCACATGTATCTGCTGACAGAGGCAGCAAGGCTTGCAAATTGTCAGTCTCCAGGTTCTAGTGGGGAGTTTCTGCTACAAGTCCCTTTTTGCTTATCTAATTTAGGAGTGATCTGGTCTGTTCTGCCCTTGCTCTGCCTCTTTTTTCCCTTCCATTCAGAATCTTACCACTGATTCATCATTCAACTTTCCTTTCCTTTCCTGCTGTGTTGCTTGGCTGTCTTTCATTTCTCCTCAACCTATGCTATGTTTCTGTCTCAGTTCCTGCCTTTGCTGCTTTGCCAGTCTGCCTTCCTATTTTACACTAGTTTCTGGTCTCTATTTTAGGAACTTTCTGCTCAGCTTTTTCCAGATCAGCACCTCTCTCTTAACTCCTTCATTTTTCTTAGCATTTCAAAAACATTCTGTTCAGGTGTGTGTGGCCAGCCTGTCAAAATACTCTCATCTCTTCTCTTCCACAGGAATTTCTCTTCCCGTTTCTCACATTTCCCTCATCACTAATTCTGAGTCCCAGACCTGTAATATTCTCCTTACTCTATTTCACCTTTTTCTATTTCACCTTCCCTTCCAGTCTCATTTTCTCCTTCCTCTTTGCTTGCCATTTTCCAGTCTATTTTCTCAGGTTTCCATATCTCAGTCTCTTGCCCTTAGTTCAGTTTTGCTCTCCTCCTGCCACTGTGTAGACCTGAGAGAGCACAGTAAGTCTGATCTTGAAAGGCAGAGGAGGTGGGACATTCTCCAGCAGTGATGTGTCTGGGTTAGAATACACCTGTGTTCTCAGCAATTTAGCTGATTAAATATCTGCAGTGATCTGCAGGTCTTTTTCAGGCTAAATTTTTTTTAACTCTAAAGACTAAAATATCTTTAAATACACGGCATTGAGCTTTTAATCTACAATGAATAGGCAATAGGAAAATGAGTTACACAGGATTTCTAACTGGACCAAAACAATGAGTAAATGTCTCAACCATTTTGCTATGCCTTCTTCTGTAAGGACTACATAGTAAAATAGATAATGAAAAGCCAAGAGATTGATGTTTCATTCTTTTTTTTTCCCCTAAGGAAAATGTTAATTTATATTGTTAATATTTGGCAAATTTACAAGCTGCTAAACAGTCTTATAATGAAAACTACTGGGCAAGCCTAATAATCTGTAGTGCTACCAACTTTGCCACAGCAACATTGTGGATAAAAACAAAAACATGAGTGTGTGAATAGTATAGGTAAATTTCCTTTTAAAAGCCAGAATTTACAATGGACTTCAAGGAAATAGAGCTATCTCAGATGATATTCACAAGATGGTCGATATGTGCTTGTAATCCTAGGATTAAAAGCATGGCAGGGGGATGTTTCCATGTAAAATATCCCACTATATCAAAGCCATGTATTTGACCTACGTGGCACGATGTCATTTTCTAGACAGGAGGTTTTAATTAGCTCTCTTGGCTGCAAGGGAAAACGCAAAGCCCTGCAAGGTGTAAGCCATGCACTCCCCCACTCTCTTCTTTTTAACAGGCTACTGTCACTTTCCCATTTCTGAATAACATTCTTTTTTTTTTTTTTTTCCTGCTCACTGCCTATTACCATTTAGTTAGATCTCTTCTGAAATGAACCACAATCTTGGAAAAATGGAGACTACAAGACATGAAAAACAGCATGCCTGCATGCTTGTCACTTTTATTCACAAAATTTGCCTTCAGATGCTCAAGATTTAAAAATGCTTACAGTCAGATTGAATTTTCAGCTTTTTTCCTGATTTATTTCTTATTCCTACTCCAGAATTGTTTGGTCCAAACCTGTAGCCTTCATGTAAACTTGAAAATAGAAAGAATTTGTTTGGGTTTTCTGCCTCTTCTCTCTCTGAAAGCAGAATGAATAATACAAAAAAAAGGAGCAGATTATTTACTAATAAATGGTAAGCATGATTTTATGTCAAAAGCTGTAATAATCAGATTGGTAGGAGAAATGACATCCCTTGTTCTAAGGAAAATTGATTTTAATTTTGCCAAGTGTGACGTTAAAGCTCTTAGCAGGAACATGTAACAGATTATAACCATTTCACAGCCTGGTCAATCTTTCCCTGGACTCACAGGAAGAATTCAGGTGAAGTTATGATCTGTCTCTGCTTTGTTCAATTAAGTCTTCTATGAAGATCTCTAAAGTGACCAAGATAGCTCTCAAAGTAGCACAATTAACCAGAGCTTTTTCAATTAGCTGCAGTGCTAATGGTGCTCCCATAATTTGCTGAAACTATCTCGGGGTTCATCAGTACTATTTGTGCTTGGATGTGCCTTGGATGTGTGGGGGTCTTTGTGCTGCAGGGAAATACACTGTAAAATGCTCTCTTTTGGAGACCTATAAATATTACTTTTTCATGACCATGAGGGAGAGGGATAGGAGTACTGTCTTAATTCTCAAATATTTTGGTTTTAGATTGTGAGAACTTTTGACTAGAAGGGTGTAGGCACACAGTTTGTGGTAATTGGGAGTGGGGCTGTGGCTGAGCCTCATCCCCAGTGGGCAGAGCTGTGAGGAGCAGGGGAGCAGCACTGGCAGCAATGAGCCAGGGAGTGCCCAGGGGCACTGAGCAGCCACCAAAGGGAACAGAGGGCAACAGGGGCACTGCATGAACCATGAGGGGTACAAAATGTTGGGCTAAAGAACAAGAAAGTCAGATGCTCGCAGCCTACTGATTGGTGTGGTGTTATTCTGTATGGGCAGATGCTTAAAGCTTTCTGAAGTTGTATGGTGATACTCTGTGCATTGTGGCTGTCCCAACTGTGACATGCTGCAGCAGAAGGGATGTGAAACTCAGAGTGTAATATGTACTTAAAAATGAATAAAAAAATAAAAATGTAGGTGACCATTAAAGTCAGGTGATGCATGTGGAAAGTGGATAGCTGTCCTGTTGAGATCAGTACTTTGGTAAAAATCTAATTTATTCTGCAGTGTGGACATAGATAACAAAAAAAAAGTATTTTTTGTATTTAAGGTGTTTGAATTCAGCATGTACTAAATTTAATGGAATCACATTTAAGTAGAAGAATCTTCTCAGAAGAGGATTCCCTTTTTTTCTTCATTGACAATTTTCTTACAGTGATTTAGAGTTACAGTCTTGTCCTAGTGACTAACCACTCTTTCTCTTGCTTTTGCATATGTAATTGTAGCCATTGTAACTGGCACTAATCACAACTTTTGAAAATACCTGTATAGCAAGGATGCACAATAATATATTAATATTCCACATAGTGTTTAAAAAGACAAAATATTTGGGAGTTTGAGTTCATTAGTGATTCTGCCTCTGAAAATATTAATATGTTTGTGCTGATGCACATTTTATACATGTTTTCTCTTGTTAGCAATGATGACAGCAGTATAATGCCTGTAGTAAAAAAAAAAAAAAAAAAAAAAAAAAAAAGCTGCAAAAGAAAGTTTGGATGCCCTTAAAATTAGGAGTTTTACATTGAGGCTACTCCTATCCATAGCCTGAAACAGGTGAAGTAGCATAACTGGGGTAGAAGAAAGAAGGAGCTGGAGAGGCAGGTGAGAGCTGTTTATTGTGGTGCCCAAAGGGGACACGGTGGGATTGGGGTGTCCTGCACAGGTCCAGGAGTTGCATTCCATGATCCCTGTGGGCCTCTTCCAAGTCAGCACATTCTCTAGTTCTGTGACACTCTCTGGGAATGGTCTCAAAATAGTCTTCCAAAAATAGATTTAAAGCACATATTTAAATCCTGCTTTTTTGGACATAACCATGAGTTTAGGTGAGATCTGGGAGAACTCCAACTTGGATGTAATACCAGTGTAATATCCCCATTACAGTAATGCAATGATTGCTTCAACAAGGCAGGAAGTCGGCACTCAAGATGCCAAAATACTCAGCTGGTTGAAAACTGGCAGAGCTCCACTGACTGCAGTGGATTACACTAATTTACATTTGCTAAGAATCATGACTAACAACATTTAATTTACAAGCCAAGCAGGTAAAAAGTATTAAAAAAAAAAAAAACCCAACACGTTTTTACACAACAAGTAGAGGCTACTGCTGCTGTAGTTGCCCAGCTGAAGAAGTTACTATTTAGTCCTTCCTAAGAACTTTTTTTCCCTAGAAGAGCATAGGGATTGTTTATAAGGAGGTGTTGTATGTCCAACTTGAGACTTGAAAGCAGGAATACAGGATACACAGGAAAATATTTTCCTATGTCCTTCTTTAACTGTCTCTCAACAAAGCACAACAGTATATTCCTCTTAGTTTTCTAAGTATTATGTTTAAAAAAAACCAAAACAACAAAAACAATGGCAACAGTCATGTAATTGTCATTTCAGCTTAAGAAGGTTCATGTAACTTTGTTTTACCCATGAACTCCCTGTGCATTTAGGCATTATGAAGCTGCTCTGGTATGAATGATATGTGGCTTCTACAGAGCAAATAGACTGTTAGGAAAAATAAGAAGGAATAGAGAGCAGCTTAATAGAATTTTAAAATCCATGTAACAAAATAAATATTGAGGCTGATCTCACTAGCTGCATTTCTCAGTAGGTGTTTTGTCTTTGAAAAGACAAAAGTATGTACAAAGATCAAAGACACATCCTAATCTAAAACTAGATACCTTAGCTTACAAGAAAAGAAAAATGGTCAAGAAACTCCTGAACTACAGAATTAAGTACATGGTTCTATTTTCATGAAAGTATGCACAACTTCCATTTTTATACAGACTGTTCACAGCAAAGACTCATGGCTAAGCTAATTGACAGCTCATTTAATCTAATAAACTACTACAAGTATGCTTCTGGACTTGAGCTCCTAAAATACCTCTAGGCACAGAAGAGAGAGAAGGAGGGGAACCCTGCAGTACCCAAAAAGGAAAGCCTTGGATTAGAGAATATGCCTTATAGCAATGCATGAGCTTGTCTGTTCCAAACTGATTGAAGAGAATCCTCTTTTACAGAAACACTGAATTAGAAAATGTGGGTCTGTGTGAAGAGCTTTGATGCGACATACTGGAGCTTCACTATGGCTGTTACAGCAAAAAAAAACCATTTTGTGTAGTGTAACCTTTTCAGGCAATGGCATAAATGAACGAAGCATCAGACAGAGAGGCAGTTCCAAGGAACTCTACTCCCTGAATCTGTTTCCTTTTTGATACATCTCTGCAAAAACAATCCATGCATGATGTTCATAAGGCGTGCTGTTATTACAGTTCCAGGAGCTGTAGAGTGAATCCATATAGGTTGACTTGGCCTGTAAATGATATTCCTACTGAGATAAAAATAGTTTCATCCTACAAAAGAAAAAGAGAGCCAGCTGGGTATGGGTATATAATATGTGGTGATGAGTTTCATTCACAAAATGAGTCCACCAGCAATTGTTAGAAGATTTTTATTTATTTTGTCTTTTGAATGCTGTTTTATAATAATTAGCTCTTCTTTAGTGCACAGCCCAGCTGAGATCCTGCAGGAGCACATTTCATCCCTTGCTCAGTGTGAGGTCTGTGTGCTCATGCACAGATGGTGCCAGTCTGCTCAGGCACTCACGTTGGCAGCAGCTTCCCAGGCCACACTTTCAGCTTTCCAGGTCTTGGATCAGTCTCTGGAGTTTAACTGAGATGAATGACTTGTAAGAGAGACTGATCTCTGATTTCAGCTGCCCTGGAGCAGGGATGTTCAGGAAAGCTTCCGTCTGCCAGAAGGAATTAGAACCCAGAGTAACTTTCTGTTGGATTCTACAGATTTTAGCTAAATTACTCTGAGAAGCTCTGTTCTGGAAGCCCTACAGACACCCCACTGACTTAGACCTAGAGAGGCTGTCATATAGTGCTTGCCTTCTTCATCTGTGTAGAGGTCTGTGCAAGGGGAGACTTTAACAGCTTACTTAAAATTCATGTAGGACTTGTGTCTGGATGATCTTCCCTATTGTCACAGGAGCCTGCAATTCCTGCTTAAGAAGGTGATTGGACAGGTAACTTAGCAGTAAACAATTTAATTCCTACTATTTTCTCAATGATTGGCATGATATTTAGTTCTTTCCTAACATTTATAAAGTAAATTGAATGAATTAGCAAAAGCTTTATAAAAATTGGGATTTATATTTTGAAAACATTAAACAGATACATGGAGCTGAAACTTCTATTTATTTTTATCAGCTATTCTATTTATTTATTTATTTATTTATTTATTTATAACTACTGTATGTGTCAAGTTGGATTTGATTTGTATATGCTTTAGCCAAAGGCAAAGAATTTTGTACCTCATGCTATTCTCTGATGAGCTAGCAGATGGACCTAGGTGATATATGGACACATTCCAAAATATGCTACACTTACCCTTGTTAAGGTTGAAGTCATGGAGAGTTTTATGATTAAAAAAAAGTAAAAATAAGAAATGCAAGAACTGGATTTTTTTAAAGATAGTTGATTTTAAGAATAACTACCCAAATTAATCTATTTGGTGAACATTTCTCTGGAGGTCCTGGCTGTGGACTTTGTAAGTTTGAATTTCATTAGAAAATGAAATTTTTGATTGAAGTGTTGTGAATGCCATAGGTTCTGAGGAGTTTGTCAGTATTTTGACCCTGGATTTCAAAATACTTCTGACATATAAAATAATAATATATTGCGCTGTCCATCCTTCTTCATCCCTGAAAATGTAAAATGTAACTGATACCACAACAAATGTAGACACAACTGGTGTAACTATGAAGCTGTTTCCTGTATATCTTGGGTGTACTCTCCAGTGCTCTAAGAAGGGAAGGCAAGTGTTTACATGAGTTAAATTTGGGAAATAAAGAAAATTCTCTGTTCATTTAAATTTTTTCAATCAATCATTGAGGGTCACAATAACTGATCTCAAAAATAAGAAATGTGTTACATTCTTTCTTTTCTCCTTTTGTCTCTTTTTGTTGTCTTCAATGAAAAAAAATCCTAACCAAGTTCTTTAAAACATAAAGTAGACAAGAATTTTTACCCATATAAAGCAAAACTACATTTTATATAATCTTGAAATGAAAATTCAAACACGTCAACTATTTTGAAGTTGTTGAAGTACTTTTATCCTCATTGGGTCACCAGTTTTATATTTGCTGAAACTTCCTTGAGTTCAGGCCATATTTATGGGTGCTTCTGGTCATCTACAACTGAGAGTTTTCACTAAAGTGCAGTTTTGTTATGTTGCTTTTCTAAGGAAAAGGGAAAAATTGATTAAAAAGGAGCAACTCTATTTAACTTTTTAAATTAGCAATGTGTAATAAAATAAATATCAGAAAGTTTCCTGAGAGTGTATGAAGCCAGTCTCTGGAACACTTGCATTCTTTCTTGACATAAATAGGCTATTGCACACTATTCACATTTGTCTTCTCCCTCATTCCTAAGGAGAGGGCACCAGTCTGCTGTCTCTGAGAGAAGGTGGTGAAGGGAAGGGAGGTCAGGATTACTTTTAGAATGGAATTATGAAGGGTTTGGTACAGTGAAAGGTGGTCACTTCAGATATTTATTGAGGAGTCAGAGTCCATGTGCCAGAATTATAATAATCTATGAGATGGTTTATCCTGGTTGGGAACTCCCAAGGTTGTTAGTAGTTTTTTTAACAATGTATGTCCCATTTGAGGTATACCACTGCTACGTTCTGCGTGCAACCAAATACCAAAGCTGCAGGCATTAAAAGTAGAATTCTCCAAACTGAATTTTATTGAGTTTACACATGGCTGACCAGTAATGAGATATTGGGAAAATGAAATCACTTTTAAAAATGCAAGCTGGGAAATTTGAATACATATTTGCAAGTTTTCTTTGTAATCCAAATGGAAATTAAGAAATTGTCAAAACACACAGAGCTTCATTTACTATTTGCAAATCCGTTCTCTCTCTACTCCCTTAGCAATAAACTGACATTTTGAAGCTTTCCTTCTTCCAGCAAACAAAGGCAGCTGTAAGTCACTAAGAATAGGTGGCTGCATTAACAAAGCTTGCTCAAGCTCAAGGGAAGAGATGACCTAATATTACCATAGCATTAATTACTGTTTGATGATCTGGATAATCTTTGATCAAAGCACTGTTCTTGATTAATTTATAATGTTCTGTTGGCTTCAACAGTAATAAATTCTGTCCTATTGGTACTTATATTCAGATGGCCTTTGTAGAAGCTTAGAAAAAAATAAAACATTTTCTTTAAGAAAAACCCTCATACACTAAACCAAACAAAACCCCAAATATTAGAGCTAATAATTTTCCAAGTCCTGTGGTTAGTAAAAAGTAAAAAAAAAAAACCAAACCCTGCTCAAGTTCCCTGAGATTTAAAATTACTTTTGGTTAGAGAGTCAGTAGATGACAAAATGCATTAACAACAGCTAAGGCAGGCCAAAATTTCTTATGAATAAGTGAATTTGAGAAATTACATTTAAGTGCCCATCTCCAGATATACCAGAACTGCAAAATAAATGTGAAACATTTTCTTCCTATTGTTCTTCTGTTACAAGAAAGATACACTTGTACTCATTGAATTGGGATTTTTGAGCTCTTATTCAGTCTCAGCTAAAAGCCTAAACTGCTATGAAACCAATAAATGATGTCATCTTGTTACTTAATACTGTATTTTTATCACTAGGGAGCAAAATTAAATACCTTCCAAAAAGTTTTTCTTAAAAAAGGGGAATGTAAAAAATGTAACATCTGCTTTTCCCGTGTAAAGTAGCAGAAGTACAAAGCTGGACTCCTCTTTTATCAAGATTTAAATACAAAGTGGCAATTACAAAAATTGCTTCTTAATTTGAAAGTCCTCTGGACTACTTTATTAATTATCAACAGTCAAAAGTGGCTGATGATTCCTACAAAGTGTGCCTGATTAAATGCTTCCCTTTGAGTAGGCACCTGAGTGAGCCCATTGACTCTGGCACTGCTGATCCTCTCTCTCATGCTAACTGAGGCACAAGTGGTCTCAGCATCTTGCAGAATTCAGTCTGAGTGTTTTACTTAAGAATGAACTTGCTCTGATAATTTTTTTTCTCTAATGTGCACGTCACTACTATGGCAAGTCGTGGTTTTCAGCACTTCAGCTGCCCTGTCCCTTGTCATCCCAGACCTCTAGAGCAGTCAGTGATCAGGAAAGCGATTCTGAAAAGCAACAGCTACAGTAAACTACTGGGGTGGTTTCCTCCTTTGTGTTGTTGCCATGAATTTCAGGAATGAAGGCATCTGTGAGTTGCTAGGGAGCAGCTGTGATCTTATTTATACACTATATAGAGCAGTGAGTAAGACCTATAAAATACTCAGACTGATTCCTTTGAACACACAGAATGCTTCTTAGAAATGAGCATTTTTCAATGAGTTTCACAATGAATTGCTTCTGATTAAAAGAAG
Organism: Chloebia gouldiae; assembly: GCA_003676055.1. Lineage (NCBI taxonomy): Eukaryota > Metazoa > Chordata > Aves > Passeriformes > Passeridae > Chloebia > Chloebia gouldiae. The sequence continues at coordinate 4,936,989 of QUSF01000020.1, read as the reverse complement.
TGTCTTGTGAGAAAGAAAAATAGTCTGGCATGTATATAGAAATAGAAAGTATATAGAGATATAGAATATATAGAAATACAGCTTTAGAAATAAGATACACTAGTAAGAAGATAGAATTTTCTTATACTGGGCAGATCTTATATTGTTTTTGGCTATTAAAATTTCAGTTAAAGGAGAATACCTACAATAATAAAAATATATGATATTATATAATAGGATAATGATTATTTGAAATTCTGGGTTTGAACTTCTGAAGGCATTGGCTGGTATGATTTCTATGTCCATGGAAGTATTTGGTGATGGAAATGAGACTGGCATGTTCATGTCCTATGTTTGGGCCCTCAGCCAAGTTACCACTGCCTGAAGGAAAGGCTCTGTTATTTTTTGAACTGGGTGACTCACATGTTCAGAGCAAACAAACAAACAAAGAGGCTAAGGCTTTCTAGTGCAGTTGAAAGTAATTCTTTTCCTGAGTGTGATACAGCATGAGGGCATTTAAATAAATTTTCAGTGCTAGGGCCAGCCCAAATGCCTGCCACAATATAGCAAGAGCCATATAATAATGTCTTTTCATTGTCCCTCAATTTATGCAGAAGTGTTTGACTTGCCCTGGTGAGCTTTGTAGGAAGCAAGGAGAATGTCTTTGTGAGAGATTTATAAACATGTCCTTGAAGACTGAACAGAGAGGGGCACGTTCTGCTGAGGAGCTGGCAGGTTTTCTAATCTTTGTCACATTCAACTATTGTTGTGTAGTTTCACCTTAATGTGACTCTCTCCATCATGTTCCCTCCTCTAAAACCTTGCAGTTTATTATGTGCAATTTTAATATTGTCTTTCATGAATAAGGAAGTGCATGACTATTGACTTCAGAAAATAATTCAAGTATTTTTGTGCTGTGACCTTACAGGTTTTGCTTAGTCATGCAATGAGGCTTTATTCTTTGAGAAGTGGCAAATTACTGGCAATTTGGAGATCTTTTAGCAAAATATTAGTGATAAAAGTATTTAAAAATATTTAGATGTAAAAACTAATAGAAACTTGCATTCATTTAGTTAAAGCAATTTAATAAATTGTATTCAAATTGACTCCTTTTAACAAGCTACAGAGACTGTCAAATGATATTTTGTAAGACAATAAGCACACTTTACCAATAACATCCTTTATGGCTATTTGAGATGAGCATTTGCTAATTTTGTTAGACTGCTAGATGGGAGGCTTGGAGAAGGAAAAGTTTGTCCCAGGGTGCCAAATTCATTTGGTGATAAGGCAGTGATTGTTGACAGAGATGTTTTAGCCTGGCTGAACTAAGTGGTCATGAAAGGAGTACTGAAACAATAAAAAACATTTATGGATTTACCTTGTATACATAAATATTACTGGAATTGTTGAGCTATTTAATTTCTCTTTTCCAAAGCTGGAAAATTACAGTGATTTTGGTTAACTTTTGAAATTCTGGGTATGATTTCCCTGTGTAGTGTTGTGCTGAACTGCTGCAGTGCTACAGTGAATTAAAGAAAAGGGTAGTAGGCAACAAATAAATTATGTACACACCTCCTAAATAATTAATGAATATTAGACTGTTCCTTGGTAGTGGATACAGGTCTCACACTTCAGAAAAATAAAGAAGTGTGTGAAGTTCCTAGTAATTTCTGATGCTGTTTGTTTAGGAGCTTGCAGGATAAATCTTTCACTAGCAGTTGAAGCAGGGTAGATTGGTGCTCCCAGCCCTGCCATGGGGTAAAACAAAAAAGGGGAGAAAGAAAGTCACTGACTCAGGTCTGTGTGGAATCTTGTGTAAATCTCAAAGGGTTTTATTTTGTGTGAGAGTTGTTCTGAATTTTATTCTTTTGAAATCACTGACAAAGACAAGTTGTGAAGCCAGCCTCGGTCAGGCTTTCTTGGTGGTAGGACCCACAATGCCTGTTATAAAGATTTTAATGATGCTTCTGTCTTGTGTAGTGATGATCTCCTTGTTATGTGATTCAGACTTTTGAATTTTTCTGATAGATGGTGCTGGAGAAGAAAGATTAAAATATTTATTTTTTTCCTGAAAATGTCCCACTGTCCAACGCATTGATAGACTGCAGCTTTCAAACCATTCAAACTTGGGGATATGGGAATAACTTCCCTATAACTTCCCTTAGGTGTGTGAAAAATGTGAATGCTTTCAAATTGGGGTTTATATGGTCAAGCATTTGTTGGAAGAACAAATTAGATACAGGGATAAAAGTGCAAATTTTCCATCCATGTTCCTAATGCATTACCAGTATGGCTTTCTGTAACTTTGCTCTACACTGGGCACAGCACAAGAAGGACAGAGATCTGCTGGAGCGAGTCCAGCAGGACACAAAGATGATTAGAGAGATGGAACATCTCTCCTATGAGGAAAGACTGAGACAATTAAGGTTCTTCATCCTGGAGGACTTTGGGGAGACCTTATGGTGGCGTTCCAGTACCAAAAATTGGCCACAAGAGAGTTGGAAAGAGACTTTTTACAAGGGTGTGTAGGGACAGGGTGAGGGAAAATGGCTTTAAACTGAAAATCAGTAGGTTTAGATTGGGTGATAAGAAGAAATTTTTACTGTAAATGTGATGAGACACTTGCAAAGGATGCTCAGGGAAACTGTGGATGCTTCATTCTTGAAAGTGCTCAAGAAAAGCTTGGATGGGGCTCTGAGCAATCTGGTCTAGTGCAAGGTGTCCCTGCTCATGGCTGTGAGGTTGGTACCCAGTGATCATCACGGTCCCTTCCAACTCAGGTCATTCTGTGATTAAGACAAATAAGATATTTTTTTTATGGTTGGTGTTTGTGTGAATGCAGTGTGACATCCCCCTTAACTTCTGCTGAGGCTGTTCAGTCACAGCCTGTTAGAAACCAAATTTCATTAAGGGCTTCAAAATATCAGAGAATCAGCACAACAGCACTTGCCCTCATATATCTGGTCAGTGCAATCTCCAAGTCATCCCTGTCATCCATCTGCTTCAAATCTGCATTAATTGAATACATCTTTCACTCTGCCTCTCATCTTTCACTCTGCCTCTATGTCAATTTTCTTATAGCTTTTGTAGGGTTTGTTTATCATGATGGGTGAAAAGATTAATTACTATGAAATTGCATTTTTGCAATTAACTACTGCTTTCTCCAAATTTTAGATTTTTTGCTTAATTGAAACTCCAAGTGAAAAGGTTTATACTAATTTTTTCCTATTTCTTTCAACATTGAGTAGGAAATAAAGAGTAGTTTTGTAAAAAAATACTGGGAAAAAAGAGACCAGAAATAATTGAACAAAGGGAACCAAACAATCAAACATTTTCACAAGTTAAATATATGAATGCTTTAAATTGATTTTTTAAATTATTATTTTAAAACTTCTGTGAAAGTTATTTTACATTTTTTAGCCCATTTACAAAATCTTGTTTCTATTTGTCTGTAGATTTAGTAACTTTTGATTAAGGTGTACTGCATGCAGTCACAAATGAAGTTTAAAGAATTTGCCATTACATTTTTCTTTAAAGACCATCAACACCTGGGATATTGCAGTGCATGTTCTTTGTGTGACCAGGGTGAATGTTTGCTGACAATGTGAAAACCTAAAAGTTTTACAAGATGTGATGGTCATTCCAAATTAGAGGCTCCTCTGAAATTTCCAGTCTTGATTCAAACCATCTGGATCTATAAAACTGTTTTTTACTCTTGCCTTGTCTGTAGGACTGGTCATGACAATTTACCTCCAAAACAGTTTGCTGGCTGCAAATTCAATGTGTTTCAGAGAAAAAGGAATGACATTCTAAAGTGATCAATTGTAGAATAAAATATCTGTATTTCAAAATTTGTTTGATTAATAATTGGCTTATAGGCCAGTTTTACTATTAAGATATGTCCTAAAAATCCCCTCACCAACCCCCCCTCGTACCCCAAAAATTAAACTAACCCAAAAACGCCAGAAAACCCTCAAAAAGGGATTTTTGGTTTTCTCTAGAGATAAACTTTTTGTGTGGCTGTTTTGAAAATCAAGCACCTCAAAAGTATCCAGAGTACAATCTGAGTTGATTAGGATCTGTCATCTGTTGTACTTTTCTGCTCATGGTACACTGATTTTTTTTTTAATAATAATTACTATATGAAGAATAAAGCTTATTCCAGTTGTTCAGTTACTGGTGGATAGGAATGACTGCTGAAGGAAAATAAACAAACCAAGACCCAGTATAAATTTTGTAAAATTCGTAAGTGCTGAAAAGCTGTGGCAGCTTATGGGACATGCCTGATAACAATTTGCATCTCTCACTGTAGTTGTCAGAAAAGTTTTTGTGGTACTCATCAGCTGCAAGAACCAGAGATACAAGGTGGTGAGTTTCTTTAAGGTCTCCAAAGCTTTAACCCCAGAAAGCTGGCGGGGCTGGCAGGCTCAGTCTGCTGGGCAGTTTTTTGGCTCTCGTGCTGGATGGCAGCCGGAGCATTATTGCTGGACCCGTTCCTGCCTGAGCCTGGAATGACTCCCTGGGAGACAGCACAGCCCCACAGGCAGTGCTGCAGAGGCAAAGTACTTGAGTAAACTCAGGCCATCTGTTGGCTGCATATATTAGTTTTCCCTACTTGCTATAAGGTGTCCACCTTTTTTTTTAAAATTTTTCTTTTCATTTTTTTCCCCTCCAAATATTGCATTCTTTCTTTGTCCAGTTCTAGAAGGACAGAGATAGGCAAATGCACTTTTTGCATCTTTTTTCTTCCTTCCTTATTGTGATTATATGCTTTGCACTGCAGTGTCTTTGATTAACAAATAAAATTATCTCCTTCATATATATATTCTACTTTGGAAACAGTAAATGGCTCCTCAGAGATAACCTTTATTCATGATAGAGGAGAAACACATTTGTATTTCCCCTCTTCCCCATCTTTTTTCTCTATTTCCCCTTTTTTATTTCTGCTTCTCCCTCTTTTCCTCTTGTTCTTCCTTCTCTTTCCCTGTGAATACTACCATATGAATAAATAGAAAAGGGACTAAACTGATTAAATTAGCATAACTTAAATGAATTAATTCAACTGGTATGTTTGTATGTCATCTTTCAAGGAAGAATTCAATTCAGCAATAACTATTTTATTTGAAATTCAGTCATTTTAAAGGATCTCCATTTTATTGCTTTCTTAGCACTCCTGGGAATCAGATTCCTTGAGCATTTTGCAGTTGGTTAGTTTGTCACTAAAACTGGTCAGTTTTGAAGACTTATTAAATGGTTTTTAGTGTCAGCTTCTACCTCTCAGACAAAAAGGTGAAGTACTTCTTTCACAGGGCCCATTTGGATTTTCCTAGCAGTAGTCATTATGAAGCTCCAGTAAGAACAAATGACATCTTGATGCCTCTTCTGTCAAGTCACTTGGCTTATTTTGAATGTATACTGTCATTTTGATTTATTTCCATTTTTTTCTTTTGCAGATTTATTTGAAAAACGCAGCAATGTATACTGTAGAAGCAAACAACCCTCGTCAGCTAGTGGAAATTGCAGCCAGAGACATTGAAAAACTTCTAAGTAACAGGTCTAAAGCCTTGGTGGTGAGTACTAATGGGTTAAGTTTTCTATTTAGTATTTTAAAATATCTTTATTTACTACTGAAACATGCTTTCATGGTTATTTTTACTGCCTATACACATAGAGGTAGTGTCAGTGTGATGTATATAAGACATGACATGTAGAAGGATATCTGCTGACTTCATGGTAAAAATGAACTCCTTTGTTGGCATAGGGCAGATGTTTATAATATTGACTGATGGATAGGAGCCATGGCCAAGTAAGAAATTAAGTTATTAATAGATTGGAAAATATTCCTCTAGGTGACGCACACGAATGTTTATGACTTGAAGATCACTGTACTCTACAGTCAGTAATAAGCTTGGGGAAACAAAAAACAGTTTGTTTTTTTTTCCTGATTTGCTTATTTAACTTGTATTTCAATCATATTTTGTGTGAAGGCCATGCTTCATTGTGACCTCACAATTCTTTATGCTTTAAATAAAAAGTATCTGTTTCTTTAAAGTGCTTTTGCCAGCAGTCCCTTTCTCTTCTATCCTGTAAGACACCAGACCTGGGTAATTGCTTTATATGATTCCTGCTCACATCACTCTCACCTGTATAAGAATTTAAAGTGCTTTTCAGAAGATACTGACCAAACATGCATGGAAGGATCTGGAGGAATTTTTAAACATACTTCATTCAGGGTAGAACTATTAGAAATAGGTTTAAAGGATGGAAAAGCAGTCTGGATTTCCTTTTTGATACTGGCAATTATATATTTATATAGGCTTGCAGATGAGTTTGAATGTATCATTTAAAGTGAAAAAGAAGAGAAAGACAGATTAATTCACCTAACTGTGAATGTCTCCTCAGCTGGTTGTCCTAAACTCATTTTTTTGTTCAGTGAAATAAAACAGGCACTCCTCAGTCAGGACTGACCTGACATTTTCTGAGTAAGACTTTAAAATGGGATGAACTGTAGCTGAGAAGAGCTTCTCTCTTTCTCAGCTGGAGAAGCCTGAAATCTAAATGTCTATATTGTACGTGTGTAAAGCTGGGGGAGATAAGTCCCACCCAAAGAGTCCTTTTATCAGTACAGTTTCAGGCAGCTGAAGAATCAGTGTGAGTGAAACTGCTGCTGCTGCCCTGAGGACTCACCTTCTTGCAGGCAATGAAATTTTGCACAGTCTGTGCATAGGTACCACAAGAGGTACCCACTGTCCTGCCTTTGGTTTTTAGCAGGATTTCATTCTTCCAGCTGCCATTTTTTACCTAATACACAATGTGCATCAGTGTTATCTGGGCCAGAGCTTCTCGAATTCATTCGAATTACTTGAAAATAGGTCTGATATTTTTCTTTTTTGCCTTTTTCCTCAGCGGGTATGTGTTCATGTGGCATTCTGTGGATTTTATATTAGTGTTACTAAATACTGCAAGTCATTTGCAGACCTTTGTGAATATACAATTTTCCCCACCATTTTCCCTTCAACCCATATAAGTTTGATGTTTTCAAATTATCACAGCAAAAACTTATATTTTCTCGAGACTCAAGATTAACGTAAGGGGTTTGATATGTGTCTGTGGTAGTTTGATCTTAAAATTTTAAGAAAATTAAATAATTAATTCATGCTTACTTTAAGAAGTATTCCAGAACAGTTTTTCTGTGAATGTTGAAGGAAGGTGCTACCTCACTTCAGGCAAGCACATGGTCACATTTTGAAAAGGGCTGTATGATTCAGTTTCTGAGGTAAAAGAAGATGAAATTAGGAGAAGGATGGTCCTTCGGTCCAGTAGCTCCTTACACCTCAGATATTTATACTGACATTTCTATTTGGCGTTGTCCCAGATGTATACCAGAACTTTCAATGACTTCTGATTTTAAACCTTCCTGTACATTTTTTATACACAGGAGACATTTATTATCTCCTGCACCTGATCTGTTATTTCTACTAAGATGATTTCTTCACCTTCCGTATATATTTGTCTTTCTGCTTTTTTCAAATACTACCTTTATACTGTCAGTTTTTAAACTTCATGTAATGAGGCTGAGTTATTTACCTGAAGTTTCAATCTTCTTAAGTCTGACTTAAACTCTGACATTTTTTCTGAAATCAGGAGTGGAGTTGAATGGAACTATTACTAATGACTGCACTGAGGGTTTTACCATTGGGGCTAATATGAGTCAAAGTGTTAATTAAGACCTGAATCCTGAAAAGAGTATGATGCAAGGCCATCAGACATCCTCCAGTGATGCTGTGAGGGAGGTGCCAGTGAATTGCATCAACAGTGTTTTTGTTCAGAGACCAGCATACCTCAGGGATGTCATGGTTTCCTCTAGGCATGAGACACAAACAAACTTTGGGCAAGGTTTTAATAAACAAATATTAATGATGACTTTTCTAATAATAAGTCGCCTTCCCTTGAGCCATAAGATCACCTTTAAATGAGAAATATCTCTTGTATTCTGAATTATTTGCGTTTTCATGTAACTATGGGCTAGAAAAATCTCTGGCAATGAGAGAAAAATTACCAGGTAAATGGGAATGAGTTTCTGTTTGACAGAAGCTTAAAACTGGTGGTTGAAATAGGTACCTGGCTGAGGAAGGACAAAGGGGAAAGCCCTGATCTGAACTCACAGGGTTTCCTAGGTTACTCTTACTAGGAATTGTAATTCACAGAAGAAAAAGTTAGGATGAAAAGGAAATGGAAAATTTTCTAGCAAAGTTCAGTGGAGAAAGAGAGTAGTATGAGTAGTAAGGAGGGAGACAGGCAACAGCCTCCTCCTAGTGAAGGATGTCAAAGAGTGGAGCCTGTTGTTGAAATAGTGAACATTTCTTTTATATCTTTCTGCTGTTTACTATTGTGTATTTGCCTGGCCTAGCCCTACTGAACACCCCTATTTCAATATAATGGACTCCCATGTGCAAATGGTCCTGCAAGGAACAAGGAGTTGGGCTCAGTGATTCCTATGGGTCCCTTCAAACTCAAGATATTCTATAATTCTACAGTTTCATGATACTACAGAGAAGTTAATATTCTGTCTGTGTGCCTTACTAAATGGTGGGTAGAGATGAGCTGTGCTACACTGCAGCCTGCATCCTCAGGTGTGTACTGGCAGATGGGTGCAGGTTTCACTGAAATGTACCCTGCAATAACTATTGGCAAAACTCACAAAGCCTTTCCTAGGGTACCAACAAATAATATGCCTGGCCCTGTCTGGCACCCATTTTTGCTGGACTTAGCTTCAGTTTTAGCATTCCGACCTCATTCATGAGTGCAATAGATTTCTGGAGCTATGCAGATCATGCTAATGGATCAGAATATTTTCATTCAAATGGAAAATTTGGAAGATATTAATACTTACTTGATGAGTATCGTTAGAAATACTAAATAGAGTACCTGACGTTTTACTATATTTATAAAGCATGGTTTGGGGAATTACAGGTATTTCCTCATTGAATATACAAAATTAAACCATTTAAAGTTATTAATATAAAAGATGGATTACTAATAATTTTTTTATTGCTCATGAAAAATACTATACTAGCCTTAAGATTTAAAAAGATCCTAATATTTTTTGTCATACTTTAAAATTAGAAATGTATATTTTAACTACTTCTGTGGTTTTGTTTTCTGTTTATGCAGTGTGATCATGAAGGAATGAAGTATAATTTTGTTTATATAATGTAGTCAATGTATAAAAAGTAATATTTGGTTCAGTGCTGCAGACTAATTTAAACAGCAATTTCACTCCTGTGCAGTATGAAGTTGGTAGCTGTGCAGCCCTTGGCTTTCCTCTCCCCATTGATCAGTACATTTTGGGGAGCATCCTGAATCTTCTACGGCAGTCAAGCCTGCAGTTGTACCACTTCTCCTTTTTGCTCAGATATTTGAATTGAATATAGCAAGCAATTTGTACCATTTAGATAGAAGAAAATTAGAGAAAGAAAATAAAGAATAACAGATACCTAGTAACAGTCTTTCTAAGCCCAGACTGTAGAAGTTTTATGGAAAAGGATCAAAACATCCTATTTCTTGCTTAGCTAAGATCACTTTCTGTACTTGAAAATCATTTAATGTTTTACTGTTTGTGCAATAGTTTGAGATGAGTATTATTTATCCTTTTATCCAAAAGTAGAATTTATGCATATTCCCCTGCAAGTCTTTTCCACAATAAAATTCCTCCTTCTGGAAAGATTCAGTGTCAGGTTATTATTGTCAACACTATGTTATACACTCGCAGTACATTTATTAGTGCACTTTTCTTCCATTACTGCTCACATTGTAAGGATACTGCATAACCATTAGTCTAAAGTAAACACTCAAGCTCCACTAAAATGCCTTTCACTGGAGAATGAGAATCAGTCATATTTTCACTGCCAAATTCCTGCTTATTATTTATTTGTTTTGCTTTGGGATCATTTGTGTTTGCTTTTAACTCATGTTAAGGTTGCTCAAGGGAAGCCTCTGGTCAATCCCCTTGGCTTCTTGAGCTGTGTGTAGATAAGGATGCACATTTTACATGAACATTTGCACCTTATTGTCTAGATTTCTTCAGACGTCTCAACCAGAGGCATAGTATCTTCCCTCCAGCCTCCTTGCCTAGATTTCTCAAGAAAACTGAGGAAGCTGGGTTTCCATGGAAACTGAGGCACAGACTGTGTGCTAGGAGACGGGTTCCTTCTATGTGCTGTTGGGAAATGTCCAAGGTGCACAACTGTGTCTCTGAATGAGGAGCTCAGAATGTTTATCTGCTGGTTTAGATGCAATTTCAACACAGCTGTGCAAGTGTGTCCAAATCTCTCAGTATTTCCCTGCCTGACTGAAATAAGGCTTCACTGTCTCACAATAAAACTGGGAAGCTTAAATGTGTTATATCATATTTTGAGGTTCCCAGGCAGAGATTCTATGCACTTTAAAGAGAGTTGGGAATTTTTGTGTGGCCTGAAAGACCTATAAAAGTAAAATAAATTTTGTAGGTGTGCTTGATGCTACTGTTTCTTGAAAGGTATCCTACTCTAGCTTGAGTTTTGTTTGATATCTAAAACCAACAAAACATTCTCAAAACCACTCTGGGACACTTACCTTCTGGTCTGCTAATCTTAAATTGCCTGTAGGAACAAGAAAGCTTTCCATTTTTTAAACATACTCTGTAGATAAATTGGAGTTCTCCACTCATTTAGCAGAACTTTGACTGGACATCATCTGTTGCTTTTGGGCTGAGTTAGAACTCAGTCTCCTGAGCTCCACTAAGAGTTCCAAGAGGCCTAAATAGTCACATCTCATAGCTGAGTCCACCATTCCTGCAAGCTAATCTAAAGTTTATTGCTGATCACTCTGCGATGCCTTGGACCAGGTCTCTAAACTGCAAATATTTGTGAGTACACATGGATACATATCCGGATATGGACACACTTGAACAGGTCCATTGAAATTGCTTCCTAACAATATTCCAGTATCCCTTCAATTCCAAATGGTAAATCCATTTACTTTTGTTCTCAGCCTGCGAGGACTGAAGTTCTTGCCTGAAAATAAGGTCATTCTCAGTGGTTTGTATTTCTCTAAAGTTGGTGGCAATCTGGGCTTCTGACTTCCCTCATTACTTTGCAAACAGTGACACAATAAACACTGGGATTTTGTCATGAGGAGACACTGATGCACTAGGTCTGGAGTTGATGGAGGATTCTGATGTTTTCTGTTGGTTATTACACCTGTGTGATAGCCCACAGAATCCACAGAGAGAGTTTTACCCTTGAGTCGTGGTTGTTGATCACAGAGGTTAATCAAGATAAAATGTCTTTGCCTTTCTCTCTCTCCTAGATGATTTTAAGAATGTAAACCTTCTTGAGAACTGATTGGAAAACTGATATCAGTACAAAAAGAAGAATCACCCATGTATTGACAGATATGCTACTCTTCAATTTTTAATTTTTGGGTATTTCTCTTCCTTTGACTCTGTCAGTTACAGGCAAGGTTAGACAATTTTATTGCAAAGGGCTCAAGTTGGAGAAATTCAGATAAGGCAAATATCATGACCTGTGCTTAGTCTCTCAGCAAAAAACAATTTTCCACATTTTATTAGTATTTTTTGTTAGTCCTATGAAATGCTGAACATACTGGAGTAAATTATCAGTTCGAAAAATGAACAAAGTTTTGTCTATGCATGTTTTTGTGTCATGCACAGAGGTTTTATGTTATTTTTCTCTCTAACATTTTAATTTTTGACTTGAAACTGTTTGGCTGTGCCTGTTTCTTTGCTTTAATATTTCAAAATATTTTGTTTTCTTAACTTTTAATTTCAAGATGGGCATTGCTGTTTAGCTACAGGAAAAGATTACACAAAGTGTGTACCAGCATCATAAAGCAAATGGCTTTAATTACAGTGACCCTCCCAGAAAAATGCTTACTCTTTGGAAAAATACAACTAAAATACACTTTCCTCTGTCTAAGGCCTGTAAGATCATGCATGCATGACATGTGTTTTTACATGACAATATGTCTTGGTGCTTTAACTCTTTTCCGTTCCATATTTGGTAGATTTTTACAGTGTGCCCTGGATTCCTACATGTTAGGAATTCAGGTCTATTCACATGTTTACTTTTTATATCTCCCTCAATTCTCTACATACTAAATAGCTCACTGAGGTGGAAATTTTTTAAATTTTATTTCTGGATGCTTCCTTTGAGTATTTAACATAGACGTTATCATCTCCTTGTTGCAGCTTTAGATTTAGATTTCAGTCCATGGCTAGAGCTGGTCTAAATAGCTCCTTCAGATAAGGCAGGAACTTCACAGGTGAGTTTAAGACTAATCCTCTGCTGTTTTTGAAACTACCCTCACTGGAATTTTGCACACTAGCAGGAAAAGTTTTGCATATGTTCTTTTAGACTATACTACTGAGTCTATTAGCCTGTATGAACATTGTTTAAATCTCCAGATGTAAATGGAGTCTATTTTGAAAGTCAGCTGCAGTTGCTGAAGCAAATGTGTTTTGGAATGACAGCTAGTGAGACGCAACACTTTTGAAGTCAAACATTTGTCAACTTGTCCACATGTCAGATGTTTGAATTTGTTTTTGCTTGTCTTGCCTAGAGTCTTATTTTTTTAACTGAAATCCACTTTGTGTGGATGTAACATTATGCCTCAGAGGATAGATTCACATAACTCACATACCTTGCAAGGCATCATAAAAGTCTGGAAAAATAAATCAGAGGGCTTGCAGGGAAGGTTCTTATGAATATTGCCTGCTTCCATGCTTTTCTTTTCACAGTTGACTTGATTTGCCTTCTTCAAGTCTTGTATTCTTGTTGACAGATAGAGAGGAGATCATCCCCCCACCTTCCTCACAGATAGCCGCAGTCATAATTTTGATTTCTGTGGCCCTGAACTCTACACAGTGCTGCAATGGCATCAAGTCTGCGAGCTTAGAGAGACACCTGCTGAATCTCCATCTTGCAGCACAAAGTATTGCACATGGAGCTTTAACTGTGACTGAGACAAAGAAAGCTAAAAAGTGCTTCTGGCAAATAATATTATTTGATGACCAGCTTCACAATATGACATTTCTTTCTCCTTACACAGTAAATTGTCACTGTTAGTGTAGTTTTGTTGCATTCATATTTCATATGAAGAAAAATACGAGACACTGATAGCTTTAGCAGTTCTTTCCCATTTAGATCTCTTTATATATTCACTTGTGCAAATTCACTTACAAACTAAATGTCAATGGTTAATTTTGCAGAAGTTTTGTTGTAGATTTCCTTTTTTTACTTCTTGTGAGAGATCCTTCCTAAATTTGTTACAAGCAGGTTTCTTTGTCTAGGTTTATGGATAGTAAAATTTCATTTGTAAAACATGTTCTGCAGGCACATGGCCTCCTTAATGCCAGCATCACCCTAAGCTAGAGGTTTGAATGTGAAGGGTGAAATACTGCTCAAACAAGTCTTGGTTTCTTTTGGTTTTAAAGTTTCTTTTTCAGCTTTGGAAGCTCAATATTGAAAATAAAACAATGTAACCCAAACCTCTGTAGTTTTTTTTCTTGAATTAGTTCCAGTTTTCGTCTCCAGGGCTTTGCTGGCCTTCTTACCCTCAGGCAGCTTCTTCTCCTGAAGTTATTTTTGTTTTCCTTGTATGACCTTCTGGCTGATAGGTGAAGAGATGTGTTTTCTTCCTTATTTCTTGGTCTGATCATGCCCAAAAAAACACACTGATGGTTTTTCTCTGTGGCTAGTTAAAAATTTTACAGAAGAATGATTTTCCTTGGTAAACCACATTTTTCAACTTATAATATTGCATAGAAGTAGTATAATTTGCAAGTGTTGGCTTCCATACCATTGTACTGTCTAGTCAGCCCTCTCAAGACTCCTTATTTTTTCTTCAGTCACTACATTTACATTTTCCACCACAATAAAATCAAATTTAAAATTTTTTAAATCCTCTGTGAAATGAAAATTTTACTCACTTGCTGAAAGCTCTGTTAAACATTATGGAGAAGTATTGTTTTCAGAGATGCAAACTTGCACACACACATTATACATAAACTGTGGTTCGTTAGTTGTGTGTTGTACACAACCCCAAGCCTGCATTCTCCCTTTGTGAGGCTTTTTTTTTGCCCCAAGAGTGGCTTAAATTTGTGACTCTAACTTCTGTTGTATTTCAGAATCTTTGCTTTACAAGCATTGATACCTGACTGTATGCATGATTCCAGTATTTGTCTCAATAAACTCTTTGTACTCTTTTCTCATCTTTCCACATTCTCCATATTAAAAGTTCGGATTAGTTTGCATTGCTGTAACATCACAGTAATTCTTGCTGAATTGTTCACCCCATTCAGCTTAATACTTTCCAGGGTACCTGTGTCTGAGTCAGTGTTTTTTAAATATGCTACGAAATCTGTACATTCCTGGGTTAGAGAGTTTTAGTAAGTTGTCAAAATATATGAATTGTAATTCTGTTCAATTTTCTCTTCTGAGAGCAGAATTAAAGCACAAATGAAAAATTAAAGCTATGCTATTTAAAATGGATCCTTTCCTAATGGTTGTGTACATGTCATAATAAAATACTCAAATGTTTTTTCCCACCATTTTTTGGTCAAATATGTAGTGAGACTGAGCTGAGTGCAATAATTGTTGCTGTGGTGCCAGAGTAAGATTGAATTTAGAAATGTCAGTTTTGACTGATGAAGTATGTAAAAGCATCAGACTTTCAACTTCAGTAGAACTTTTGCTGTAATAAAAAACTATTGAATTGCATAATGAACATCAGAATCTGTCCTTTGCACAAGCAAAAGATAAACCCCTGCTTTTGGATTGGTTTCTGGTCATATAGTTTAATAAATTGGCATTCAAGAATGAGTAGTTAAATAGTATGTTCTTTCAAACAGGCCTCCTAATATTCTTTTTCCTTTCTGTAAATGGTGGTGTTTTCTGAGTGTTATGGTATCTACAGCATGGCTATAATGCTTATTCTACAGCTGCAGTGTCCTTAAATGCACTATTATGTCTGGACACCAGTGTGTTCATTAGTGTAACACATTTTCTGGAATATTTGAGTTTTTCTTCAAGCATTTTCGAAGCACACTTTGTGCCAGTATTTCAGGAGCACAGTTAATTGGACCCCTCAGGAAAGAATGCAGGTAAATCCTAGTAAGCTTTAAAGGGATCAGATCAGCTGTTTCCAATCCTTGGACACAGCTTGCTGCAGGGTTAGTTAAGAAGAAATACTGAACTTCATGAAAGTATGAAGCTGTTTCATGGAGTGTGTTCACCTGGCATCTTTCTTTCATGTTTTTTCTTCCTTATCAGTTTAAGGTGTCCACCTGTCACCTTTGTTGCACCTTTTGGGCTTTGTAGTGAAATTTCCATGTTAAAACTTTCCTTAAGAGAGCTCCTGTTAGCTTTCTTTGCAGCACTGACTTCTGATGTACTTGTTAGTACAAAAGGAAAAATTCCACAGGAATCCAGCAAGTTCTTTGTACCAGAAGTCTCTGTGGCAAAACTTGGAAAGCAGAATATGGGAAAGAGGGAAAGCATAAACTGTTTTTTGCTATTTTCTCAAAGTCTAATTTTCTGTGATCCAACTGTGAATTTGCTGATAAACAAATGTTCAACTTCAAAAAGCTTTATTAATCAGTAGAAGCTGAGGTACTCCATATGTGTTTTATGTTAATCCTTTAGTTGGATTAAAAGATTCCCTTTGATGGGGAAGCTTCAAGAAACATGGTGATGACACATTTTATCATGTGTCAATGTGATGAAGATAGGGTTTCTTCAAAGTCCAAAGACTATCCAGGAATATTTTTCACCCCCTTTTATGAAGTTGTTTGATAGATTCAAATGGATTCTCTTCAACTTAATTCCTAAAGGGATCAGATTTATTATATATTGGGATTTGATTTATGAATTCACATGGAGATGGAAGGGATCCTCAGTGGACTCTATAAATGTGTTCACCTGTCTCTTCCTACAGCACAGTTGGATAGAAGACTCTTTGCATGAGCTCCAAAGATTGAAAAGTCTCCCATGTATGCTTGATTGCAACACAGCTGACTGTCCTTGAGTCATCTAGGTCCAGATTCCACCTTTGGCATTTGGACACATGAGGAGCACAGCTGAAGGACAGATATATATGTGCTAAGCACAAGATGTCATACATAGATGAAACTGAAATCCTCTGTCTGGAGCATTGCATTTGGGTCAGTGTTGCAAGATGACATTTTAATTTCTTGAGGATAAGAGACTGAAATATTCTGCTTAAGATTGGTAGCTGCAGAGATCTTGTGTGTGTTTTGCTTTGTTTTGTTTTGTTGTTTTGGTCAGAGGTTTTTTATGTTTGAAAGAGGATTCTAGAACTCAAATGGCTGTTTAAGAAACCAGGAATCTGATATGAAAATTATCTTCAGTCTAAGAAAGTTTGTTTGTCTCCTACCTCCTAAAAGACTTCTATGATGACCTAACTACAAGCTAGATGGAATGAAAATACCCTGCTTTTCTTTGGTTATTCCTTCATCTTACCAGTGCTGAGCCAGTGTGAGGAATGGAGGATGCACAGGACAAGGAGCCTGGGGAGCACAGGAGGGCTTGGATCTTAGTTTTTACAGCCCTCAGTTATGAGAGTAAAATATTTTCCCATTGGTCTTGTATTGTTTCAAAAATCATCAGCTTTTTTATACTGCAGGATGCTTCAAAAAAGCATGGCAGTGGGTTGGGAGGCGTGTGAGGCAGAGCACCTCAGCGTTGGGCACTGCAGATGGGTGTTTGGAGCAGAAGGAACTGCTCTTGCACTTCTGCTAATGCCCAAAAGTCAGGCACACAGCTAACCTGGGGAAACCTCTGTTCACCTTCCTTCAACCTTTGATGTTAGGTTTTCCTTTTGTAATGTGTTTTTTTTTTTTTCTTTTTAAGGCTATCTTCTCCTTAGTTTTGTTCTGGTATCTTAATTTATATTTTTAAAGAAATATAATTTTATTCTTTCCCTTTATAAATTAATTTATACCTTTCACACTGTATTTACAAAATTCTGCTATTTTGCAAACACAAAGCCAGTCTATTTCTTATTTGAAGTTTATGGATATGACCTTTGTCAAACAAAACCCCTGTCAGTAGAAGGTGTAGAGCACTAGTTCTCAAGGGGAGGAGAATGAATCCCCAAGTATGTTTCAAAGGTTTACATTAGATTGTGGCTGTCAAAGAAATTAACTTTTATTTAATATTAATTTTTAATTGCCTAATAGTTAATATTGATTTGAAACTAGTCTTACAAACAGAAATAATATAAAAGCCACTGCAGTTAGGCGATTATGAAATATAACAAAAATGTGTAATGATATGTACTTTAGGTAGGAGAAAATACAAATATTTGTAATTTTGTTTAATAGTTCTTTAGTGGTCTGTATCTTGCATAAAAAAACATTTTGAATTTCTAGTGAGGTTTAAGGTGTTTTGGTTAGTTTGTTTGCTTCTTTTTCCTTTTCCTTTTTCTTGTCTTTCTGGAGTCCATTTCATTCCTTCCAAGCCGAAGGAAATACATTGTTAGAGGTTTTATCACCTTGCCTATGTTTAGTTAACAGTGACATCATTAACCTGTTTCAATCCTGCCTTTCTTAGTAACAGGAGAAGTTCTGCCAAGCTTTAGGTTCATTATACCCTGAGACAAATTCTCCTTTTTTATAGAATTGTTTGGGGATTTAATTTATTTTCAATTCACTATTTCTTATTAAAACTTCAATAACCCTCCACTTGATTGTAATTAAAACTGCCCCTAGGCAATAAATTTTGTTCTGTGCAAAAATGACAGGTATAATTATGGAAAACTCCACTTGTTCATATATTACTCCTTTTCATTTGGTGTTAAAATAAATGATGAAGTAATTAGATTTTTTTTTCCTTCAAATATCAGAACAAAAAAGAAAAACAGAATTTATACTTTTCTTTGAGCCTAGGTTCATAATACACACTCCTGATTCCATGAATTCTGAAATTATCTTCAGACCAAAGATAGGAAATTCTTGGTAAGTGTCCTCTTGAATTAGTACAGGGAAAATATTTCTGTGCAGTAGGGGGCTTACAAGAACAGTGTGAAGAATAGTGAGGGCATCTGCGTGCAGTCCTGGAGTTTGGCAAGTTTGAGGATGGGACAGTAGTGTTCTCCTCTAGATTCTTCCGTTAACATCTTAATTACATCCAGCTCTGACATTTCTAAGAAAAAAAAATACATATCTTTCTTAACATTCAGTTAACAAAACTGAAATTGATCAGTGGCTATGTTTCAAGGGTGTTTCTTTATTTTTATGGTGCAACCTGTTGCAGATGTCAGCAGGTTGCACTTGGTTGTGAAGGGGATTTTTTCCCCACCAAGAAGCTAGCAGGGAATGCTTTCCAAATCCGGAAAGGTCACGGAGATCCTTGAGGTCTTGCCCTCTTGTGCAGAAAGCCCTTCCATAATCCTCAGCTTCAGGCGCTGCCTGCACGCCGGCATGGCCCCGATCCTGCTCCTTGGCTCCTTGTGTCTCCAGGTTGGTTTGTGTTACAGCAGCAGGGACTCGCTGCTGCTCAGTCCCCTGGAGAGCACCACCCAGGCAGGCTCTGCTGCTAAATTCAGCAGCTATTCCCTGAGTCAGAGCAGTGAGCAGTGATTTTGTTCTTCGGGATGTGTTTGGGCGGATGGTGCGGGAGTGGGCGGTGATGTCGCTCTCATTGCTGAGCAGGCAGTGAGCAATTCCCCTTGATGTTTGCTGTGCCATTTCCTTCCCAACCCCCTTCCCCCCTGTTTTTTTTATTTTATTTTATTTTTATTTTATTGTAAAGGTTTAGATGTATTCTAAAGTTGTCAGAATGTATTTACGTTTTACAAGGTCTTTGAAAAAATTAATGTGAATGAACAGAAAATGCTAGAGGAGCATGTTTACCTGTTCCCAAGGTGATAAAAGCAGATTGAGTTGAAATCCTAGGGGTGAGTATTTTCAGGTCAATTTCAAATAGAATCAGCCTTTAGCAACATAGAATATACTGACGTGTGTAAACCATGTGGCCCCACCAGGCATTTCCTCAGCATTTCCAATCCCTCTTCTTTTTCACAGCATTGATGACATGCCAGACTTCCCACTGGGTCAACAGAGCTGTCCTTCCCTTCTGGCCCCTCAATTATCCTTCCTCGCCCTCCTTCCCTCCCAAAAGCCTGCATGCATCTTAAGGGTATTCCTTTCATAACCAGTGGAGGACAATGGAAGTCAAAGGGTAGTGCATGGCATTTTGCAGTAGGGACAGTATTTCATCTCATGACACATTTAATGGGCTTCAATTCTATGTAAAAAGATGAAATCATATCCAAATGTAATGTAATATTAGGTAAAAATATGTGCATATAATGAAAGTAAAATAAATTAAATTTTAAGGTTATATTCTGTAAAAGTTTTCATTAAGAATTTATTGCTATTTTTTCATCCCACAGTAGAAATACAGATTGTGTAATTTTACCCTCAGTTATTATTCTCTATATCTTCTGGTTTTTCTGCATATTTTCCCTGTACTCTATATTACAACCTCGACTCTTCATTTTCAAAATGCATCTTATTTTTAGACTTTAATTTTCTAAAGCCAGTGCTTGCTACAGCCAGTCTTTTCATCTGCTCAGAATACAGTAAAGAGGTGACTACAGAGGACAGAAATGAGGAAAAGTTTAATGCTACGAAGTACAAACTGGTGTAGCATAACTATAACCATGTAGATGGGAGAACAGAGCATAGGTACTACTACAAGGTTCTTTAGTTTTTTTTATTTCATGTTTTTAACCTTTAAATGAAGCACATTTTTCTTTTAACCGCTGTTGTACTGTTCTAACATTTCTTAAAATAGCTTTCTGTATTTGCAATAGATTCACATAAGATACATATTTTCATAGGTAATTGTTGCTGTGTTGTAGGCAAATTTTTTGGCTGCAGGCTGTGTTCTGGATTTTGTTCTGAATAAAGTAAGGACTGTGTTAAGTGTGTATAGTATTAATGAATTGTTTTCCTTCCAATCCAAGTTTACAGTATGACTTGGAATTGAAAATAAGTTGTAATAGTGAATATAAGTGTAATGGAAGCACAAAATACAATTATGTTTATATGGTACAAGGAAACAGTCCATTGTCTGTTTATTCTGTCCATCTGTGGTTTGTTCTAGACTATGAGCTTCTCACTGAAATCTTCAGTGAAATGGGCACAATACTTCTAAACATGTATGTCTGCAAACAGTTTGAGTATTTCCTGCTTGAATTACTTTATACTTAATCACCTTTTTTTACCTACTGTTATGAAATTTACTTTAAGCTTCTGCAAAATCCCTTCATGTAGGAGACTCCTTTGGTCTTAGTGTTTGGGATTTGGTATTTTTCAATTTGGTGATCTTGAAAGCAGGTAGGGTTGTTTTGTATCTAAATATTGGTCCTATTCAGAATTGCCTTCCTTATTAGTGTAAAATTTCACTCTAAGAATAAGGGAATAGTGTGATATATGTCCTTGATGCAGTCAGGCTTTCTAAAGTGATATCAAAAGAGTTTATATGGAATGGAACAATCTTCTCAGATTGTCTGCATCTAAATTGAACAAGTGGTTCAGAATTTTTATATATCTCACAGAATCACAGAATCAGCTGAGTTGGAAGGGACCAATGACTATCACTGGGAGTCCAGATCCCAGCCCTGCACAGGACTATTCCCAAGAGTCACACCATGTGCCTTAGAGTATTCAAATACTCCTTGTACTCTTCCAGGATTAGTGCTGTGACACACTCACATTCTTTGGAGCAGGTTTGAGCTTTGGAGACTTGAGAAAGTTTCTATAAAACAGCTCATCAGTTATGTGCTTCTCTTAGCTCCATCACAACACAATACTGTGCTTGTTTTTTCCTGGTTGGTGGGTTTTTTTTTTCAGTCTCAGTGTTCAGTAACACTGTGCATAGTTTCATGAATTGCCATTAAAAATCTTGGTTATGCTGTTTAATGGAAATACTTTTGTTAAGACATCCTCATTGTGGTCTCAGTTGTAACTACATCTGCATCAACTATTGGCCATGGATAGGAAGGACAGAAAGGGGGCAGAGATGTGGGAACAAGATGTGCTTTTGCAGAATGCTTGACTACATGCTCTGATTTATTATTTAGCTGTGAGCTATGTTCAGTTCAGCAGGGGAGCTCTTCTTCCCACGGTTCCATTGAGATCTCTGTGTGTCAAGTTACTCTTGTGCAGTGACTTGGACATTGTTCCTACTTATATGCTGCTGCTGCTTCAACAATGTATTTGCAGCGACCTTGATGCCTAGAAAAGACTGTTCTACATTTGTTTCCATGCTCTCTGATACCTAGTGTGTTCACACAAACATTAAACTGCTGATATTTTCTTTACTGACAACTATTGGTCAGCTTGAAAGCTACAGAATTCCATCCTATTGTGTAGAATTAGATTAGTAATAGCAAATAACTGCATAATTAGAAGCTCTTTTACCATGTCAGGGTAAACTCCTGTCCTTTCTAATCGCCTCTAGTCTTGGTAAAGTTTTCTGGTACATTTTTGATGTATTTCAGTAAGGGTCAGGCACGTGAGTGGAGAAGGTAAGAGATATTAATGGAAGCAAGTTTTCATTTATTTCCTATAAGCAGAGTGTTTGCATGGAGCAATGATATATATCACCCTATGCTAGAGGGATTTCTGCATCTGGGCAAGTCTCCTATGTTATAAATTAAAAAAAATTATAGTAATCTCTGTAACTTGGCAAGGCACTTAATGCGAGGGAAAATGCTAGTAAAATCAATATACATAGAAATGCAAAGATTAAGTAGTGTTGAAATTAAACTTTTTTTGATCTGCATTGAGAATCATTACAACATCTACATAAAAGTCTGACTGATATTTTCCCAACCTATTTTTTTATCTGCATCTGTAATGACCACAATAAAAATGGAGCACTACAGTAAAAGACATTGGAAAGCTTTTGTGACCAGGAAATTAATTCCATTGGCAAGGGATTGGCAACTGCTTAGAAACTGTCTAGCTGCTTTCTCAGTCCCACGAGCAGTTTTGCCTCGAAGCATTTCCCAGCAGCTCACAGCATATTAAAGGTAGGGGACTCAGATAGCCTAACGGAGAGGAAGATTACAGATACTTTTCTTTTTCTCACATTTTTCAAAAATGGATCCTGATTTGCCACTTGTGCCAGTATTTGTGCTCCTGCTAAACCATTGCTATGTTGTGCAGTCCAAATGTGGTGTATCTATTGCCTCTGCAATACATTTTAGAGCAGCATCCAAGTACAGATCCCTGACACAGGACATGACAGTAACAGGTTCATTTTTACAGCATTGCCCATAAGCTATCCTTGAGCTCACTGTGTTTAACTATCTCTAAAATGCTAAATACAAAATTATTAAAAAAAGCATGTAGCGTGATTAATTTTGCTTACATTAAGCTTCAAAAGAGAAAGTTGTGTAGTTTAAGTTAGGCTTCCTCTGTGCCTGTTGGAAAATAGGCTCTGCCACAATGGAGTGGAGGATTCATTTCACTTTCTTTCACTTCCTTTGCTGCTATTTCCTCGTTTGCAGCAAAGCAAAATGTATGATCCTTTTAAATTTCTTCACAGCTTGGCTCCTTTTGTCTCATCTACCTTGTGATTTTTTTTAATGCCAGCTGTGATCCGCAACCGTTTTGCACCCCTTACAAACCCTTACTCCCTTTGAAAAGTACAAGCTCATATGTTCAAGTATAAATACAAATTCTTTCATGTATTTGATGGATTATCCAAATTGTCAAACATATGCAACCCAGCATTAGTTTTCATTTGCAGCTTGATAGGTAGTGGGCATCATTTACATCTGTATAATCTCCCTGTGCTCAGTAGGTTTTCCAGAATTATATTTTCCCTGTTAATTGAGAATGAAAGCTATAAAGTCCTGCCCATCAGAGACAATTCTGTCACTAGCAGAACCAAATGAAGCATTGTCTTTTGTTCTCCCCTATTGACTAATAAAGATGGTGCCAATTACAAAAGATTTTTCATCTGTTATTGGCTAAACCTGAATGTGCTTCTTATGTGTAGGTCTGGGTCAAGGCACTTTTATGGCAACATCTTTGGACTGCTTGGGAGGGTTTTTGCTATGTATTTATGGAACATTAGCAGTTTGAAGCTAATTTAGAAGACTGCAAAAGGTATCTCAGCTATCTTCTTTGTAAGTTGCCAAAATCATACAATATGTCATGGAATGGTTTGGATTGGAAAGGACCTTAAAGATCATCTAGTTCAAAACCTCCTGCCATGGGTAGGGACACATTGCACTAGATCAAGTAATAAGGATTTTATTTGGCAATCCCTTATGCATTTTTTTCAAGAGATTTTTATGGAAGAGAGTTCACCTGCAGAGGCTATAAAGAAGGGCCAAAAGACTTTTACCAAGATGAAACAGTCACATATGCAAATTACAGACTAGGATTTTTAAATCACTGAAGATGATTTGGCCTCGAGTGTCCTTTTTGTTTGGAGGATGGCATCCAAACTCTTCTTACACTTGTGTATATCATCAGATGTTAATATTCAGAATCAAAAATCTTGGAAATTTCATCCAAACTACTTTGCAGGAAGAAGTTATGGTCACACAAGAAGGAGAGCTTATTCCCATTTCAAAAATAATATATGGTTTGCTGCAATTTGCAACTGCATGTTAGTTAAGTGCATGTAGCTATTGGATGTATTGTAATCCACTGGTATTGCCTGTGGCATGTGTTACTATTTCAGAGGCAGGGTTACTTCCTGATGAGGATTTTGGTTTTCAGTCCCTTCTGAAACATGCAATCACAATGTGGATAGAGCAGGGAAGTAGCTTGCACAGATGTTCTGGTCTGAAAAGGCAGCAAACACACACAGAAACACAAACCAGGAGTGTTCAGCAGGGATTCAGCTGTTTGAACTAGAATGGATGAAAACATCCATGGGGCAAGCCCAGTAACAACTGCTTTGTATCTAAAAAAAAACAAAACAAAAAGAAGAAAAGAAAGAAAATTTTGTCTGGATCTGCCTGATTTATAGGAATTTAGCTAACAGCAAATTAGTCTCTTTAAATGAACAATCTAGCTATGGCAGGGATGCAGGAAATCAGAGAAGGCTGCATAGCCTTACACTAATTGATGTGCACGTCAGACCCTGGGGTCTTGCTCTCGAGGCCGTGTTCTGGAAGCTGAAACATGAATCCATGCTTATTGTTGGTGTCCTCGGATGAAGGTGGTATTTCAGTGAAAGAGAAAAAAGCCAATGTGTAAAGTAAGTAGCAAATGAGTTGTAAATTAGTTGACATTTTGATGTTTTTGCCCTTCTTCCTCCCAGCAGCCAGGCTGTCCCTGCCATCTCCCTGTGCTGGCCTGTGAGCTGGACGTGCTGTGCTGTGGAAACCTGTAGATTGGTCAGATCCCCCAAATTAGCCTAAGGGACATCATGCCATGCTTGTTTGGAAGGAGGGGAGGTAGGATTGATCTCCATCAAAACAATTTTGTTCAAAACCAGAGTACAGCAAGTATTTCTAGCCATTATTTCCCCTCATTCTTCTTCTCTACATATTTCTTTCTTTTTTTCCCTCTATTTTGGATGGGGATTTTGGTTGTTTGTTTTCTACTCTGCTGGCTCTGACAACACTCAAATGGATATTATCCAGCCTGAGGACTATATTTCTGTCTTACACCATTTGTATTTTTCAGATTGCTCAAAATAACTTTACAGAGTGTATATGAGGAAAATGAGCTAATATTGTCATTTGGATGTTTCTCTTTATTTTAGGGAATAGAAAGGAGAAATGGCATGTTCCCTAAATGCACCCAGGAATTATATACGTATATATGTTTTTGGTTTTTTTTGTGTGTCTAGTATGAGCTTATGAAATTACTTATTGGTGAAAAGAGTAATACTTTTCACTCCTCTAAATTATTCTTTGGTTTCTGAAAGCCCCTAATGCCAATTGATAAAAAAAAAAAAAAGAAAGTCAAAGTTGTTATCACAGCAGCAATTCATGTTAATTTTTGGCAATCTTATATAAAGGTAAAAACCTTGAATGTTGTTTAATCGAAACAAAGGTCTGGATTTTGGGAATAAAATACAACAGCACCAGAGACCTTCAGGTAATTTGTTTACCTTCTGTTCATAGAAGTCAAGAAGCAGCATTATCATTAAAACAATGAAGTGTGTTCAGACAAATGAAACAAAACTAAGATTCTAATTAAATAAATTACAGAAAAGTATCATGCTGTAGTATTTTGTTCTACAGAGGAGTTCCACTTTTAGTCTTTTTTTTTTTAAGTAAAAGTCACATAAGAAATTAATTTTATTAACATAGAAGTTAATAATCATGTGGCAGAATGGCAGAACATCTGACTCTTACACAATAGTGATTTTATATATCAAACTCAAATTAAATATTACTAAAATTTGTCTCAAGACAAAAAAAGGTAGAGAAAATAAGCAGAGGAGAAGCCAGAAACATGGACTGAAAGCAAAGAGGAAACTACAAAAGAAAGTAGATAGCAGTGGTGTTTTTTTGGGTAGAAAAACAGTTAATTGGTGTGCAAGCAGAGCAAGACTTGAAATAGGAAAGATCAATCCTAAAAGATGAAAGAAAAAGAAGAAATCACACAGAAATTGATTATTTTGTCCATGTTTATAGTTGTCTTGATCCTCATGTTCTGTCTTTTATAACTGAAAAATAAATTATTCTTTATGAACTTTTGATTGCAGGCTTAAAAATATTATGATTACGTTTGAATCTTGGACTTGGAAAGAAAGCAGACTTGGGGCTGTGTACATAAACCTTAGTGAGATGGGCTTGAGATGGGTGAGAACAACAAGTAAAGTAATAAAGCATAAAGTGATTTCTGTGTGGCATAGGGAAGGGTTGGTTGTGGTTTGCCTGCAGATGAGCAACCAGGGGTTTTTGAAGGCTGCACATCAGAGAATGCAGAGCAGCAAAGAGTTGAAAACCTGGCATTGACAAACTGGTGTCTGAATAAACTTTGCACACCAGAAAGACAAGGGTGCCCATGACACGCTGGTTGACTTGACTCATGTAGTCTTCATGGGGGTGGTTGGATGATGGATCAGGGAACTACATGGTTTCTGTGTTGGTGTTTCTTGGTTAGAAACTGAGGAATAAACTCAGTTTTATATCCTACAGGTTAAGGCTTTTTATTTAGTTCATGATAATTTGATAAGACTAAACACTAAATCTGAGTATGTTCTGAATACAGACCAAAATCTTAATCTGTCATGCAGCAGTGCTTAGTTGATGGAACTGTAAATCTCATTAAATTTAACAGTGAGTGAGCCTTTAGCATGTTACTTAGTTTTGATCCTTTTAACAACAAAGACCCAGCAAGCTCTTTCTTCAGTAAACATATTTTGAAGAGGAAGGATATATTGAGGAGGTTAGAACTGGTAATAACTGGTAGTTATATTGTGAGACAGGACATTATCTGTTAGGTAGGACTTTGATAGAGTCTTTTCTACTGCAGCTTAGATGAAGGATGAGGTACCAGAGACCAAAATAGTGTTTTAAATCCTTTCTTGGCTTTTCTGGATTTTGTGATTTACTAAAAGCTAGTAACTCATTCACACCTGAGAAAATCACTACTAGAAAAAACAATAAAATATTAAACATCATAGTTTCTTATTGATTTCTGAAGTGAGGACTGATGCCTTAAGACTTCAGTTCCTACAGTAAATGTTACTGTGATTTGATATTTCATAAAAGTGGGCATATTGGTCTCTCAAGGGCAAATGTATTGTAGGGAAACATAATTACTCCAGCTCATTTCTTGCATTCACTTTTTTTTTTAAATTTTGTTTCTGAATTCAGGGAAACAAAAAGTCTGATCAGTTCAGAGCTGAGTTAAAAATCTGTCAGAAAATTTCAAATACAGAAACACAGAAATATGTTAGCAGTGTTATGGAGACACAAACCATCAAAGGCTGTTAGTGAAAATTCCAGCAAGGAGTTTATATATATCCTGTTTCAATGCCCATTTAATGCCCACTTATGGGATTTGTGCTTCACTGTTTTCCTTATGGTCAACCGAAAGGTCATTCCGTGCTCATTTATTCTTGATGTGGTCCAGGATTTACAGTGCATATGCTGATCCAGAGCCTCATTTGTTAGATTAGGACTGTTTGCTTGCACTTCTCCTGAAGAAATTCAGGTTTCTGCTGTATAGTTGTCTACTTATGAAATAGTTGTATACAGAGAATTTGCAAGCAGCAGAGAAAAATAGCCTTTTCTAGAACATGATACATTTGATCCAGTTTAAATGCTTACTTACAGAGGAGATAGGGAAAATCAGGACTGCCTCAAGTGTAGATCTATGATGAGATTAATATCACTTTCTCTTTTTGTCTCCTCCCTTTATCCATTTTTCCTCTACTAGCAGACTGTAAATCAAGAAGCTGGGGAGGTATTGATGGGACACTACTACAGCCCAAAAGTTTAGAAACTGACTCTAGTTTCTTCTCTTTTTCTTTGTCCACATAGAAGTGGGGTAATAAGAACAATAGATGATCCAGCAGGTAAGCCCAAGTGTTTTTCCATAGTAAAACTTCTCATGAGAGCTTATGGGGTAAGAGATTATTATCAGGCACTGAAAGTAATATTTTATTATTTTAGGACTATGGGAACTTGTTTGGTGCTGCTTTTTAATGCTATGGATACTGCTTTATCAAGGGTGAAATATGAGATGTTAGATTTGGAGTCCTGGCAAAGGAACACTGACAAAAATGTGAATGATTTGATCAGACTGTGCTGTGTTGGGCATGTGCTCATGTTGTAAACCCACTGTATTGGTTTGGTCCTCATGTGCAGTCTGATTAGATGCCATCTAAAGAAATTTCAGATTTTTTTTTTTATTTTTTTTTTATATAGGGCAAAGTCTATTTTACCATAGGAGCATAGAACCATAAAATAATTTGGGTTGGAAGGGACCTTTAAAGGTCATCCAGTCCAAGCCTTCTGCTTGGAGAGCAGAGCAAAATGGGCAGAGATATCTTCAAGTAGATCAGGTTGCTGAGAGCCCTGTCCAACTTGACCTTGAAAGTCCCAGGGTTAGGCTATCTACCACATGTCTGGGCAATCTGTGCTAGTGTTTAACTGACATTGTTGTAAAAGTTTTCTGTCTTATATCTAGTCTAAATCCCTCTTTTAGTTTTAGACCATTACCTTTTTATCTTACTGCAACATGTCCCAGTATCAACATTCCCTCCATCTTTAATTACTGTTCTTTCCATGTTTAAGTACTGAAAGATCACAGTATGATGTTCCCAGAGTTTTCTCTTCTCCAGGCTGAACAACCACAACCCTCTCAGCCTTTCCTCATAAGGAGAAGTGTTTCAGCCCTCTGATCATTTTCGTGGCCCTCCTCTGGATCCACCCCAACTTGTCCACATAATTCTTGTGTTCTGGGCTGCACAGCTGGACGCAGCACTCTGGGTGGAGTGTCTCCAGAGTGGAGTACAGGGGAGGAATTACCTTCCTTGAATGCTAGCCACATTGCTTTTACCTTCTCTTAGTCTGCCCTAAAAAATTCCATCATAGTGTGTCTCTATTGGACATGAAATGAGTACACAGAAACTTGGTAAGTTCAAAAGAGAAAAAAAGAGAAACTTTTATTTGAACATATGGTATTTATAGAATTCCAAAGGTGACTGTGGATTGGAGGATGGAATTACCACCTCTCCAACCACACTGGTCCAAAGACCAATCAATCATTTCTCTCTACTTACAGAGAAATATGTAAACTATTGTATTTATACATGAAATTGTGTGGGAACTCTGGCTCTCAAATATGTAAACATTATCAGAAGGCTAAAGAAGTTTTATGAGAACTTTAAAACTTTCAAAAGAACTATAAAAGAAAACTTAACACTTTTAAAAATCAGGGCAACAATAGTGTACCATGGAATGGCAGTAGGGTTCAAAGCATTTTCTGTTACAGGAAGTAGCTCTTTTTCAGTAGTCTTTAAACCAGTATTTCTGTTCTCAAAGTGAAAGACCTGTAAACCTGACGCAGTTTATTTCCCATCATAGGACAGAGGTGGAGTCACAGAAGAGCATAAAACTTCAGTCCTGAGCAAACATCATTAAATGCTGTCTTTATGTGAGTCAGCCCTGATGAGATATTCCCTTTGCTGTCCGTGACTTGTCACTTTGTGCTATTGAGAGTCTTTGTCCTTTCATCAGTTAAATAGACTGAAGTGTCGCCTTTGGAAGATAATTACAGGTTCTCAACAAAAATGGCAGAGTTAAACCCGGCTCGATGGTACTTGTCTTGCTGGAGAGAGCACAAAAAACACACAGAGGCTTCCTGGGATAATGACAGAGCTCTGTGTAGGAATGATAGACCTGGTTAGGAACCTGGTGTGGGATCTGCATTTTACCTTGTGTGACTGGCTGTGTGAGCCTTTCCAGGGAGATGCAGGATTGAAAAGGAAATGCTGAACAACAGGCAGCTTGTACCAGCTCCTCATTTTTGGGGCGGAATCTTTGCATTCCAGAAAACTCTGAAAAGGGATTTGTTGGCTTGGAAATATTCTGGGAGATATCCAAAAGTGTTACATCCTCCACTATTCTTTCAGAGAAAGCTGCTCTGAGAGATACAAGTCTCTTGCTGGAAGTCCTTTGTAAATGCTCATGTTTAATTAACGTGGTAAGGTTTACACTGCTGCTTAATTGGTCTTGCCATTGAGAGCTGTCTGCTTGGTGGCTGGAACAGTGTGTAGTGCTTGTGTCTGAATGTATGACTTTGTTAAAGCCTGATTTGTTATTGTTAGCATGATCACACTGCAGGGATATCATCACTGAGCCAAATCTTCAGCTGATGAATATCAGAATAAGTTCAGATGAAATTAGTGGAACTTTCTGGACTTGGCCCATAAATTGCAGGGTATATTAAAGTCCATGTGCAGAGGACTTATTACTTTAAAAGTTGCATGAAAGTCTTTCTGTATTTATTATTATTGCATTAGGAATTGGATCCTCAAATCAAAAAAAGCTGCAAATACTATATTTTTTTTTCAATTTAAGAGTAAACTTCTTTTTATGTTTTCAGTATTTCTTACAATTTTCTGAGTAGAGGATACAGAATAGTGTTAAAAATCTGTTGTTGCCACAAATGCAGAGACATAGAAAAATTGTCAGGCTGCAAGTGCACAGCTTTCATTCTGTAAAATTCTCTTTAGGATTGAGCATTTGTCTACAGATTATTATATATCAATAATTTACCAACTCTCTTTGCTTTCAGAATGCATACATGAATTTAATATGAAAGAGGAATGAATCAGTACAGAAATTATGAGTACAGAAATAGAAAATTGGAGAACCAATGATTAGTATTTTTTTTTTAATTTGGTATAATGCAGGAAGGACAGGGAAAAAAACAAACAAACAAAACCCCTGAGAAGTGAAATCAAAAGAATTACTGCCTGGATGAGTTGGTTGCACAATTCTGGTATAAATGCTGGCAAAGGAGAGTTCTGGAGAGACAGACAAGAAGCTCCCTTTGTGAGAGTACATGATATGGCAGCAAAATCAGAAGCAATCTTATTAGTTTGACAAGTTGTCAATTTTCACAGGCTCTCTTTTCAGGCAGAGAGCATTGATGGGTTTTGCGTGTGGAAGACAGATGTTCTATGTACAGTCTGTACACCAGATAATAAAAGTTCCTTGTCTTTCCAACCTGCATTTGACCAAATCCAGAGAGATAATAACGTGTTGCTACTGGTTCTTTTGTACCAGAAGTGAGAAGCCACAAGAAAGTTCAATCTAATAACAGTTGCAAAGGCCTTTGTGCTATGTATCTGTGTTTGTGCTACAGAAACCTTGGCTCCTCTTGTTTATTTTGTGATCTTACCTGTCTTGCTAATGCTTATTTTGAAGGGAGTGTGATAAAAATATTCATTATGGACAGCTATATGGGAGTATATGTCAGGAGAAGTCTGGGCAGTAGGAGCAATCTCTACCCTAATCTTCTCATGAATTATTTAACGAGGCTTTTCAGCTGACAAGTTGTCAGGTCGACCAAAATAACAAAAGTGCATATGACAAGAGAAGGGGAGAGAACAGGCAGCATTTGGAGCCAGACAGTGCTAATTGGTTGGAATTGGCAATGGAATATTTGTATTCAGTAAAGAATCAATGCCACTCAGATCCATACCTAATGCTACCTCAACTTGACCCTTGAATCTAATTATATTAGAATATTTTTGGTTGAATTCATACGGATTCTCAAGCATTAGGATCCATTACTGCAGATCTCTGTTATGGTTGGTGCCGAAAAAATGAAATAATGGTCCTGGCTCTCATCTGGATGCTTGCTGCACCTCCCAAGAGCAGCTGTTTTGCAAGATGCACATCTCAGGTGTTCAAAACTTTGGTGTAAAGATGTGATTGATGCAGTAACTGTTGTCTGCTGCTCTAATGTTAATATTAAATGAGTTCTTAAATTAGCAAAAAGTTTAAGATTCCTTAATTTGGTACTAGCTTAAGCTTCTTGCCAAAAAAGATGAATAGGCACCAAAGTCCTGCTGCATGCAATGTGGGAAAGAACCTTTCAGAATTGAAGAATAAAATTAATTGGAAATTACTAGACATATGACAGGTCATCTGATGTTAATTCAGGCCTTTGCATCTCTTGCCTCTTATGTAGCTTCTCTAGACTTCAGACTGTCACAGCAGCTCAAGGACACAGGAGGTGGATAGAAAAGATGATTGAAAAGTTGCAGACACAATGCTCTGCTGCTGTAATTCCTATGAGGCTGAAGGAATCCAACAAAAGGGAAAATAGAAGCCAAATCTGTAGGGTTTATTTCATCACAGCAGAAGAATGAAAATAAAAAGGAAAGGAGAAAAAGGTCTCCAACACCATATTATCAAAGACTTTCCTAATACATTAGAACATGGCACTGTGCCCCTGAAAATAGCAAAGACACTTCTGGGGACATTCTTTGGTAAATTTCTCAACAGTACTTAAATCTTTTCTGTCAAAAGCAGTTTGAGAAGCTTGTCAACGGGCTACATGACTTCAGACTCTAGTGAAAAAAAGTAATGCAGAGTTTCTGCAAACTTTATTCTGTCTTGAAAAAAAATTGTACTTAGTAAAATCACACTAAAAAGACAGTCTTTTGCCATATTGATTAAGCCAATCTTCTTTTAGAATTGAAAAAAAAATCTGTTCCATACATAGATTTATAGATTAAATATGCACTCTAAAATCTCTGTTGCTGAGTAAAATTGGGTTGTCTCATATGCAAAGCATGCAGTGGGAAAGATTTGATCCTGTGGCCTTTCCTACAGGCATGAGTTTAATAGTCAAAATAAATTCTTTCTCTTTGATTAACTTACTTAGAAATTCTGACTGATCATTTAGGAGTTTAGGAAGAAGTAATTTAGCAGTCAGCAGTAGTTCTTAATTAATTCTGCATCAGAGTCTGTTGATTTATATTGCAAAAAAAAATTCATTTTTTCCCTCAGTATCTGCTTTGACACATTAATTATGTGTTGGCTTCTCCTGGGTTTTTTGTTTGCATACTTTGAGCTTTTATGAAAGCTATTGATTCATTGATCATGACCGCAGTAGCATTTAAGGTGAATAAACAAATCTTAAGTCTTTAAACATCAGCTTCCTCCTGTGTCTTGCCATATAAATTTTTTCTTTATCCCAGGCACTCTCTTAAACCTGTTCTCTTGGTTCTCTGGAAATCACTCACAGATTTCACTCTCCAAGTTAACTACTTTACTTCACACAAATCCTTGCTCACAGCAGATTAGTGAAACTTGTGAATCCTGAACTCTCCTTAGGGCTCTGTAGGGAAGTGTGTTACTTTAGGTAGAATGTCTTCTGCCTAATTACTGCCAGATATAATTGGCACTTACCTTGCTCTGCTTGTCCTTATTTATTTTTTCTCTCTCCCCCTTAACCTGACTCCTCATTATATTTCTGTTTCCCAGTATAGAAAATCCTGCCTTTCTCTTTTATGCTGCTTATCCTAGCCTGAGTCCTCACGATCAGAAGGAATCTCCAGAGGTTTCCCTCCATCTGCCTCCATCAACAGTTCCAAATCTCCCGTCTGGCTTATCTTCTTATCTTTTCCCTTTTTTCCCTAGACTTCTGTTCCCCTATTTCTTCTCCTAGAGATTTCCATCCTCTGTACTCACACAGTCTGAATCAGTACTCCCATGGCACTCTTGCCCCTACAGTCCTACTTTTTTCTCTGCTCCACTCTCAGGTGGCAGGTCAGAGGGAGAATGCTACGTATTTCTGTGAATGCTGCTTTGAAATAGACTTCATTGTCTCTTTTCCCTGGGGTTGAATAATTCATAGATTAAATATTTCTGCCATATGCCGGCATATCTATCTTGCAGTGACAATCAAATCACAGAAATTTTAGTAGGAAGGGACCTCTGGAAATCATCTAATCCAGGCTCTGGCTCAAAGTAGGACTGTTGCCAGTATTACAAACAGCAGTCATGTCTCAAAAACCTCCAAGGATGGAGATCCAGTAGCTTCTTTGAGTAGCTAGGTTCAGAGCTGCACTGCTCTTAATGACCTGCCTCCTCCTAATGTTTATCTTGAATGCACCAAGCTGCAGTTTGTGTTCACTGGCCCCTGTATTGTCTGCCAATATGGCAAATTGTTGCAGGATTTGACTAGATCACTCAGCCTCTCTTTTGCTGGACTGAAACCCCTCTCTCTCTCCTTCTAGGTCATGTGCTCTGGGCCTGTGACCATCCTGGGAGCCCTCTTTTGAACACTTTTTAATTACAAATGACATCCCTATTGGACTGGGAAGTGTGTGGGTGGACATAGTATTTCAAATGCTGCCTCACCTTTGCTGAGGAGAGGAGAATAAAAGCTTCCCTACATCTCCTATCCACATTGCTCCTGGTGCAGTTGACAGCCAGGCTGCTTTCCATGGAATGGGAGACAAGTGATGATGTGTTTTTGGTGTGTCCCCTGCCCCGAGCCCTTTCCTTTAGGTGCTCATAGCCAGTAGGTTCTGACCTGCTGCTGCTGCATGGCATCATCCCATTTTAGGTGCAGACCTTCTCCTTGTTGATCCAGAGGATGTTTCTTTTAATTCAGTTCTCAAATTTCTTTGGTTTAAAGCTCTGTCATTCAGCATGTCAGCCATTTTACAGAATTTTTGAATTTGCTGAGAATATACTCTGTCTCATCATCCAGTTCATCAGTGAATTAAACAACATTGGGCTCACTATTAACCACTTATGTGCTCTGCTTGTTACCAGCCATCAGTTAGATGGGAAGCATTAATTCTTGCCTTTCAGCATGGCAGCCCATCTTTTTGCTGCCCAGCAATACAATACAACTGTGCTTCTCTTCTTCATGTTCATTTTTTGTTTTTAGGAAGGAAAAAGTGCAAAATCCCCATGGAAAAGAGAAATGCAAAGAAGTTTGACGAGAAGTTGTGAGAGACAGAAAACGGAGTCCCAAATCTTGTCTTTCAACCTATAATAAGAAGAGCAAAGAGTGGACAATTTTTTTCCCCCCAAGGAGTTTGTAACTACAAGGTTTTGTTGTTTTGTTGTTTTTTTATTGATCTAGAGACATTTTTCAAGGTAGTATAGGCTTCATTTCCACAACAGATCAAGCTGTTATTAGCCCAAAGCACTGTAAAAATCTTGCTCAGTATCAACTGTTTTTTTTTTTGACAGAATAATAAAGTAAATAAAACCCTCAAAGAGGCATGCCTTAGGTTTCAATAGATATGTTGGAATTCACAGAGACTTCAGTATGAATTATTTGGCCTTCTTCATTCATGATCACTAATTTATAGTTTTCGGTTTTATCACTGGGTCAAGTAACAACCTTTGTAAGAAAATGACTGTCCCTGGAAAAGCAGACTAGACTAGTATTATTTTTTTTTATGCCTCCACTTTTGGTTTTCTTAAGCTTTATGTTCCAAACCCTCTCTCTTGTGCATTCATCAAGAATTTAATTTTCTTGTTCACAGTCCACCTTTTTTTCTTGCAATTAATGAAACTTTCAGTCCTTGACTTTTTTCTGGGTTGCATGTGTTGTGGATTGTTTAATGCCTTTTAAGTCCTTTCACGATGTTGAATCTTTTATTATGCCACATTCCTCAGGTGTAAAGAGATTGTGCTGCTGTGCAAGGCTGCTCATTCTGGAGAGCACATTAAGTCAAATTCCAGGATTTTCTTGTCTCGCTCATGAAGGTTTTGATGCGAAGAGAATTGTTCTTGTTTCATAGTGGTCTCTGATTTCACAAGATTGTGATCTGACAACCTTCCACAGAGAAGGTGAGCTGTATCCTTTGGAGCCACTATATTTCTAGGATCTCATTGCACGAGACATTATCTCACACTTAAAGCCACAGTAATACAGTAGAATGGGATCCTCTTGCTAATGTAGTGTCAATCAATTTTGCTAAGCTTCAGTGCTTGTTTACTCTTCAGTTGTAAGCCAATATTCAGCAGACTTTGTTACTTGAATTATTGATAAAGCATTTTGTTCCATGTAGGAATGCAAACTCAGTTTTGAATTGCAAAGGTAAGAGAATACCTGGTGCTCATTCCCAAGGTGTTGCTGTGACTGTGTAGCTTGGAACTTAATCACAAAATACAATTGCTTTTACTTCAGCTTTGCAAAAAATTATTAATGAATGAGATCATTAAATATTAAGTTAACGGAAGCTTTTATTTTGCACCTTACTCAAAAGCCTTTCGGTCCAAGGTTTATGACAGGTGGCCATGCTGCAGAAAGAACAATTGCAGTTTTCAAGATGAAAAGTATAGCATCTTATAAACTCTACTTTGTAAATTCAGCCTAAATAGTCATTTTTTGTTTCAGTGCAGAATTGAATTTGTCATAGCTTCCGAACAGCAAATAAGAATAAATTTTACATTTGATTTCACCATGAAAAGGCATAACTCACTGGTTTTGAGTTTAAATCAGTCTTTTATGATGGCATGGTCCCAGCCCAGCTCACAGCAGAAGCTTTAGGGTCTCCCTTAACATTTTTCAAATGAACTTCACAGCCAGAGGCCAGGAGTATCCTGGAATATGTCCTAGCTGCAGGCTATGCTGCAGAATTATGCAGAAAGAACAGACATGAGTCTCAAGCTAGAGCTTCTGGAACTAAATTAAAGTGAATGAGAAATAAAGAAACTGAATTTGTTTTTACATAATATTCAAATGTAATTACTACAGCTATTTTACAGGAAGTAGTTCCAGTGAAATAATTTTCAAATTTGGCACTTTTTTGCATGTGGTCTGTATTTACTTCAGAATATGTATATTTGCCATTGCCAGTCTAAATGGGGACTGTGTGAGTTCATGAGAATAAGGTCTTGCATGGTGTTTGTTTACTGAAGCAATAGATCAAGGAAAAGAGAAGGATGTTAGAAATCTGTAAAAATTACATTCTTGTTTCTGAGGTATACAGAGACGTTGCAGGTGAAGTCAGAGATCTGTTCATGCAGATCTTTCAGGGACATTCTCTCCCGTGCGAGGCACGGCGAGGACGCTGCGCTGTGTGCCAGCGATGGAAGGATTCCTTTGCTGGGGGATTCACGTTCCCAGACTGCTGTGGTGAGGAAAGTCACTGCACTGCCCTGGGAAGATGGGTGAGAGCAGAAAGCAGGAGACAGTTTTATGAGGCTCTGGTCACTGTGTGAGATCTGAAATGTCAGAAAATGTGCAGGCAAAGGCAGGCAGCCGTGCACTTGTTATACTCAACCCTTCTTGCTGTAGTCTGAGCTGTTTAGACACCAATTAGGTAATGGAGGAAAAGAAGACTTATTTTTCTTCTAAGTGCTAATGCCTGGTGAACTTGTCAGACAGGGCTCTGACTGATGGCACAGGATTCACTCAAATGGCGAATGTGGTTGTGGATTTCAGATGAAGTCATTCCTTATTAGCTTGTTTTAGAAAATGTGTTTACAATTCCAAATAGATTTTTTGGCTTAGGCACATGAAAAGTTGTAAAGAATTATCTTCTTTCCATTAAATTATAATAACTTCTTAGCGAGCACACATACTTTTTTTCCTTTTTCTTCAGTTTGCATGTTACCAAAAACCAGAGTTGATGCACCAGTTACTTAGCAGCTACCCCTGTGTCAACACAGACCACTCTGACAACCTGTGCTGGAACTTTCCAGAATTCTCAGTCAGTTACCTGTGAACACAGTTTGCAGAGGTGAAATCCCTCTGAAATGTGAGTCCTGCCAGACCATCAGCTCTGGTAACAAGCCCCACCTCTGAGGCTCATAGCTCACAGACAGCTCTGCTACAGGCACAAGACTCCCTTCCTACATAAATTTGCACACATTTTAGTATGTTTTGCCCTCATAATCATCTTGCCACTCTACATGTGATATTCAATATTGAATGGGGACCAAAATATTTGATCTTTGTGTTGTGGCTGTGTTTTTCACTGCTTCTGGGATTCTTATCATTTTGGGAAAGCCAAGAAATTCAAATAACCATTTAAAGGATGTTCTTGTTTAAATGCTTTTATTTTACATTTTACGTATTTTACATTGAAAAGTCATTAAAAGAAAACGAAATCATCGGCTTAGTTCTGCCTTTTCCCTCTGATTTTGATGTACTTTATCTTACTTCCATTTTTTCAAAATGCTTATTAGCAAAATACTCTTTTTTTTTTGAGGCAAATATTCTAGGTAAATACTGGCATCATTTAAAATGCTCATGTTATTGTGAGATATGATCTGAGTCACATTTTTGCCTTTTAGCTTTTTTG
The DNA here is from genome assembly GCA_003676055.1 of Chloebia gouldiae. Taxonomy (NCBI): domain Eukaryota; kingdom Metazoa; phylum Chordata; class Aves; order Passeriformes; family Passeridae; genus Chloebia; species Chloebia gouldiae. The sequence continues at coordinate 4,899,190 of QUSF01000020.1, read as the reverse complement.
AAACCAGAGAGCCTTGATGAGAGGTAGCAGTAGCCAAATGAGTTTGTAGCAGGTGATTTCTGGGCTTGCTGTGGTTTTCAGTGTCATTCTGTGGTGGGTAAACCCAGAGAGACTGAGGAAGTTATCAGCAGAAATCAGTGTGTTCTCACTTGTGGGAGGAATATACTCCCTCCCAGGTTTGTGTTGTATGGGGTAATTGCCTTAAAAGACTCACAAAGTAATAAATAAATCAAATAATAAAAAAATCAAAGAGACATGTTAACCATGCCTACTTTAATTCTCTCTGGACAGATGTTAAGCATAATGTAACTTAGCCACTTTAAAAGTACCCTGGAGTCAAGTTTCCTTTCTGTGTCTGTGTAAACAAGCTCTAGATCTGTCTTTACATATTTTGCTTTCACATGAAGTAAAAAAGATTTTTTTGGGGAGAGAGAGGACTTGATTTAGATACTTGCCTCCAGGGTGCTGCACTCTCCCTCACCATCTGAAAAGTTGAAAATGTAAAGTTTTTGCCATTTAAAGTTGATATTTTTTGAACAGATGGTGAGACTTCAGCCCTGGGTAAACCTGACCCATGTGGAAAATCAAAAATTCAAATGCTGGATCCGAAGCTTGCTGGGAAAGTTCACATACACAAAGGAGGACACACACGGAGTTCACCATATTCACCTTATATGACTTATACAACAGTCTTAGGTGTTCTCTTATTTTAATAATGAGATGAGGGGATCTTTTTCAGGACCATGATCTTCCAGCCACCTGGTATTTATATTCTGGTTTAGCCACTGAGCTTTGCAGCAAGCTCTTCCAGAGTGCAAAGTTTATATTTATCTTTACTGCAATAAAGGTTTAATGTTTGTAATGAACTTTCAGGACTGACTCACTGAGACAGCTCACAAAAACACAGAGTGTTTATTTGCTGGCATTTATTGGGGAAAAAAAAAAAACCTGTTGTGTCAATTGAAATGTATGCAGATTAAAAAGCACCTATTCTCCTCCATGAGGATTTTTGTGAGTTTTGTTGGTGTTTTTGTTTTGTTTCGTTTTTTTTTTGGGTTTTTTATTTTTTTGGTGGAGCCTTTTTTTGGTTTGGTTGGTTTTTGGTTGGTTTTTTTTTTGTTTTTATTTCTTTTGTTGTTGTAGGTTTTTTAATCAAAAGAAATGGAGGCTTTGAAGATTTGAAGTTTATGCAGAACATATTAGCTCCTTTGCTGTTCAGAACAGATATTTCTCAGCAATAAGAGCAATCCAATCTGGGGTAGAACTACCATGCAGTGGAAGAACAATAGTAGAAAAATGAGCTGCCTCCGGTGGCATGCCATCCTGACTGAAATTTAGAATTAAGAAAGAGTGTTTTTTTGAAAGGGGAGGGTTTTGCAAATACTTAAAATGTCATGAGATTTGTGCAAACTTAGAATTACGTATATTCATTGGTTTGGGGCATTACCAGTGCACAAAACATGCAAAATACTAATTGAGCTTGTGGGAATGCTCTCGTTTTTAGCTAATTCTTCAAGAATACAGCACTGAGTGCTTAGGATTATTTAGTATGTGCATCTGTGAAGAATCTAGCCCAGGAGAAACCATCTGACACACATAGTATTTATAGCCATGACTTTAACACAATCTATTGAGTTTTTAAAATAAATATTTATTTAAAAACTTTACAGCTTTTTTTCTTTCTGTTGGCTTTCACTTGGGTGCTGGACTTGAAAAGAACCAAGTGTGCTTTATGCTAATTTTATGCTTATGAACAGTCCTAACAAATTCTATGTGAAACTGTAAAACATACAAAAAATGGAAGCATGTGTTAATACATGAGCTTGTGTTGGATGGGGACCTGTGTGAGAAAATGGAACAATGGCCCCTTATTTAGAGCTTTAGTCTCAGATATAAAGAATTCTGGTTGAATATTTTGCTTTGCTGAAGATTTTTTGTGTGGTTTCAGTCCAACTATTATCAGGATTGTCTAAGCAGCCGTTTCTCTAAATTAGTCACGCGTACGTCCCTCTTCAGAAGAGAGGTAGGTATTGCCAGGTATTTTTGGATAACCAGTTCAGGCAATATATCTAATATTTTAGTAGGTGGAGTTAGATACCTCATCATGATATCCTCTGCCTCATTGATTCTAGCTATGCAGGATGTGTAGACAATTGAAGTCGTGGAACACATCCTCTCACGTTCTTTGTTTCCAGAAGTGTTCACAGGTGAGATGCTGGGACAACCTGTATGGTGCACATGTAACTCCAATGCACTGAGCCTTACCTGGCTTCTCCCCACCTTCTCACTGAAGCCATGGGATGCAGCAGTATCATGTTGCTTGCACAGAAATCCCAGGGAGATGTGACATAAAGGTTGATCCCAGGCTGACATTCTGTCTGAAAAATGTTTCTGGGATAAGCCAGGTCAAATGTATCTAGCGATTTTAATTCTGCATTAATTTTTCTCTGAAGAGTAAATACTCTCTGTGTTACTTTGCAAAGATTTGGTGAAGAGTAGTGCATTTAACATTGCTCCATGGCACACACCTTGCCTGGATATGGGTGCATGATGTGCCACTCCTCTCCAGTTGTGTCCTGTTCCTTTCCTAGGAGTCTGCAGGTGATGAAATGGCAACATAGGTGTAGATCTGACTCCAGGACAGGTTGGGACATGGACCAAAGCATTTGTAAGAGCAGCTTAGCTGCTGCTTTAATTACTGTGAAGATTTGCCTTATGTATCACAAGATTCATCAAAACTAAAGATGACCATCTTGTATGTTTTTATGTCTTTTATTTATATCTACAGTGTTTGGCTATAAAACAAACTGGAGAAGTCAAAATATGTAGTCTAAGATGAACTGTGTTTCTTAAATACAATGCAGTGCCCTCTGTAATACAGGCCATTCCCATGACCTTCTGATTACTAAATAATTAATAAAATTGCAGCAACTTATCATTATCTATATCATTATCTATATTATCATTATCTATAAAATACCATTGCATTATCTTTGACACAATGAACTTTGGCCTGTTTAACAGTTTTTGGCTGAGTTCTCTAACCTGAATTCTGAGAGTAGAATCGTGGAAGTCCCGGAGCTCTGTATATGGTAACATTGTACATTACTGTTCCAGGAAGGAATCAAGGCAAATCAAATAGCTGCCATTCAAAGTAAATCTTGTTGATTTTGGACAAATGCCACAGTGAGTTTGGATTGCTCGTTATTTTTTTAAGGAAGTTTTAGAAAAATGCATTAATATGCACAATATAAATCCAACCCCACAGGTCACAGAAAGTTTGCAATTTGCATGTGTTTTAGGAATAGTTGTTAAAGATGGGAGAGGAGGAGGGGTAGGAAGTGTCAGTAGGAGAAATAGTGCTGTAGTGCTAATGAGCAGATGCTCTGCTGTGTATTGAGAGACCTTCTTGCAATTAAAAAATAGTTGTAGGTAGGAGGAGATCATTCAGCTGTCTGTGTGCTGTCAGTTGTACCTTGACCAGCTTTTTGTATGTCAAATGCATTTTGCTTGAAGCAAGAAAAGAGTTTTAGCAGCAATGTTTTCTGCAGTGAGAAAGTGAGACCAGGGTGCAAAGGGAACTCCAGAACTTCTCTGTGAGGAGAAGGCAGGTGTCATTCATGTGCTGCTAATGGTTTCCTCCCAAAGTCCTGGCTAGTCTCTGTCTAGGGGAAGATGAATATTTCCTGGAAGAGGGCAGAGGGGCAGTTCCAACAGTGAGTTGTGGAGGAAAACAGAGTAGCCAACATTGGATTTCCTAGTTCCTATCAGAGTTCAAAGAGGAGAAATAAGGATGAAGAATCAAGAGTAGAGGGTTTTCTATGGCTGGTTTACTCCTTTCCAGTGTGGTCAGGGCCATGTGCAAGGGCAGGGCGCTGGTCCCACCAGAATAGGAGGAGCACGCTCAATTTACCCAGAGTAGGAGCATGTCTCAAGCACGTGTGTACCTTTGGAACAGGGAAAGTAAGGGGACAAGAAGCAGATTTCACAACTATTGTCTTAAACTCCCAACTTTTTATGTAATCTTGTCATTTTTATTAGAGAATCACTTCAAGGTTTAGGTGGGATGTGCATATTGTAGGGCCAGAATAAGTGAGCATTGCACAGTTGCTGCAGGCATTATTTGATCCAACATGCACACTTTCCCCCTCCCTTTTCCCTGTGTTTTTACCTTTCTTTTTTCTTCTCCAGGTTAGAGGGCTTATAACATAATTAGAAATTGAATTATTTATGAGGTCTCATTAAAATGGGTGGCTTGCAGATTAATCAAAGACAGGAGACATATGATATGAAACTACCTTTTTCTCTGCTGCTTTCACTCATAGTGGCTGCAGGGAAGCCTATATAAAAGCATTCCTAGTTCTGTAAGAAAAATTTGAATGCTCTGCAGTATTACCTTGTGTGTTTGTAAATATCCATCTGACTGTTGGGGGAAATTTGAAAATACTGGGGAGATTAGCCAAGAAAAGGGTATTTTGAGGCAGCAAAGGGAAGGGATAGGTCATGACTCAGCTTTTGAAACCAGAAAATGTAATTTCTCTGCCAAACATAGGAATTTATGAGCTTAATGAAATTTAAAATCAGTGGGAGCTCATTGAATAGCAGTAAGACATATAGTACTCTACTAATGTTATGAGTCTGTCTAAAAATAACATAGGAGGCCTTTATTTATTTCCTGCTGTAATACTGAGGGCATATTGCTGATTAGATAAAATCTATCCTTCTAATAAATGCGATTCAAGGCAAACCAAGTTGAGTCTGCCCTCCTATTTTTGTCTTTATAGAAGTTACTTATCCAGAGGGGTTCTGAGAAATACACATTGATTCCATTGAAATAGTCTGTTTAATGCTGGTTTACTGCTTGTTTCTGGGTGCAATTTGGCTGTTGTTGTTAGTCCTTCCAAAGATTGCTCTTTAAAGTGTAAGAAATCATGGGGATTTTGCCACAATTGCTGGTGCATTCAGGTCATTTAAATTAGTGAAGCTAAGTGGCCTCTACCCATTATTAGAGGTGCTTGTGGCCTTAGGCGTAGCTTTACTGGATTTGGGTATATGGTGAAAGGATGAAAAGAGAGCAAGAGTAAATTTTTTCTCCTAATTTCTGGAGTAAATGGCTTTCCATACATTTTTTTTTTTAATTTTTTGTGCATTTTCATGCTCTTAGCCTGTTGAGGGAGGGTTAATTATAACACCAGCAACAACATTAATAACAACAACAAGAAAACCGACAAATATAAAAGTTCATAGGGAGGAGCTGAGATCCTTTCCATGAGGTTCTCCCTCTTGCTCAGTTTGTACATTGTAAGTTTGGTCATCCAGGCAAATAGTTACAGTCCATCCCCTATGGAAACAAATATACCTTCTGTGTTGGTGTTTGGAGTCAACATGAAAATGGACCACACATGGTATCATCTAGAAGGGACATAATTCAGTCAATAGCTTGCTTTAATGCTTGTAGTTCAGTCTTCCTTCATTCCTCTTTGACTGTACATGGATCCATATGCTTGTGTAGGCTGGCCAGAAGGTACACAACCCCCCTATTTCTTTAATCAGTGTTTAAATTCCTCATTGAGCCATGATTGATATGAGCTGTAAACCTCTAAAATCCATTTCAAATGTACTTCTGTCACTATATTGGCAGAAGTGTATGATGTACATGTAAATGTACATGAAGAAATTCCAGCATGGGGCTTTAAGCCTATGATAGCTAAAAAGTAGTATTATTTTGTACAATAAGAATAGAGATGCATCATCACATTAATACAAATTGTTTAAATTCAAGATTAGGATGCACAAGTGAAATAATTTCTGATGGTCTTTTCATGCACGCTCATTATTTGCAATGATTTACAGTGAATTACTGTGACTGGTAATTAATGTTTTAGTCTATATTAATGAATAATTGCCACAATGAACTAAAAGGTCACTTCCTGCTCAGGTGGTGTAGTACTCATTTTCATCAGAGAGATGTTCCCATGGTATTCACAAGGTGTTACTATTTGCAGCTAATCAACATTTTCAATAAAGGCTTATGCTTTGGAGTCTTTATGATCTTTGGATGTTTCACATGCAACAGCATCAAAGGAACTTGATTTTCAAAAAGAGTTGAATCCTATTCATAGCAACATATCTGCACAAGGTGTACCACTTTGGTTACCCCTAAACCAGGGTTCTGTGAATATCCACTTTAAAATGCAAACACAAGTAAACTAACTAGAAAATCTTCTATTTACATGTTATTTGGCTAGCACAGCTCAGACCACAGTTATCTTCTGGGGTCACTAATATCCATTAAATGTATTAATGTTGTGTAAATATAATAATGTTATTTCTATCTGTAAAGATACTGGGCCATGTTACAACTAGGCAGGGTGTTTGTTTTGCACCTTTCTTGATAGGTTTTTTTTTTTTTTCCCAAGATTCTACATTTATTCTTGAAATGGTATACTGTATGGTACTTTTTTCAAGGAAAAACTAGTCAAAAAATTGTATTCCCTTTTTCTAGTTTAATAGTGATAAAAAAGGAAAAGACATTGTTATACAAGGAAAAGATACAAGGAGAAAGAAGAAGGGGAAAAAAGTACAAAGAAAACCAGTAGGATATTCTAGCAATTAGTTGGTAATTTGGGGATGGCTGTTAAAGGTGTTTTGCGGGTTTTTTTTTTTTGAACAAAAATGGATCTCTATTTAGAATATTTGTTGTGTCTTTATTCTGGTACCCTTCTGGTTTTGTTACTGAGCTGTATCAAACAGCAACCTACCAAAAGCCTTTAAATATGTCACTTCTGCTTGTAAGCAAAGTAATAAATTTATACATGTTAGAAAAGGCTTTCTAACTTTTGTTTATGACCTAGTTCATCCTTTACAGGCTTTGTGCCAGAGCTGTGCCTTTAACAAGTGGATGACAAGTAGTGGATATTAGGAAGGTTGCATAGTGCTGCTTAATGAGATGCAGTCCCTGGAGTCCCAGGGAGAGCGCCAGCATGGATTGCATTGCTCTTTCAGACATTGGGATATGGCCTACAATGTATTTTGCCATATCTCTCCTAGTTGTGTACTTGTTTTCCATGTGAGACAAAAGCAGCTGCTTCTTTGCCCTGTGTTTCATGCTCAGAACTACTTTTTTTTAATAGAAAGCTTAGGTGTTTACAAATGAAAATGCACTTATTGAATATGAAACGAGGAATTTGTTACTCTACTGCTGTGTAAATGGAAGGACTTGAACATTGTGGTACTTATTCCTGTTTTTCCGGTCTAGCAATAGTATATAATTCAAAAATTCTTTACAGATAATGCCAACATTTCTGTGTTATACTCCTATTTTTAAATTATTCCTACAATCTGTCAAATCCGTTTAGGTACATCCCATATTTGCTTTTATTTATCTGCAAAGTACAGCCTCCTTATTCATTACAGTTTGTCTGCCAGCATGGATGGAAACCATCCCAAGACGTATATGAATTTAAAAGGCACAGAATGACTGTCACTAGGGATGTGTTTTTAGTGTCAGGGCTATGGTAATGTATATCATTAGTTGTTAAACATAGTCTGCTGTCGGCTCGCTGCCAGAGCACTCCTGTGTGCAATGCCAAGCCTTGCTGGGAACCTACCATGTTCTCTAGTTCAGTTGCATATTTTCTCAGTTGTAGCTGCAGAAAAGAGACACCAAATGTAGTGACACAAAATAACTTCTGAACCATGGAAATGCTGTATTCCATTGTGACATGGAAACCAGTCTCATCTTGGGTCGCTTTGTTTTTATCTTCCTTTTGTTTCTGTTTGTCCTTACTCACCCATCCTCAGTGAATAAATGGGAGTAAAACCATGCCTGAGTATTTTTCTCAGGTCGTTGCTGACTGTGACTGTCTGTGGTGGCTCTTTGACAGTTGCTTCCCACAACTGCAGCAGAATTATGCTCTGGGAATACGGGGCAGTGAGGAAGGTTACGCCACAGGTATATCCTGATGTGGGGCGTTTCCTATGAGCTGAGGGGATAGCAAAGTCTCTATCACCTTGCTCTGTGTTGCTTGTCCACCTTGCTGCTCCATCCAGCTCTGACAAATGTACAGGAGATCACTGAGTGCTGTTCCCACCTTTGCTGCAGGGGATGAGTAACCAGATGCAAAGAAAAATTATTTTATGAAAAGTGTTGGCACAATTTTTTCCCTTAATGGTAGGACTTAGGAAATAGGACTAAATAGTGGTTCACTTCCAGTTTTCTTCCCATTTTGTGGGACATCTCCTTGGTGTCTCTTACTGTGGGTGAGGTTACAACTTGCCTGTTTCTAGACTACCAGTGTTGCCTGCCTTGAAGTAGAAGACTTTGAAAACTTGAATATTGTTTCCACATGTGAGCATGTAGTGATGCATGTAGTGACAGCTCTCAGTTCCTTAATGTCCTTCGGTTTTTGATGTTGGAGTATTCTGTCATTCCTGGAACTTAAACTTGTATGTAACTAAAACTGTATGTGTTTATATATGTAGATACATACACACACATGCACACATATATATATATACACATATATTACATGAAGGCAGAGATGAGACAGTTTGGTCTATTTAGCCTCAGTAAAAGAAACTATAAAAGGATGTTATATATACTAAATATATCATTTGCTCTGGCTTTCCCTAATCTGTTTAATGAAATATTTTTCATTATAAACTCTCACTTTTTTGAGTGCTCTGTAATTAGATTTAAATAAAAAATACTATAAAAGTGAGCTAAAGTTTTTATTTAAATGCATTTTCTGAGTTTGTTGCGTTTTCATGGCAGTCATGTTGTAAGATAAAAGACTGGTATACAGCAAGAAGCAGTGAAAATTTTGTTCGCAGAGGCAAAGATTTAACAAGAAAAAAATGAGTGAAAGAACAAAATATTTTTGTAGGATGGTTTACTTTAGTAATTTGAATCTCTGAATGAAAATATTAGAGAAATCAAGGAAATTTACATAATCTAGTATAAGCCACAGAAAGGGAAAAAGCAGTTTAGTAGCAAGTTAAAGTCTGAGTGATGTTACAGGTGAGTACAGATGGGAAATAGGACTTCAGGGAGGGGTGATCTTGTTGGAATAATACTGAATAATACAGGAATAAAAACCCAATTTTATATGTCAGATAGGAGTACTTACATTTAGTTCACTCTACAGACAAATTATTATCCCTATCTCCTTCTGTTTCTGTAGAATTATTTTTGTCAGACCCCAAGATTAGAGCAGATAGGAAAAAAAAGAATAATTGCTAGTTTGCATAAGTAAAATTTACTTGCTTTGTTGGTTATTTCTTAATAACTCTTTTTAATTATAGGTTGCCTTTATCATATGGTTTGCTTAAAGCACCCAAAAATATTCCTGAATTTTTCATACTGTTACCAGTTTTAATAATGATTGATTTTCAATTGTAAATAGACTATATTGCTTGTGGGGTTGGTTTTTTAGTTTTTGTTGTGGTTTTTGGGGTTTTTTTCCCTCTCTCTATAAAAAGAACCATATTTTTTCTGAGGGTTTGTTGGACATTTATTTTGGAAAATTGAAAAGAGCTGTAGATGTTGGACATTTATTCTGGAAAATTGAAAAGAGCTGTAGATGCTATAAATTCTGTAGCTGTCACAATTGAACTGTGCAAGGCTGAGTGTCAGCTACTGACTACTGGCATTAGAACTTTCATTAGTAATCACTGTAAAATGACTACAGACTATTTGGTGACCAGGGAGAATTTATTACAAAAATAATCTCTGAAACTATTACAAATAAAGCTTAGCAGATTTCATAGGTTAATTTTGATTTACAAGTTGAAATTGAAATAAATGTTTTTTGATGTTATGAATAGAAAAAAGAATTTAGTACAACGTTGTATGTAACTCAGTAAGCTCAGTTTTTGGTTCTAGACTGAAGCTTCAAGCAACTCCAAGATAGCACAAGTGTCTCTTTGGGGACATTTCTGTTGTTTGTTGATGCAGTTCTTATTGGGCTGCCCCATAGCAGCTCTTTTCTCCAGACTCACCAGCTTTACTGCTTTGGTTCATTCTTAATTTAATTTATATTTATATTAAAAAAATTTTGTTTTTAAGAGAAAAATGTTGAACTCATCCCAAATTATTCCGCTGCGCCATTGCAGCGCTCGTGCTGAGTGCTGGAGGGATGATGTCCTTCAGGGAAAGCATTTTCCAGGTGGTCCCTGAGTCTGTGCACAAGAAGGACATGGGTGCAGTGCAGAGCTGAAAGCAAGGTTGGAGTCAGAGGTGGCCCTTCTAATTGGGCTGCCAAAGAAGGGTTCCATGAAAGTGGGCTGCTTCAGGATGATGGGAACGGCAGGGTGGTTTTGTAGGAGAAGAGAAGGAGTGGCCATGAGGTTATGAAGCCCAGTTGCAAACATCTCTCCCTGCTTTCGCCTATCTGGGTGCTCAGTACTTCCCACACAGGAGTCAGTGCTCAGAAGATTCAACTAATCAGTGTCCCTACACCCTCAGTGGCAGCTCTGTCAGAAGTTAAAAAAAGGTTGCTCATTCGCAGTGACAGAAAACTTTGTGTTTATTTGTTGCCCCTCACAAGATTTGAGAGCTCCTCACTCTTCCAGAGGTTTCCTATTTGACTTTGAGCGAGCCCTTTTCATTTGCTCTATGTTTGGACTTTCATAAACTTGAAGAATAATATTATTTTCCTGCCTCCTGGGACAGGTTAGTGGGGCATTGCTGCTGAATAGTCCATGTCAATACTTATGCAGGAATGCCCAATATCTTTTGGAATTAGGCCAATGTCTTAATTCCATTTTAATTTGGTGCAACGAGTTCCAACAGCTAATTATGTGTTGAGTGAAAATGTATTATGCATCAGAGGTATCCACTGAGGGAGGCTGTGAAGTGACACACTTAAGTTTGCATTTTAGGGCTTTTGTGTATTTGCCTATGGAACCTTAGTTTTGCAGTGACATCTGTTTTGCTGTGTTTTGTTTTCAGATTATTTAATTTTTTTTCAGCCTTGTGATTTTTTTTAGAATGAAAAGAGGAAATTAGCAAGCTATTGCCTCTCACTAAGAATTTCATTTTTTGTTGAGATTTTTGTTTCCGTGAAATTTTTTTTTTGTTTCCTAAGGTTTTCCCACACTACCTGAAGCCATCTGAACCTTGTATATAGACAATTCACCATGACTTTGCTAAGGAGTTTAGCATTCATGAACTAAGTTTCATCTCCTTCAGTGTAGTCAGCATCCATTAGTGCCATGGACATGGGCATCCAGAGGGAATTCACAGAAGCCCAGAGTGGTTGAGATTGGAAGTGACCGCTGGAGATTGTCTGGCCCACTTCCCTGATCCAGCAAAACCACCTAGAACCAGTGACTGGAACCACGGCTAGATGTTTTTTGAATATTTCCAACAATGGAGACTCCATAACCTTTCCTGGTAAGGATGGTTATTTTCAATAATCATACAAAAGCAAGTTGTAAAAGGCTTCCCTTAGGTTCCCTGTCTCTTGTTCAGGTGGATAATAAACCAAAGAACTGTGGGATGTTTTCTGGTCCAAAGCTGTCTTTTCACCTTTATGTTTAATGTAGTTCTTAGGTTAAAAATGGGTTCCAGCTTTGCTGCTTGGGCCCATATCTCCTGGATGTGTGTCTGTGATTGTTCCCATCCACAAGAGGAGGACTAGAATGTGCCTTCATTTGAGGTAGACCTCAGCAGGATGGAGCAGTGTGGGTTGGTCCTTCTAAGGGCTGCTGAGTGACCTGGATCCCAAATGAGCGGGGAGGCAAACTCTCAGTGCAGGCAAGCACAGCTCATCCAGCTGAAGTGTTCATCTCTCTGGAGATGTCAGTGCAGCCAACATAACCAGGAAGTTTTGTTGCGTAGGGTGGATTTCCTTCAAGAGTTCTTTGATTGCCCATCTCTTTTTGTCTGTGTGTGAAATGACTTCTGGCAGAAATGTTAGGTAGGCCAGATCTCCCGTCCCATCCTCATTGTTCAGGTTTACAAAGTTACAATGGAGCAGAACCCAAATTGTGGGCGGATTTGGTTTCATCTAGAAGTTTAATACAGATTTATAGATATATGTTTAAAACTAAAATCTTCCAAGTTTAATGTAAAGACATAAACTAAAAAAATCCCCAATTTCTTCTTTCTTTCACTGCTTTTTTGCTGAGTGTAGGCCGATTTAGCTATAACACATAAATAATAAACCATATATCAGGAAAAGCTTCTTTTCTAAGCAAAAAAGAAAACAGAGAAAGAAGATTTGTGCTCTTTGATTTTTATTTTAATTTGTCAGGGAAAGGATGAATGGCATGACATAAACAGCTTCAAATGGATCAAAGAGACCCATAGATTGTATTTTCATCACTCAACAATTGTTTTGCTGCATTTCGTATCTTCTGTGATGCATGCACATCAGTTTACATCATAAATTCTGTGGGGTGTGTGACTCCATCATCTCTGTTGATACATGTTCTTAAAGAAATCAAACTACGTTGTCAGCTTGGTATAGTCACTGAAGGAGCAGCAAAATACAGATCCATTTTTCCTAGAGGAGAGAAAAGAAACTGTAAAGTTGACTGCCACCTAGCTCTGTGCCTATGGCCTATGTCCTATGTCCTTGATAAAGTTGAAAAGAAATCAAGATCCTTATTTGTATATTTAAGTCACTAATTTTCCAAACCTTTAACTTTCTGTGATTAAAAATTGAAGAAAGTTTCAGAACCTCAAATGTATTTTGTATATTTGATGTTAAAAGTCAAATTAAAGTAGAATGAAACTTTTATAAAGCAGTAAAGGAAGGCAGGACAAGGGAACTGAATCACTTTCATATTTCCCTATGTTCACTAGAACTAAATCACCACATATAACCCCCCCCCCCCAAAAAAAAAAAAACTAGGAAAAAAACAACAACAACAACAAAAAACAACAACAACAAAAAAACCCACCAGAAACCAAAAAACCAACCAACCAACCAACAAACCAAAAAGCCCAAAATCCAATTATTTTTTATCAACTGTGTATTTTTATTCACTGGGAAGTATCTTGATCAAAGTTCTCCCCATATTCACCATTCACTCAAGACCGCTGAAGTGGCAAAGTGAAATTCTCTGCAGAGGAAATTAAGGACCTGCACTTTACCAGATATAAAATTAAAATTGAAATAGATTCTCAAAATTAAAAAAAAAAAAATTAAAAAAAAATCTCAAGTTTTATGATGAATTGTGATTTCACAGACCTGTTATTTGACTTAAAAGCTTGAGATTTTATTCTTTCATTCTAGGGAGCATTTAAATATGATGTTGGTTGCCAGCCTTCTAATAGTTAGCATGTTTACTTCTAAAAATAAGTCAAAATACTTACTGAAGTGGTTGAAGGGAAAAAGGTATGACATCTAATAAATTATCATATAATAATTACATTTGTATTGGAATTTATTGTGTTTATGGTTTCTGTTGCAGCTAACAGTGTCACTACTAGTTTTTCAAAGTAAATTAATAAGTGGAGGCTAAAACACCTTTTTGGGTATGTAGTACATTTTTTGGATTTCGAAATACGAGGGGCAAAACCCAGTAATCAGCTAAAACTATTTTATGGAATTATTGTGTTTTTTAATTATTATTTAATTTAATTTTATTTTACTTTTTTGCTAGGATTCTTTTATGACTTTTATTGAAAGCCCGATCAAAAAGTTGAAATTACCTTAAATTTTATTACTGAGAAGGTTTGAAATACTCTTCTGTCCTAGCAAAGACTAATATTTCACTGAAAGAAAAAGCTACAGCAAGAGCTAAAATGCCTCTGATTTAGAATTTAACTAGAGAGGAACAATTTCACATTGGAGAAACTCTTCTAAAATGTAAGAGCTTGGCAGAACTGGAGGTGTCTCCTCTTGAAACAGCTTTTAAAATTTCTCAGTGAAAGATGGCTGGCTACATTTTAGGCTTATTTAAAAGTACTCTGGGGTCTCCAAGGTCTGGCATGTTCATTCTTTCACCTGTATGAGGCCTAAGTGTGGTAACTGTCATAGGTGTTTAAATTTTACAGTTGTGTTTAGCCTTTGGAAGTCCAGCACTAGTAGAAATATTTTTATAGAATCTGTCAAACTAGAAATTAAAGCCTTTTTCCTTCTCACTACATCATTTGATTTAAGCCTTGAAGTCTTTGCAGTTCAAATACTGCAGCAGCCTGCAGAGGAACTGAGAAATGAAAGGACCTGCAAACAGACTCAGGTAGATTCATCCCTGAGCACTGACTTCCAGAGTAGATGAACAGAAAAAAAAAATATCCCACCAGGCAACTGGACCCATCCACACAAAGTCAGAATTTTTCAGATTTAACTACAGCAGCTTTAACTACACTGTCCAGTTTTACATGTGGGAATGAATAGCTTCCAACCACTTTAATTTGAGGGAAGCATTATATGGACACATCCAGAGTTCAGAGAAAAACTGATAACCAGAAGTGACCTATCTGAAATTAATTAGTACTCTCATTCAGTCTCACAGCAGATATGTATCCATCAACAAAAAATTTGGCAGGTCCAATTATCACTAATTGGCAGTCAATCTGACAGGGAAAAGCAAGACTAAGTATTTAGAGGCCAACCCTGCACTTATTGACAGAGGACAAAAATAATAAAAATACTAGATATGAGATAGGAGAGTAATATAAATGTCACTATATTGGCTCCAAGCAATTGGTTGTGGGTGGATCTGATGGGATGAAATAAGGGTTACTGTACTACTAACAGATTAGGCCAAAAATTGATGTGCTGGAAATGGAAGACCTTGAGCACTGAAGCTATGTGTGAAACTCCTTGAAAATGGGTTAAAAAAAGGAATTTACTTTATTTGGCACTTGAAGTGTCCTTTAGTGATACGGTTTGTAAACCCTTCAAAAAGAGATGCAGTTCCCATAGTGTGTACAGGAAAATTACAGACTTTGTGAGAGGGGATAAGAAATACCTTTTTTTCCCCTCCTTCAAGAAATGTATTCCTTTTTGTATTTAGCAAAAGAAGCCACAGAATAATTGCAAATGTGTTGGACAGTGGCTTTGCACTGAGATAGATCTCCTTTGATTGTATAAGAAATGAATCTGTCTGTGTAACAAAGGGCATGGGTGATGTTTTGTATATAATTCCTCATTTTCCTTTTTCCTCTGGCAGAACTATTTAATTGGTGGTTAGTGAAAGCCTCTCTGCTTTAGAGCATCACCTCTTTTAACTGAAACAGATACTATGACTGCTCAGAACTGCAGCTGGTTCTTCTATCTGCAAATCTTTTCTGTGTTTCACTTTACACTGAGTAACCATTTTCCCTTCTTATCATCAATGTGAAAAAAAAAAAAAAAATTATTCATTGTTTCTGTGAGAGCTCCATTTACTGCTCCTGGTCAGCTTTGTGCATTTCCATGTTGACAAGGGACAAAATGCTTTTCCTAAAGGAAAAGGATGACTATTAATTGTCTTTTATTCTCTGGACACTACTGGTCTTTAATGTTTGGCCTATAGTACATATTTTAGAGTCCTTGAAGAAGTAAAGTGAAAAGGCCATGTACTCGTGGGCAGAAGTGAGGAGAAAGATTGTGCATCATAGAATGGTTTGGGTTGGAAGTGGTCTCAAAGTTCATCTAATTCCAGCTCCTCTGCCATGGCAGGGATATCTTTCACTACACCACATTGCTCAAAGTCCTGTCCCTTACTTTAAAGGGATTTCCAAACTTACAAGTTATTTGGTCTGCCGAGTTAATTGTTTTCAGAATAATTATACTAATAATTGATAAAATTGTTTTTGTTGGTTTGGAGTTATTTTGTGTATTGTTTTGGCTTAGGTTTTTTTTTGTTTTGTTTTGTTTTGTTTTGTTTTTCTGGATTTAAAATATGTTGGCATCTTCTCCCACTACATTTTGCACCTCTCTTGATCTTTGCAGTGCATGCTGATTCCATCAGTCACAGGCTGAGGCAGAGGAAGGAGACAGGACCCATCACAGAGCTGTGCTGGCTCTCATGGCTGCAGGTCTTAGAAAGACCTTTAGGTTGCAGCTGAAGGTGCTCAGCCAGTTTATAAAGCAAAACCCCTCAAGGTTCTAAAAGAGGAGAGCACCACATGGGGCTCAGGCTATGACTGAACATCAAATTATTGACAGTTTCAATAAATGCCATAAATTGAGCTACAGATAAAGGCTAATGAGAAAAGGAAATGGGCATGAGTCATTGCTTGCATACATTGGTGCAAGCTTTCTTATTCATTGAAATTAGCCTTTGCTTATAACAAAAGTAAATTTGACCAGGTTTGTTAAACTGTGAATAAGTGTCTAATGAAGTACCACATACAGATTTTAATATTGGCCTGGATTAACATCATCTTTAATGATTTGGAAGAAGGAGGCATGCAGCATGGTTTAAAATACCATTGAAGGTACAAAACCACTATGGGGCTAAAAGAGACTTTACTGAACAAACCCAATAAATAAAAAAACCAACCAGCCAAACAAAAAAGAAACCAACCAACCAACCAAAAACTCCCCAACCCTCTCCAAAAAAACTAGAAAGAAGAGATTCAGCTCAGCAAAATGTAGGTTGATAAATGTAATTATTTATAGAATAGGAAGGAAAAGTTCAGGTAATGCAGGAGACAAAGATTTCTCATCTACCAAAAATAATAATATACAGATTAAAAATCATATTTGCACTCTCATTAGTGGGATCACACCTCTGATTTTTTAAAACAGGGAGAAATACTTTGTAGGCTTGTGGAAATGTTAAAATATTGAGATACTGTAAGGAAATCAAAAGAACACTTAAAAATACATCAATAACATTAAGTGAAAAGAGGTTTATTTCAGAGCAGAGGTTTGAAAAATGTGTACAAAGTAGCAGAGCTAAGATGTATTTTCAGCCAGGAGTTAAGGTGTTGGAAAGAGTGTGGTGCACATGTGAAAATGGCTGAAGCGTGTTCAGGGTAAAACCACTGGAGCAAGGAGAATGGAATCACAGCACTAACAATTCAAATCGTGTCAGGAAAATATCTTGGAAGTAGAATGTTCACCTGGAAAACGATTTCCTCAAGGATGGTTGGGATTTAACATTTCTTTGCATTTTAGCCTCTCTTTGTATATTTCTTTCCAAAGTGCTGTGAGATAGGCAAAGGCTATTTATTATCCCATTTACCTGTTGGGGTATTAAGGATGCTTCTAAACACTCTTACTGAGACTGAGCTGTCATGGGATGTTGCAACTGGCCAGGATGGATCTGGGGACATTTCCCTGCAAGAGAGGAAAGCAAATGTGCCTTCAGTTTCAGCTTGGGTGTTCTTTTTGTTATTTTTTTTTCCCAGTATGAAGCCTCAAATTACAACTATATATTTATTGCATCAACCTCAAATTTGAAGTGCTGTAATTTTTGGTGTTTTTAATCTTCTTTTCTAGGATTGAGGATCTGGTGACTTTACTACACTTTACCCTGAATGAGGCAGGTATCTCAAAGCACCAGATGTTTTAAAGGACTGCTTTGCCTGAAGTATGCCTTTATAGTGTCCAATTTTGCTTTTTCTTTTGAATAATCACTTTTTTTGGGAAGAAGCAGGAAAATATTTTTTTTTTCTTTAATCTTGTTGAAATTAAGGGTAAATGCTTTAGAAGAAAACTACCAGTGTTTCTTTTATTCCAGAGCAATTTCAGGATGGTGTATATTATTGCAAGAAGTATTTCTTCATTATTATCTTCTGTTTGGTGATGGCCTCATCAGCTGATATAGTGAATTTAGTGAGTCTTTGCAATTTGTCTGTGTGTTTCAATTCAGTTAATTTTCTTGTTAAGTTTTCAGTGGTGAAAACTTCAGTATCTAGGAAAGTTTGATGGAAGTTAAGGGTAAAATTCCTCATTTAGATACCCAGCTTGAATACATTAACGAATTAAAACAACAGCTATTACTCACTGTCTTTAAGGTTTTTAAAATAAATTTTCTTTGTCTTTACTCTCACATACTCCCTAAAGCTTATAAATTGTTTTCTAACCTCTTTAAGCTGTAATTACCGTATCAGGAATGAGAGCTCTGGAGACCTTTATTTATCACTTAATAACTGAGTGTCAGCAATGTGTGGTACCAGTAAAAGGATAATTTCTGAGATACTGTCATTTATTCAACACTGTAATTGAATTAATCACTTTCACTTAATCAGAGAGTCACAGGATGTTTGGGGCTGAAAGGAGCATGTGGAGATCATCCAGTCCAACCAACCCCCTGCTAGATCAGGTTCACCTAGAGCAGGTTCCACAGGGTTGTGTCCAGGTAGGTTTTTAATATCTCCAGAGGACGAGACTCCACAACCTCTCTGGGTAGCCTATTTTAGTGCTCTGCCACCCTTAGAGTAAAGAGGGTTTTCCCTATGTTCAGGTGAAACTTCTGTGTGAAACTTTTCAGTTTGTGCCTGTTGCCCTTTGTCCTGCACTGGGCACCACTGAAGCATCTGGACCCATCCTCTTGACACCCCTGAACCTCTTTTCAGCCCTTTGCTCCACTTCAGGTAGTCTCTTCTGGCTTCAAACTCTGTAGTAAGATTTGTGGAAAGGATTATTATCAATCTACTGGTGTGCACAAAGTGCTTTGTCTTCTTTTTATACAAGGTGCCTCTTTATCAGCATTTCTAAATAGTTGTGTCTAACTGTAACTGTGGAAGCACAAAGCTTCTCAGCACAGAAACTGCTTTAGGTCAGCTCTGAAATGAAATCTAAGATAACAAGGAAACCTTTACAATAGGCACACTATCAGTTATTTCATATGCCTGCTGTGAAGTGATAGCAATGTTGGGTGCAGGCACAGAGAGAAAAATGTGTCTACAAAAAGTTTTTTTGAGCCCATCAGGAAAGGAAAGCCTGTATGTCAATAAAAAAATAAGCAGAAAAGAAGCATTCCAAACAAATCACATTGTGATATGTCCATAATATAATTAGTGTGTGTTTTAAGTTTGATGCTTTAATTTTATGATGAAATAGCAGTCATAGTTTTCATTCTGAATTTAAAACATTTGGAAATATCTTCTCTGCTTTTTGATTTGTGCTCATTTGCTGTTCTTTCCTTTTAAATCAAGTAACTTGAGCTTTGGGAAGTTAATAATCTTGAAAGTAGATTATATGCTTGTGATAACACTTCACTGCACCTATCCTGGCAAGCAAGATTTAATGCTTGAATAAGTCAGGTATTCTGTAGATCTGTAGTGGGTATTTTCAGAAATACTACTGAGTGGGTATTAGAAGCCATGACTTCTCTGCAACAGAAATTTCCATTTACTTAATTTCTAAATAGTTAACTCTGGTAGTAATTATTTTTAATTGAAGATTAAACCAGAAGATTTTCATTTTGACAAGGAAATCGTTTGTTCAAAAAAAAAAGTATTTAGGATGGGAATTATCTCATGTCTCCTAGTTCTGTTATTGCTGCTTATATAGATATGGTTTTCATAGTGAGTAGTGCTATTGCATGTTTAAAAAATTCATCTGTCATAGGCTGTCTAAGCTAGATCAGAGACAAAATGGGTTACATATTACAGGATCAATTCTTTCATGAGAAGAAGAGATTTTAACCTGAAAATACAGCATAATACCTACTCCTGGGTCAATTTCTGCTTTGCTCACTAATACAAATGGTGTAAATTGATTTAAATAGGTGCTGGAATTGAAGTGACTGGAGCAATTTATACTACCTGAGGTTCTGTTCTTTTCTTTAAAAGATGAAACACTGTAGCAAAGCCTATGCGGACTGCTTTAATTGGTCAGACTGGAGGGATGTTCAGGGACTTTCCCTGGGTCCTGCAGCTCATTTTGCCGAATCTGTGGGCAGAGTTCTGCAGGACAGCTGGGATATAATTTGCCTTCCACCATGGTCTCTGTACCAAATTCCATTCTGGACTTCACGCAAGGTTCAGACTGGTTTTGTTTCTACCACTCTGTCCTTAAATATTGAATGTGCTCTTTGCGCTCACAAGTTATCTTTAGTGCTCAGAAGTGTGTGAACGATTTGAAACACAGAAATACCTACCTTAAATCCTTTTTATAGAAAAATGTTCAGTGGTCCTGAAACATGCACAGTTTGCACAAACTGCAGCTAACAATGTTTGATCCACGAGCTATGCTTGTAGCAAACTATACCTCAAATACTGGATATCACAGTGCCAAAAGAATGCAAGTTTATGTTGGTATATATGACCCTCACCATTCAAGCAGGTATTTTAGAGTAGTGCAAATTTTTCTGTTGTAGAATTCTTAGTCAGTAGAAGAAGTGTGGCCAAGGAAATTAACAAACCCCATTTTGTTCTTTTTTTCTTGTTAGAGGAGCAGTGATGTGTCACTTGAGCACTCTTGCCTCCACTTTCTCTCCCAGTAAATTACATAGTTTTTCTTGCATGCCACATGCCTCATTAAACATTCCATGTATCTCCCAATCTTCTCCATCCTAACATGGAGGAAGCCAGTAATAAGATTACTCTTTGTCACTAAGAATTACTTGCTTAGCTATAAGGGAGGAACATTATATGTGCACATTCACCACAGGAGCCAAAGGATAAGCTGAGCACTACTGAATTAAGAGCATCCATCACTACACTCAGTTTTCTCATACCTCTTAATGTATTCCTGCAATGCTGTTATATACAAGAATTTAAATGCAGGGATCAAAAAAACTGTAGTTAGCAATCTGCACTCAAACAACAAAAGCAATGAGAATGATGTCCATATAATTGGCACTTAGAGGACTTTCTTCACACATCCTTCAGGAGTCAATGCTTTCTCTCCTGAGGTAACTCTTAACTTGAACTGTGAGTTAGAGGAAATAGCTGGCTGGCCCTGCCTGACAACATCAGGATGTGGTTCACACCCTTGTGTGGCTGTACTCAAGGAGGAGGAGCTGGTGTTCCTGTGTTTGGAAATACCAGCTGGAGGAGTATCCTGCAGCTGCCATGGAGACCTTCTCTTTGCAACTCTATTCTTCTGTGTTGCTGAATCCTGACAGTATTTTGACCTCTGGAGTTCTAATTTGGCGACAGCCCATACTTTAGGCATACATTGCCAAAAGCAAAACACAGGATGGTTTAAAGGCAAGTGCAGTTGGGTGAGAAGCAGGCTGTATTCTGGATTCATTGTTCTTGCATTGCGCCACATCCTTCTTTCTAAGTAGTGCCACAAAACTACCTAAGCACATGTGAACGACACATGATGCCACTGTATGTTAGCAGTTAATTATTTTACTTCATTATGTGTTTGTAGACATTAGAAAAGAATTAAAGCTTTGCTGGACAAACTAGTGAGTACTTAATTTATAGTGACCTGGATAAGCAAAATGTGTCTGGGAAATGTTAATAAGCATTTTACCTCTCTGCTCTCTTTCTGCATGGCTGATTTATCATTTAATACAGTACATTGCTATGCAGATATCCTTTCTTTTTATGATGCTGGATTACACCTAAAAGGCCCTGCCTTTCAGCCAGGCTTGTTAGCACAAGCAGTGTGCAGCATTAATAGTTGTGTTCAGTTCATCCCCTAGCTTGGACACGGCTGTTACAGACACCATCTATTCTGAGTTTGAGCCATGTCCTCTGACTGCAAGTCCCACAGCCCAGAAAAAATAGATTTGGAAATTAAACAAGCTCCCTAATCTTGGCAAACCAGTGTCAAGGCTCTAGGTGCCAGAGATGTAATTTTCAGTTCCCCTAATAAACCAGGGTGCTGAAACAGTGAGAAATTAGGGCTGAGCAGAGAAGGGTTCCCTGGGTTTTAAGTGTATGTTGCACTTTAGGAATTCTTTATCGTGCAGAAAGTGATAAAATGTGGAAAAATGAGCATGTGGAGTTTATTTTCCCTTCTATTCAAGCCCTAAAGGTAGCCAGCTGATGAGGAATTTCAGTCCTCAAGTATATTCACAGTCTCTCAAGTGTGTTAAGTTCATTTACTTGGTGAAATATTTTGACAACATAGGTATATCTAAAACCTTTTTCTCTTTATTATTCAAGTTAAGCCATCTACAGCCAAGAAATTCTGCTGAAAGGAATTTTCTAGATTTCTTTCAGAAAAAAAGAAAATATTTTTGTCTATTTTCTGCTAAGAAAAATAGCTTGAAAGAGAAAGGTGTCTTTCATATAAAATAAAATCATAGGACACTCTTCACAGAAATGCAAGGTAAGGTGTGAATTCTCTTTCATGCTGAGAAAAGATGGAGCTTGGCTTTATGTTCTGTCTGAGTTCTTAATTCCTAGTACTAAGTGATGCTCTGTGTATAAGAGGAGTGGAAAGGATACCCCTGTGCCTTGCCCTGGATTTCTAGGTAGTTCTTAGGCTCCCTTTGGGAATGCAGATGGGTGAAACTACTTGTGGGGATGCTGAAGAAGTATTTAATATCTGGATTTTACTTGGGCTTACATGCAAGATCAGTGCCAAGCTACTTACCATTGCCAAAAGCAAGGTATTCCCTAATATGTACAAAAGCTACATTTGAAAAGCATCTTGTAAAAACTAGGTGGCAACAAATTCCAGGAGACCAAGGCTTCATTTCAGTCCTTTCCAGGTTCTCCCATCTTCCTTGACTCTGTTTCCTTCCCTGTTGAATCTGACTGTCGGTATCTACGTCATGAAGGATTTCCAAGCCCAAAGTAATTAAGTCTGAAAAGCGTGTTGAGACATTCAGATGGAAAGCACTGTCTAACTGCACTGGCATAATTATACACTGCATAACTGATCCAAGTACCAAAGAAAAGTGGAACACGAAAGAACAGCTAAATTTATCCTAGAAAATGGGTTCAGCAGTTCAGCATTCAGATTTAGATCAGTAGAGCAGCCTCACTACTGTTTAAAGCCTCACAATCAGCTAATTTTGGCTGATGTAGGACCAGTTGTTGATTTAGCTATTAATTAAGAAGATTTTTATAATATAATTAACCTATACTTTTGTTTTTAAAATGTTCTCTGGATAAAACATTATTTGCTTTATTTTAATTCTTGAAGACTTTCTTTCCATTAAATTTACTGTACTTTTATGTTTTATAACCCATACCAAGATCCATTGATAGAGTATTTTAGGATATTTAAATGAATAATTTTGCACAAATTTTTCATACGGTGATGAAAACTGAAAAAAAAAAAAATCATGTGGTGGTGTGCAAAGTGCCTCACTGGGCTACAGTACAGTATTAAATCCCTTACTGTTTTTCATCACCAAATTAAAACAAGTACCAGCATAATCCAGCAGTAATATAATCTGGTATGTAAAATGGCTGATGTGCTACTCCCCAAATTTGAGAGTTGTACTTGTGCAAATTAAGATTTTATAACTTGCACTCAAGCATTTGCAATGAACTATGTTAGCTGATAGAGATGTTTTTGTGGTTTTTGTGATGCCACGAGCTTAAAAAGCTTTTACAACTGTTTTTTTTTTCCTTGGATTTCTTTTTAATAAGTGCAGATTCTGTTGAGTAAAAGAGCTTATTTAGGTATGTGTCAGCACTTTATCCTGATGTTGCAGGTGTGCTGTGGTATTGTGCTCTTTGAAGTAGTTCTGCAAAGAAACTTTGTCTTGAAAAGAGAATTATAAAAAACATCCACCCAACTCCATCCCCAGGAACATATCCAAGACCAAATTTTCAGTTAGAGTTAGTTGAGCTAACAGTATTGTCATCAGTGTAGATGGTGATTTATATTGCTTTATTTACTGGTTAGGTAAAGGGTGAGTATCATGTTTTTCCATCTCTTTTCACAGCAGAAGCAAGCAGAAGGGTCTGTCCTCAGCTACTGGCTCTGTGTCTTGAGGGCAAAGAGCTCTGCCAGGCCACACTGAAGGATGGCCAAGTCAAGATGTCCAGCCTGGGAAAGAAATGAACTAATATATGCAGACTGTGCTGCCCAGGATGCTGTCCTGTTGGAGGATTATGCACGGGGGGAAAAAGCATCCCTGTGTGCAGCATTAAATTCAGTGTTCTCATTGCTGCTCCTTAAAATGTGCATATTCTTTATTGCTTGCAGCAATTATGAAAAAAAAACCTAGATACTCAATAGCATTGAAAGTATATTCTAATCATAACACATTTAAATAGTTCAGAATTCTTATTATGGTCCTAAAGCCCAATGAGAATAGTGTATCTGGGTGATGTAGTGGTTGTTGAGTTTGAAGTGCTAAAATAAATGCTGCTGGTTAAAGAAGGGATAGCTGGACAAGTTTTGCTCTTTCACTGGTATATGCTTGATATATGAAGCATAAACTCAGAGAACTGCTACTGCTGCTTATCCATGATGTAAAAATCAGAATTTTCTTTTCCTACCAGGTGCAGAGAAATCAGGCATAAATGTTGGAGTGCTTACCTAACAACTGCTGTCAAATAAAATTTGCACTGAGACTGGTAGTAATAAAAGCTCCTAAAGAAGAGAAAAATTCACAAAATACAAAATTAAGAAAATTGAAAATAAATTATAAAATAAGATTTTGAAGTTGCTTCTGGTTTTTCTTAATGGAATAGGAATTAAAATATTTTAATTTTTATATATATAAAGTAATTCAAGATTATAGATTTATTTTTGGCATCATTAATATAATGAATTGTATTTTTAATTTTAGACATTAAGCTGCAATTTAAAATGATAAGTAGATTTTACTTTTCAAGATAAAGACATTACAGCTGAATTGTTCTGTTTAGTCAAAAGTTCTGACTAAAACTATGCATTTGAACAAGTTGTAAGGCCATATTTCAGTTAGAGCACATTGGTAAGCATACTTAAAGTAGACTTTTAAAAAATCAAATACATAGCAATGATTTGGGTTGAGTCCACTACTTACAGAGTGATCGTGTGTATGCACGATACTTTGCTGATGTTATTTTGTATTTAAGTATTAATCCCTTAACGTTTTTCATCACCAAGTTAAAACTGCTTGTTTAGATATTACAGTGTTTTATTTATTAGTGATTTTTTTCTAGTGATTTGTTTATTTATTTGTGATTTTCTTAGCAATTTGAAATGATCTATTTTTGGTCTTTAATTCTCCCTCTCCAGTAGCAGCATCCAGGCTGCTTTTCCACCCCCCTCTAGCACCAGGAGAGGCAACTGGCCCTCTACTAGCTGTGACAGTGTGAGGATGGGAAGGTTTGGCCGCGGATTTTCATACAAACTTAGAATAATTTGGATTGGGAGGGACTTGAAACATTTGACAACTTCACTAGACCAGTTTGCTCAGAGCTTCATCCAACCTGGCCTTGAGCACTTCCAGGGATGCAGCACCCTGGAGCACCCTGCACATCTCTGAGCAACGTGTTTCAGTGCCTCATCAGCCTGAGGTTTTGCTGAAACACCCAGGACCAGAGGTGTTATTTTACCTTTAAAAACTGCTTAATGCAGAAAATTTGGTTTGAGGGGGACAGTAAGAGACTTTGTGATTTATTCTGATTCCATCAGTGAGAGAAACAGTAGGGGTAGCACATCACTGTGACATTCCTGAGAATAAGGGCAGGCAGGGGCTGGGGCAGGGCATGGGTCTATGGGCATTCAGTTCTTGCTGTGGTCTGGCTTGTGGTATTTCTATTGTTATTAACGTTTTAAAGTATAATTGTACTTATTACAATTTTTAAATTTTAATATATTTTCACGACAACAACAGCAACAACAAGAACAAGAACTATTATTATTATTCATTATTATTTATTTATTATTTATTTATTTATTATTATTCTTATTTGTTTCCAATGTCTCTGGCAATTCTGGTGTTGTCGCGGGGGCTCCACGGGGCGCGTCCCGTGGGCGCAGCCGGCAGGTGGTGCTGGCGGAGCGCGGCCCCCGCTCCGCCCGGCCCCGCATCCCTTCCCGGCCCCGCATCCCTTCCCGGCCCCGCATCCCTTCCCGGCCCCGCATCCCTTCCCGGCCCCGCATCCCTTCCCGGTCCCGCATCCCTTCCCGACCCCGCATCCCTTCCTGAACCCGCATCCCCGCCCATCCCCGCATCCCCGCCCTGCCCCGCATCCCTGCCCGGCCCCGCATCCCTTCCCGACCCCACATCCCTTCCCGGCCCCCCATGTCCGCATCACACAGCCGTGCTGGTGCAGGAGCTGCGTCCGTGGCTCAAATGAAGGCGTTTGCCCACTTGCATAAACTAAAGAGAGCAGCTGTTGTACGAAAGATGAATAAACCCGTGTCACCGGGAAGTTGCCTCAGGATACTGCCCGAGTCTGGCTTTTGTAAGGGTTTGGGCTATTTTTCTTTTGTTTTACCGGGAAGCAGGAAGTTTAGATTTGATTTTAGGCACTGAAATTGTGACTGTTGTCAGTCATCCACAGAAAGTTACAGGTTTGTGACTAACACATAAGATTGTGAATAATCAGTAAGTAGTAGCTGGTGAATCACAGTGGAATATGCAGCTATGAATAATGTAACCAGGAGATATAATGTAGGGAGGAACAATAAAAATACTGCTGTCAAAGCTCTACAAAATGCCTGCAAAAGTCCTGCAGAAGAAATGACATCTTGATGTAGCAAAGATCTGAGTAGTGGGGGGAGAACTAGCAAAGGATGATACCAGAGAAACTGGTAAATAATGCTTTAAGGAGACCCTTTGTGCTGCAAATGGTGAATTTGAAAGATGAAGTCTGAAGATGGATTCTTGTCTATCCTGTCTATTAAGACATTATTAGAAGAATTAAAGATATTACGGTGAGCATACTGCCAGGAACAAATCTGATCTGTCTGGTCACCTCATTAATGAGCTGCACTTAGCTCACGTGATGTGGGGTTTTTTTAAAGTTCAAAACTCAGTGTCCAGAACCTTTAAAGCACCCTCCTGCAGTCTGCACCCTTGATAAATGCGGCAAGGTTAGACAAGAAAATATTTATTCATAAGTGTCAGAGACAGTTAGGAAACTAGACACTTCTTAGGTTGTTATTGCCCGTCTCAGAGCCTGAAAAGATTGGCATATGATAATGTGATGGGACAGCCAGGTTGGCAGCTACCCTGGTTTGAGGTCAGGCCTCTCTGCTGGTGAGAGATGACTCTTCCTTTAGCTTTGTCCTCCAGAATGAGAGCCACTTCTTCCTCTGGGCTTTGTTTTTGTTCTTTAGGTACAAATATGTATTTCTGAGTTTGAGCCAATGTAGCAAAGACAATTCTGAAAGCAGTATTTTGATGCAGAAGTGTAATTTGGAGAAAAAGCCACAATGAAATGCTTCAGAAACTATAATTTCATATTTTTATTTGCTTGCATCTTGGGAATAAGGACAGAATAATACTAAACTTATTATGTCCTTGCATCTGAGGAATAGGGTTATTAAACATGTGCTGGGCATGTGTTCCAAAACACTATTAGCATTTCATGAATTACCATGATATTCTAAATTTTGTATTTCATCTACATATTTATGATGCACATGCATTTCACTGATTATGTGCTACTGCCATGGAATGGTTGTTCAGCTCTTGAATTAATTTGTTTTCTGGTTCATGTAATAAGAGGTGTTTGGCCTTCACTCTGAGTCCTCTTTCAACTCGTAGTGTAAATTCTCACGTAAATTGAAAAGCAGTGACTCAATGTGTCTCAAAAATAAGCTTTTTCCTGGGAAATTCATGGAGAGCTTGGAGTGGAAGGTTTTTATATTTTAATGAGATGAGTCAGAAACATTTCATTAAGAATCTCTTGTAAAGCATGTTTTGGATAGGAAATTGCCTAAATAATATAAACAGATTTCACTTTGCATTTGAGATATTTCTATACTTGATAGCATGCAAATGTAATATTAACAATTGCACTCAGTATTCTGCTGCTAAATCAATGACTGGTCTTAAAAGATGTAACAAATGGCAGGAAGGATAAAGTTGGCAAAATCAGCATCTGTTATCTGTTAGCTAATCTCATGATTTGTAAAACAAACAGCTAGTTAAGTCTTCAATAAAATGTATAAACCCCCTGTTAATTAACAAAGACACATTGTGGTTTGAGGTGAATTTCTATCATTGTTAGCATACTGTGTAAGAACCTGATAGAACAGAGCAGTCTCTGTTGGTGGGAAAAAATGTATATAATCAAAATCAGCCCTAGCAGAGAGTCTTAAACCACAAGAAAATAAGAGTCCTCAAATAGGAGCTAACGGACAGAATGTTATCCAGAGACTACCAGGTTCATTATACACAATATTGAGCATGCTGAGAATTAATGGAAAATGCATATAGGCTGGCTGAAATACTAATGATTGTCTTATATATATATTTACATTTCCTTCCCACACTGCAGTGCTGTGACTCTGAGGTGACTGAGGATGTCAGTGCAGTTCTGAAATAACCGTTTTCTTGCTTTACCACAGAGACCAGATTAATAAAGGTAATTTAAACCATGGGCATTGAAGAGGCCAATGGATTCTCCTGCACAAGCCATTGCCACAGTGCAGGCTCAGGTCACTGACTCCTCCCTCTTCCTTACTGCACCCATTTTGAGCTCTGTGAGTCCCTACTTGCTGGAGAAATGCTTCTTTGCACACTTGCTGCCCTATAGGTTTCTGAGAACCAAAGCAACAGGTATCTATATTTTATTCCAAAGGTGCTTGCCCTTGAGAAGTGGATAAAGGTTTGGGGATGAGAATAATCAACTTACTGCATAAAAAATTAAGGGATCCATATTTTAGGAAAATTAGTGATGTGCTAATTACAGGATTTCATTGGTCACAATCTAAACAGCATAGCATCTTGTTCCCACTACAGCTTTACTAGTCAGTTGTTTTTAGAGTCTCTGATAAAATGCTTACATAAAAGCAAGGCAAAGGCAAAGCAAAGATCAAAGAGTTACATTTGGAATGTGGACTTAGCAGTGCTTTATAGGAAGGGTCTGTCAGCTTTTTGTCATCCTGAATTTCGCCCATTGGTCTTGACTTTGAATTCATCTCTTTTGATCTGTGTCAAAAATCTTCAGTCAATGAAGCAGAAGGCATTTATTGTTTTGCTGTTTCTCATATTTTTCTCAAATTTGCAAGTCTTCAGGCTTGTGGCAATGATTTAGGAATGCTGAGGTCTGATTTTTATGTGACATCATGCTTATATATTGCTAGTTAACAACTATTACTAGTTGTTCTAGTTTGTGTAGGAATGAGGCAAGGAGACATAATATGGGTCTTACTTTTCTGTACTGTATTTATTTTGACTGTTCCTTCCTACCTAGGTGCACAGAAGATGCAACTAATTCCTACTGAAAAAGAGCTGATCAGAGCTTAAATTCTTAATTGTAAGACAGAATTACCCCATGACTTCCTAAATAAAGTCTTCAGAAAAGAGATTGGTTTCATCTGGGTTTTTTTTTTGTGCTTTTAGAATGTTGTGAATGGAAAATATTTTGAGGACATGAAGACACATAATTTTTGGCACACATAATTGTTATCATATTTTTAGTATCTTTTTACTACATTTTACCCCCTGAAGGATGGGTATACAGGGTATGCCTGTTTGGTTCTCTCAGTCCAAAATGGTATCCTGGATCAGTCCCACAGCCCATGCCTCAATAGCTTCTCTCCAAGGATCAAAAGGAGATATGCCAGAAAGGATATAGAACCAGGAGAGATGCAGTAGTACTTCCTCAAAATGCTCTTCTCACCTCCAGCCATTTGCAGTCCAGGAATTTCTCTGATCACAGATGGTTTTAATTGTATTAGTAACCCTCAGTGGATTTTCCTCCCATGTCTGGTCTGTTCTAAACAGATGTAAACCTTTCATTCTCTCAGTAATCTGTGCAAGTTCTGCAGCCAGTCTGGTGTGTGAAGAAGGGTTCCTTCCTTCTCTTTCTTTCAAATCATCCCCATTTAAGATTGTAGTGGAAAAATGAGAGGTCAAACAGTCTGTGGCCATCCTCTCTGTCCCAGCCATATTTTTATAGACTTCGATCATATGTTTAATTAATTGTCTTTTACAGTTTGGTAACAGCACATACAAAGTTATCTTCTGCAACGTGATAGCTTACAATTGTTGACTGGATTTTCCTTGATTTAGTTCATAAGCACACAAATAGAAAAGCTCACTGAAGTGTCATGTGATGCCCAGTTTAGGTTTGAAACTAGGCTTGTATGTGTGTCTTTACAAAATGTGTCATTTTGTCTGTAAGCAATATTGTAAATCACTTTAAAATTAAATATAGCATGAGCTGTGCAATCCATATTAAAATAAGCAAGATATTTCAATAATAAATATCTGTTTAGAATTAGATCTGGGAGATTATTTGGGAGATGCTTAATGATAGTGTGGGTTTCAGGGGAAATAAGCAGATATGAACATGAAACTTATTTAACAAGCCCAGTCCCTGACAGGGGACTTGTTCTCATTCAACATGGCCACTAATTCACTGGCTGAGTTGTAATTAACAGCCCAGGATTCTTCATCTGCTGAAAAGTGATGCTTATCTGTTTGAATGTACCTTTAGATAACTGTACTAAAAATGATTAACTCTGAAAATGCATAAGTTAGGGAAAAATACTGGTATAGGATTTGGATGAAAGGCAGCTGAAACTAAAAACCATGATGCAGGATTTTGAAAACTAATCTCCAGACTAATTACAGAATTTGGTTTAGTGAGGATGAGGGTGACAGTTAAAGCATGTACTTAGATCTCACCACAATCATGTGAAGAACGAAGCTTCTCCAGGGTTCTGTATTATGCTTTAGGACACAGCCTGATGTCAAGACCCAAAGCATATCAATGCTGTTGATTTCTCTGCAGTTTATTACCACTTTTATCAATCGGTTCAACATGGTCTTTTCCTTATTTAAAACCTTGTAGCACAACCTTTTCAAAGGATGCACTGACCCTGAACAGTTTTAAAAAGACACTGGGTATTTGTGCTACCCTGATTATGGCTAAATATTCAAACTGATCACCACAATACATGCCACAAGCTAAATTTCCTAAGTTTTGGGGTTATTTTTCATTTTAATATATGATAGCCCAAAGGTAGAAAAACCTCTGGAAGTGGTAATAAGCCTTGCAATGAGTTCAGTATTCGGTCCCTGCTATGGGAGAATGCTCCCTGATGATGTTGGAATGTAAGGTTGCCCAGACTGCTCTCACAGAGTTGGATTTGTTGCATATAATATCCTGGTCTGCCCCTTGGAAGAAGAAGAAGTTTGCAGTGAAAATAAGCGACACCTGTCAGCAAAAAAAATCACTGTGAGAGCGTTACAGAGCACCTAAGAAATATTTAATGATTTGGCAATTCTATGCTTTTTGTCATTGTCAAGGAGAATGGGAAAATTAATTTAATTGGGACAATATTTCATTTAGAGTTAAGCTTAATAGGCATTTTCTTGTCACTATGAGTGTATGCTATTTTCTAGGTTTGTGTTTTCAGTGTTTTATCAGCCTTACATCACCTGACCTTAGTAAAAAAAAACCATAAATTTAAGTTCTACCTGCTTAGCTTAGATTTCTCTACCAAATTTATTAAGAAATAAAAATAAAAGACTGAGGCATGGAACGGCTAATTAAAAGTTAGCACTTGGGTTTTTTTTTTTTTTTAATCAGCAAGAAATATAATTGATACTAGGTACATTTTAGCCTTGATCATAAAGGTAACAACATGGAAAATCTTGTCTTCTATAAAGAAAGTGAATGAGCAATGTATCCTATTACAACAGGTTGTAAAGAGTATCAAATTTAATTTGTTACTTAGTAACAAATTAAAGAGAAACTGGAATTTTTAATAGGATAGTAAAGAAATAGAAAAGAATAGCTTTGAGATAAAGTCTGGAAAATAAATTTGATTTTTCAGAAAATTAAGCATATTACTTTTTTAATTATCACAGATAAGCAGTACGTCTGGTTTTACCATATCTGAATAAAAATCCTGTGGTGAGGGGAAGATTTTATTTATACTGACTGCTTTAGTTCCTAAACCACAATATCAATTTATGCTTTGTTCTGTTTACATAATATTTTATGAGTGTCTGATTAAGCCTTTATTAAGCCTATTTCATGAGGCTTAATACATCTGCAGTAGGTTCTGCCACTGAATTGAGGCTGTTGTCACAGCAGCTATCCTCATTTTCATGAAATTAATTTCACTTGATAACTAATGTTGGCAGACAAATACATGTATATTTAAACTGCATAAATAAATGGTCCTAAATACTCAAAAAACATTTGGTTTTTTACAAGGTGATTTTAATCTTACTCAAGCTCTTTGTATGGGAAAAAGTCATTTTTAAAGACTCCCTTTCTCATCAAAGTCCTTAAAAGTTGAATAAAAAGATATACAAAAAATTTCAAACCTGATTGTTCAACAGAGTTGTTTCACAGCATCTGCTCTACAGTTAGCAAAAACTGAAGTCTCAAGTTTACACCTTTGGGAAAATTGGTTGTTCAGAGAGGAGCTTTTCATTCTGTTCTTGTCTTATATTGATGGAATAATAAAAATAAACTAGATAATAAAACTATGGAGGTAGTGGGATGCTATGTTATGGTGACGTTGCTGGTACAGGTGCTCACCCTGATCCTCATTATTTGATCATGTAGCCTAAAGGCTGAACATTATCATCCTTAGTAGTATCCTATCAAAGGCAGGCCTTGAAACAAGGGAGCTGCTCTTTTGCTGTCAGCTGGGAGCAGAGATGGAATATTCATCGTCATTTTTTTCAAGACATAAAAATAAAATACAGGAAGAAAACCTTGTCTGGCTTACCTCTTAACAGCTTCCTCTGCCTTAAGGTTTGCTACCTAGATACGTACAAAATTAACAGAATATTTGGGACTCTCTTGTAGAATAAAGCATTTTGCATACTCACACAGTATTACAAATTTCTCTACTATTCTATGCTGCTGGGAAACAATTGTTCAAAAGAATAATTCTATCATAAAACTTGCTCTTAAAGCAACAATTTTATTTACATTTCCCAAAGCTGTCATGCTGCCAGTGGAGCTAGGTGCATATGAAAAAGGAAAATATGCACAGGGAAGCTGTATAGTGGATAAAACAGGTTTTGCTGAAAGCCACGTCACCTCCATGCTTCTTGAGTCCTGGAACAATGTTGTTAATTACCTTGGGTAATTTCCTCCCCTACTATTTCAGCTCGGTATTTTGTGCATGGTAAACCATGTGGAATGTTCCTGTAGTACTTACACACTGTCCACATTTCATTGATTTCACATTCAGAGTTATTCTCCTATACATTGCCAAAGTCTGGCTCTGAGTGGCTGTCTAATTAAAATATTTGCGTGTCAAATCCTCTGCATGCGTAACACTTGTAATTTTGTATTTGTATTTTTTCATCCTGATCCTCTCCTGGTCTAACTTGTATCAAAAATACGGAAATGCAGAATTCAGTGGAATACTTAACACAACATTTTGGTGTCAGTTGTGATGCTTGAAAGTGGGAGAATAGATGCTCACAGGCAAGTGTGAAGATATTGCTGTCATGGCTTGATACACTGTGACACTGCTGAAAAGGAAGGATTCATAAATCTGAGGAACAAAACATACTCTTACCTGGGTTTAACCTGCACTACCAGAAAATAAAATTATTACACTTATCTGAAATAAATGATACTGAATAAAATAACAATTGTCATAACATTGAAAGTCACATTTTTTCATAAAGCTGCATCATTTTCATTTAACCATCAGATGAAAAACAGTTGTAAAATCCAAATGATTTTGGCTCTAGAAAGTGTATGTTAAAAAAAACTGTTATTGATTTTATATAAATGATGTATAGATTTGCAGATGGTTTCTACAGTTTATTCTGGCTTTCTTTACTCATGTATTTTTCCTCTGGTTTTAAAACTGCTTTCCTTAATATCACTTTTGGCAGAAAAAAATGAATGTTCAATATAAAAAATATGAAAACCTGAAAATAGTTTCCTCTGTATTTTTCTATGTTTTTTAATTTTTTTTTTTTTTTAATATGAAGCACCAATATTTATTAGGAATGGTGATCCACCTGGAAGTCAGATTGAAGAAAGATTTCTTGGCTCTAATGTTACACAGGTGTCAGTGTTTATGCAAATTTGATAAATATCAATTTTTTATATATCCCACAGAGAATACTTCATTGATTTCATATGACACATGGTTAAGATAGAAATTCAGTGAATGGCATATGGAGATCTTCCTCTATATATATCTAAAAGGCAATATCTTTGCCAATTGAATAGTTTTCAACTTTGATTGTATTCAAAAGCTTTAGACATTTAAAGTTATTTTAGTCAAATACATCTTTGCCTTTCTAAGAAATGTGGAATAATTTAAGATGCATGGAATTCATGAAGATATCTGTTTCAGTCTTGCCTAACCCAGGGATTATGAATATGAAATAGAGATAAGGCTAAATAAATAATTTAACTTTTGTTTTCTCCTGTCAGTCAGATTCTCAGTCCATCATCAGGTGATAATGGATAAAGAATGAAGTGTTAATCTCTTAGCAGTTTGATAAATTTATTTCATTCCCAGTGAGCCCCATGTATATTTTCAGATCTACAGATTGAAGGGAGATGTAAAAGAGGCAGTGGCTTGTTAAAATGGGAGGAGTTATAAGTCTTTGTTTTCCTGTGTGTTACCCTCTGTTTATTTGCTCTCCTTGTGTCCTGTGTTAT
Source organism: Chloebia gouldiae (assembly GCA_003676055.1). NCBI lineage: Eukaryota > Metazoa > Chordata > Aves > Passeriformes > Passeridae > Chloebia > Chloebia gouldiae. The sequence goes on along the minus strand of QUSF01000020.1, from coordinate 4,864,650 downwards.
TGTAGCAAATTAGAATATTTGATATAGTATACTATAATTTCAGTATAATTACAACACTTAAAAGTATTTGAAGGTTTCTTTCAACTTTGTGCAGTCTTCTTAGTTTAAAATAATATTATATTAATAACTTCTATATTAATATTTGAATATTTTATTGTTTGGATAACTTCCGCACCAGATCTACATTCCTAGCAATTTAAAAAATCAATAAAGCTTTGATTTAAATTTAGTTTTCCTTTTTTTTTAATCAGTTGTTCTTCTGATTGTTGTATAATGAGTCATATTATGGATGATTGTATTTTGAAATGGGAAATTATTAAATAATGAAGTAATGTATTAATAATTTTAGAGTGACTGGGAAGATCTAATTGCCTAAGTAATGCATCAGAATATCAAGTCCAAGGGCAATGTGAAGTGACATATTTTGAAGTTAATGTTGTACATAAGAGGTTATTCTATTATCTTTTATAATGCATTTGATATTCCATTCCAAAATACATGTAGACATACATATTTAAAAAGAACTTCTATTCCTAACATTTTTATATATTAGTGTACTTGTACTATGTTTACTTCACTACCAACCAGTTGTTTTTTTTCTTCAGTATCAATATCTCCATGTCTAGGAACAGGTAAAAAAAAAACGTGAAAAAAGCCAAGGTTGTAACAGAATCTTGTGATAGAAACAATTTCAATTTCAAATTGAAATCAGTTTACACCTGTCATTGCTTTAGTGAGATAGAAAGAAACTTCCAGAAGGGAATAATTAGATTATATCTATTGCTTGTTTTCCTCTTATTAGTTAATCTACAATATTGTACAGTAGAAGTGTGTTCCCCTCTTTCCCAAAAAAAACCCTTGACACAAATCTAATATAATGGAAAATAAATGAATATAAGGTAGAAAAATACAAGTGGAAGGTACAGAAATTTGTATGTGAGCATGCAACTGGTTAGTATCTTATGTTACCTGAGCTATTTCTTAAGTGATCAGGACAGTTTTTGAATGTTTAGTGGTAGTCCAGAAAAATGAAGTTATTTAAGCATATGAGTAAAGGTACTCCTATCAACAGACATATTACACAAATAAATTTTTCTGTTTTATGCTGGTGGTGGCCAGTATAGCAACAGTGTCCACCTCCTAGTTTACCCTCACTTTGCACCCGAACTTTGTGAAAACTTTCCATTGAATTCAATACCAGTGCAATCACAAAGCTTTTAATTTTTCCTGTGTCCCCAAGGAATTCTGAAATTTCTGGAGTGGAAGTGGATCCCATTTGTCATTGAAAACATTGGATAATTTTGTCACATTGAGGATGTGGAGCAGTGAGTAGAGCAGATGGCCTCGTGATAAATAAATAGTAACAACATGATGAATAACAAGTTGCTCTGAGAAGGACACAGTATCAGATCTACATAAAGTATTGTCTGGGGGCCTGGGGCCACATAGGTCCAGTTTTATGGTTCTGTTTCTCACAAATTGGATTATAAATTCCTTCATGTACTAGGAAAGAAAAAAAAAAGTATTTAAAACCAATCTGTGGCTCCAAACATGCCATAATCTTTGCCTCTTTAGGGTTTGGATCATAGGTGGAAATTTTCAGACTAAACTGTGTTGTACTTTCAAGGATTCTGCTCATGCAGGATTCCTTGCCTACTGCTTTTCTAAAGGAAAAAAGGTGTGAAAGGTTAGAAGCAGTATCAGTTTGTTGAGGGTTTTTCTACCAATGCCATTTATAGTTAAAATTGTTTGTAATTACCTAATGGAAGAATCCCTTATTATCTACAGTATTAATCTTGAATTCCTTCTGTATACTCCTGTATACTCCCTCCAAAATATCCAGATGGCTTCTACATTTGAAAAAGTCCATCTTCATATGTGTAAATAGTGAAAAAATAATTCTTTTTTTAGTAGGACTAAAAAGGTAGTCAAACATCTCCTGCACTGCTATTGTGTTCCACAGGTAAGTCCTTGCTTCCATGCTTTGTTGCAATTCCCTTGGCATCTCTGTTGGTCCATTCTGGTTCCTAGGAAGTATGTTTTGTCTCAGAGGTGTGGCAGGCTGCTCCTGCTTCTCAGTGAAGTTTCTCTTTCTTTTCTGGAGTCTTCATGACCGCTGCTTAATGCTGTTTCTGTCTTGCCTGCTTCTCTTGGTGGTTTGCCATTGAAGAGTGCTCACTTTGAGCATCTCTCCTCCTGAAGCCTGCTCAGCTGATCCATAAGAGATGGAGTGGTCACCTTCCTCTCTGGAGGTTGCATCCCAGCAGATGTTGTCAGAGGAGGTTAGGGCACAAACACAGGAATTCCCTGGCAGCTGCAGGTGTTATGTTGGAGTGCTTCTGGAGTCGGTTATGGCAGATGGAATGATGAGATGTGATGTTGGATTTGGGGATAGCAAGGCTTGCTCTGGGAACTGCAGAAGGTTCAGAAATACAGCCATTCTCCATTTTCTTTCACTTTTTCCCCCCCCATGCCTTCTTGAAGATCCTTGCTGTTTGAGCAAACATATTTTTTTTTAAAGCAGTGCAGACCTAATTGTGATTTTAGGTCCACCAGTGTATATCAAAGGTGTCCAAAGAAAACTAATAGTTTCATCAGTGCAGAACCCAAGCAGGCAAAGTCTAACTTTTATTTTTAGGCATACACACCAAGATCGACAGATGATACCAAATGGTTTTGCTCTTTTGACTTCAGTGAATATCAGAGTCCATAAACTCCTAAGTAAAATCAATGCAGCCATAGTAAGTTATACACAGGAGAATTTACTCAGCAAGTTTAAATGTACCCAGTGCCCTTTTACTGCTGAATGTCTAAACCTCCTGTGTGAATTTGTTATCAGACTCCTGCCTGCCTCATGCATTTTTTTAAAATGCTTACTGATACAAATGGGGATGCAGTGAGGTTAGTGCAGAACTGGAGTTTATTTTCTGGTGCATGCTGTGTGCTTATTGGATATACAGTATTACATTTCTGTAGACAGTGCAGTAATTTTATTGAAATCAGCTCTAGAATAATTAAATTCTATTTATTTCCTTTCCTTATTTCCTGTGGTACCGCTTTTGCCCCACATATAAAATTAGTGATTACTGAACATTGCCAATATATTATTTAAAAAACTTGCTCCTCCTTTTCTTCAGTTTGGTCACACAACTTTTTTAAAATTTTCCTGCTTTTTAGTCTGCAGTGTGAATTATATCTATCTATATATATATCCATCCATCCATCATTCATCCATCCATCCATCCATCCATCAATTAATCCATCCATCCTTCCTGAACTTTTTCTTGTTATCTTAATGCTTCAGTTTCCTGAAATCTTTGTTGAAATTGCTGAAATGTTGTTCTTGCTCTTGTTTGGCCTTGCTTGCTTTTGAACTTCCTCCATCATTCACTTTGCTTTTCTTCTCTCTAACAGAAGTACTTCTGTCAGTTTGGGGTACAAGGAAGTATAAAATCCTGTCCTTGGTTGCTCAAAGTTCTGGTGATATTTTATTATTACTAGAACAGAATCAGGGAAGGAAGGCTTGTTGTGACTCCACAGTCCCTTTCAAATGTGATCATCTGCAGAGCTTAGCTAGAACAACAGCAAAGGAATACTTTGCTGAAAAAGAATTTCAGTAAATTAGTTTCTTGATGGAGCAAAAAAATAACATGAGCCTAAGAGGGAGACTATTCACAGAATAATGAACTTTAGCAATTAAGGTTAATGTAGTAGAATATATTTTTATCATATCATAGACCTTTACAGATCTTTCAAAAATGTCACTAACTCCGAGGAGAAAAAAGAAGGTATGGTTAATAAAGTATCTCCAATCAGAATAGATCTTTATAGTCCTGTGTGTGACATTCTTAAACCTTGAAAGCTCCTTTAAGAGTATTTTATATCAACACTGTGAGACTAACTTGGGGAAATTTTTATGAGGGTTTGAAATGGCACATTTGGGCTAAATGCAGTCAGAATGTTTCAGTAAATCTTCTGACACTTCTGACATTGAGGTTGGTAGTAAGTGATAATTATGGCATCCTTTTCTGCTTATGAAATGGTAAAAGAATTAAGTTTCTATAAAAATAACAGTTAATGCACTTATAAATTTAAACTCACTTTACACAAGATATATTTTTGTTTAGCATTTCACTCTATTACCTCTGCATTCAGATAGGGACTATGACTTCCCTAGAAGATGAAATATTTTTTATAACTACTGTAGCAATGAACTCAAAATACTGAATTCAGAGTAGAGCATGGTACCTGTTCTAACTTTTTCCAGTTCAATATAAGAAACAAACATGAGAACATTACAAGTCCATAATGCCATCAATTCCAAAACTTAGGAAAAAATGAAGATTAGGTGTAGACTGTGTATTACTCTGTTCCAACGAAGTCTTTTGTTTGAATCCACTGGAGTGCTTTTACTGACAATAGAGTAAGATAAAACATGATTTAATTGCAACTAAAAGTTGCATTTGATTTTTTCATATGGACAAAAAGTTGTAAGCCATTATTTGAAATATTTAAAATATTTATTTCAAGAGGAGGAAAATAAGCTCAGAAATAAAGCTGCTTTCATGGTACAAACATACAAACATAGGCAACTTCATTGACATCTGTCATCCTCTGCTGATTTGCTGAAGCTCTCTGTGGTATAGTATTTCACAATTTCACAATTTCAATATCTTACCAGGGAGAAAGACTGGACAGGTTGGAGGAGCAAATGGGAATGATGCTAACAATGTCTGAGGGAAGTCAGGTTTTGATTTCTCAGTATGCCATAAGATATGACTGATAAGGCAAATACTAAACCTAAAGAAACTCCTTTTAATCTAGATTAAATATATACATCTCAGAATTATTTGAATTTGATACATAGAAGAGGCTACAAGCAAAAGTTACAAGTATTGCTGAAAAGCCAAAGCACGACTTGTTCAGAGAAATCCATGAATTAAAGACTAGTTAAATTAATAACAAAAATAGAAAGAATAAACTAATTCATAAAGACTAACCTCTTTATAAAAGGATCTTATCAGGAAGATAATGTACCCATCTAGCCTTCACACTTCTTTTTGCTATTTTGAGTGGAAGAGATAAATGAATTACCAAAATTCTGAGCCTTTAAAGTCACCTATGCATTAGGATGTTGTCAGTTACAAAAAGAAGTGAAAGCATGAATATTTCATATCTCTTTGGCATTCAACCTGTTTTGCATAGATGGCAGCTGGAGGTTCAAAACAGAGCATTATTGCTTCACCACTGTCACCATGGTTTAGCAGGTAAATAATGTATGAGCTAAGAAGAGTTGACAAGGCAGACGGTAATGATATATTGGTTCAAGAGTCTTTCACCTCAGAAAGCACCTAGAAATTGTTCACATCAGACTTTCTGCTTATTTCATATGACTGTTAGAAGAATATTCATAGATACAATCTGTAATTAACCTAAAGAATTAATAGCTGAAGGATATGGAAGGCAAATAGACTAGCAGTTTCAAAAGAGCCCTAATGTTAGTGCATATCCAGTAACACTTGCAAACTTTACAGCTTGAAATTGTGCTAAGTGTTAATCCACACCCTGTGGGGTGCCAGGTCTTGGTTTTATCTCTAGGAAAACAAAAGTTCCTTCATAATCAGTTAAGCAGTGCCTAACTAAGCAGGGAACATCCTGATGTGTGTTGTGCAAAAGCAGGACTGGTAGTCTGTATTATCAGCAGTTTTTGCATTACCAGGCATCTGGTTAAAATGCTGACAGAGAAAAAAAAGGGCAAATCCAACTTCATTGTACAGCACTAAGCATAAGAGACAGCTTTTCAGTAAGAATGTCCAGTCTTAATCTACAGAAATTAGAATAATGGCTTCTGTACAGTGACTGTAGAGCAGTCAGGGGTCACAAGCTCTAATGACAGGCTCGTGTTCATCCTGTTTGTCAAAAGTATTAAGATCTTTTTGTGGTTTAATTAAAAAACCCAAACAACACACGCACATCTTATCCCTGTTCATTGCTCACAGGCTGCTTAACCCATAAAGGTTAATTTGTCACGCTAGTGCTTTGTTTCCCATTTTGTTTATGAGATCACTCTCTGTAGTGACATCTGCATACATTAACTAGCCCAACACATTTTGTGTTATCTGGCAGCTTCTTTAATTACTGGTCAGGCATCACTTTTTAATATTGCAGCCAAGCAGAAATGTATTTGTTCCAGTAGCATTTTTAACAGGAGCCTGCAATATCCGAGCCTCCCTGGAGAGCCCTTCCAGCCAGGGTTCGCCAATAAACCGCAGCCGCTCTGCCGCAGCCCGGGGTATCGACAGATGCTTCCAACTGGATGCGTAACGCGTGGTACCTGCTGTGAATGGAAAATCACTACGGGCTGGTGGGACATTCTTTAGGCACAAATAAGCTGTGCTGACTTTCTTCACATCTTGTAATGGGAGATCTGTGATGTGATTTGCCGCTGTCTGTCTCAGTGGTGGTTTTTGAACTTATTTTTCTTGAGACGTGCAGCATACAGCAGCGGCTTACCAGGATTACAGTACTTAGCACGTTCAGTGCAATTAATTCATTAGACTGATAGAAATTTCCAGCTAAATCATGTCCTTAATTCAAAGAAACAGAAATAGTGCCAGCAGGAATGTGGCAGGGCCAAAGAAGATGTGAGCAGCACAACAGAGTGGATTAAACCAGTCATGTTTATGGTAAATATTGTATGCAATATTTGGAATAAAATAAGACAGTAGACTATCATGCAGCCAATGGAAATGTGAAATTGTTCCTTATGATTATAAAGCTCAGCTGTTGAATATCCAGGAGACTGGAGGTTCAGCATGTGCAATAAATACAGAACCAACATACCTTTCTATTTCAAAAGACCTGACATTATAGTAGGAAATGTGGCACCGCGTCCTGATTTCAGGATCTGTTTCCTAGGAAGCAAGGGGATTGTGCTTAACTGTTCCTGAGCCACCTCTAGAAAGTCAAATATATACTTTGCTAAGTAGTGGCATGTTTGAAAGAAAAGTAAAAAAACCAAAACACTTCAGTCATTAAGAACTTGCAGGAGGTATGGGGATGTGTCATCTCCACCTTTCTCTTCCAGTGTATTTTGCCATCTCTTTTTATTTATTGCTTGAATTAGAAAGAGACTTAGTTCTGTGAATTTCCCTATTATTGAATAAAGCTTCCTTCCTGCCAAAGTTGAGATGGTTGGGCTCGTCTGGCAGAGGTTGATCTCCCCCTCAGTTGTATGAGTTAATATCACTAAATATTCTAAATAACTTGTTAATTAGAATATTTAGTGTTAATATCACTAAATATTCTAAATCACTAAATATTCTAAATAACTTGTGGCCACATTAGCAGACTCTGAAAGTAATTTTCAGCTGCTTTTTACTGTGATGAGTATACAATGCCATTGTCAAGACACTGATTTATTATCCAGCCTTATGGCTATTTCTAGTGGGACTTGCAGTTTGCTGCCAGAAGTTATGGAATCAATATGTTCCAACAAAATAAAAGGTTAGAATTAGGCTCACATATAAATTTAGATAAAAATTGAGCATGATTCTTTTGAACCTTGTGAATATGCAGTAAACAGAACTGGATCCATTTCTGTAATATGGATTGATGCTGGTTTGTATGTAGAAGCTTGTAGAAACTGCTCTGTTTGAGGCACTGTGATAATTATTAATTTAATGAAATATTTATTCTATGTATATGCATTGTAAAGAAGATTGAGAATAGGTTAAATGCAGGGTCCAGACAGTACTTGCCAATTCAGTCAACTGTAGTCATATCATGTTTTATTTGCTGTTTCCAATAAATCAGCCTTCAACTTGTGCTTTACCACAGTACCTTTTTTTCTGACTTCCAAATTAGATGCTTCTACAGCAGAACTGTTAGATGAATAAAAAATGACAGGATAAGAATAGGCTGTATTAGAGAGTCTGACTATGTTAAAGCAAAGATTAGTACATAGAAGACACATAAAGGCATTTTTGTTGTTACATCTGAGGCTTATTTTATGTGCACAACACCCTGCTGTACCAGATGGAGTTGAAAATTGAATTTTTCAGTGAAAAAAAACTTGAGGAAAGAAAACAGTAATAAAAAAGATGTGTGAAGTATAATAATTATAATATTGATAAAAAATAGCATGTATAGCTATGATAGATATTCTTTGCTTCCAAACAAAGATAAACTCAGCTTCTCTCAGCTGAAATTTGTTGCATGCACTCTTAAGTAGCAGGTAACTCCACTCACTTTTTTTTTCCCCTGCTATTTCTCAGGGACTATAGTAATTCTATAGTAATTTTTTCCCTTCCAAATAATCACAGCAAACTCATGCAACTGGGTCTTTTTTGACTGCATTACCATTTAAAATTGATTCTTTTTTTCAGTGTCCAAATCTAGTTTCTGAAATCTCTTCTGCTTTGATTCCTATTAGGAAGATTTTTTAACACAATGAGGATTTGGCAGGAGTCAGATTGACTTGGTACCTTTTCTGAGGTTCAAAGGAGGAACAGCTTCCTTTACGTGAAGAATTAGAAGTGCAATTAATCAGCAGGATTCCTAAAGCAAATAGTAATCTTACTGCAATCTTAGTATTTCTCCTCGATAAAGTTTATGAAAATTTAGAAAGGGGAAACTTATTTTTAGATGCATTTCAGTGTCAGCTAATTTGCATAACTTGACAATGCCATGAGTGAAGAGGATTGTGAAATACAGCAGTTTTCACAGGTACTAAGAATCTTTTTCTGGTTTGCTTTGACTTGAGACTTTTCTGTCTTTAAAGGTTGAATTTGTGTGGATGGAAGCTGACAGTGTCATTGAGGCTCTTTTAGAGGAATTAGAAATGGAAAATTTGAACAGGAGCCTCACATGTCTAAACCGGACAGGCTGGTGATCGGGTTACAATTGTTCTGACCAATGCTTTGGTGTTTCCATTTTGCATGTTATTACTGTAATTCAAGTGAGGGACAGAGAAGCACCACTAATCTGGGCTCTGACTAGCAGCTTCAGCAGCAGTGCTGCCCCTTACAGCTACACTGAAATAAAACAAAGGAACAAAAAATGATACCAAGCTTTTTGAAATAAGCAAACCATGTGATAGAAGTAAGATTCCACTGACAGTGTGTGCAAATTTTGAGGGAAAGTCAGCATTTAGTTTTTCATCGAGGAAAGGAATATTCCTTTGCTATGATGAATTGGGACATTTGTCCTGATATGGGAGCTTTAGTGGAAAACTCTGAGTGGCAAACTAAGACATGTCTGAGCCATAATGCAGCAGTGGCCAGTCTTGGGTGAGTCAGTGGTTGTTCTCTGCAGAATCCTGTCTCTGTGATTGATACCAATTTTTTTGATAGGCAGTTATGGAATAGTCAGATGATAAGATAATTTTTGTTGCTGACTTGTACCATGAGTGGGAGGATGTTTAAGAAGCTGAATTCTTAGAAGACTTGAACATATCTATCAAATCCACTGTAAAATGGACTGATCTCCTTAAAAGGAGATTTTTTTCTGAAGTAATGCCTTTCTTTGGAAGTCACTTTATATTATGGCTGATGGTTCAAAAGAATCACAGTATACCAGGTAGGAAAGAGATCTCAGGGATCATCTGCTAAAGAAGAAGGGCTTGAAATCCACAGAGGGAGAAGATTCACAGGAATGTCTCTCTTAATATATTTGAGGGGTATGGCCTGGCATGAAGTGGACACTATGTCAGTTCAGCTTGCAAGCAGCATCCAGAAATGAAGATTTGCCCCCTCATAGTAATGCCTTTGGCTCCTCTCATGTAGATGGTGGCTGCTCACAGCTGAACAGCCACAGAGTGAGGTGCCCTGGGTGGCAGTGAGACATGCCACATTAAAAGCAGCAATTTCTTCAATCACTTTCCTGTTAAAGTGTAAAATACTTTACATATTAATAGTTAAGCACTGATTAGAGGTAATGATTGAATATCCTGAACAGCTAGAAGTCCCAAGGCAAAGTAAAAAAAAATGTTTAACTGTACTGTTGAGGTCAGTTATTAGGTAAAACTTCTGAAGAGTTTACTGTCATTAAATATTTCAAATAACTCTACAGACTCTGTTTGAAAGGCCACTGCTGCCAGTCAGTAGTTGCACACACAAAGCTGAGAACAGACTGGAAGGGTGAAATAGCCTAATACAGTCAGATGAAGAGGAAAAGCTGGATTGCCCAGATAAGACAAACTAGATGAGAAAACTGTCATGTAAAGAAAAGCCTTTACTTTTCTCCCTTTATAGAAGTTGCACAATGTGATACAGATAATTTGCATTTTCCTGGAGATGAATACGATGAATATTTTCAGCAACACTTTTCATGAATATGGAAAACTGGCTGTACTTTTATTGCTATATTCATAAAATATGCATCTGGCGAGTTCCTATTTTTACAGTATGAAATATGGATTGGAATTTTTAATTTCTTCATTTATTTTCTAGAGGGTTTTTTTTTCTTCTAATAAGGTGTTTTAATGTAATGATTTAGAATGTGAATCCTGTCATGGGTAATTATGTAATAAGTTGCCTTTGGAACAAGCATTAGCTTCTTTTACTGCCTCACTGCAAGTTCTTTTACGAATTGAGAGTAAAATGCTTGAACTCTCATGTAGGCTGGGGACTTGAGCTATTGAATCCCTCTTTCCTCATAGCATGATATCATCCTGTCTCCCAGAAAACGTTTTGCAGACTACTAAATTTTCAAAATCCTAGGTAAATGTAGGCCTTGGGACATAGAAGAGAGGATTCTTTGATGAACAATAGGGGAAAGTGGTTGTGTTTTGAAATGCCACGAAGTTTGGCTGCATCAAGAGAAGTTTTCCCCCCGCTCTACTCCTGACATGCATTTGTTAGGGCTTTACAAGAAACCTACCTGTAAGACAAGAATAACAATTGCATTCATTTTCAATTGAATGGAAAAAGAAATGGAACAGGTAAAAAGACTTGTTATCTATCATTGCCAGTAAGATTTGTCTGAGCTCATACAAATATCCCCACCACATATCTGAAAGAAAATATAAATATTTTTTTATTGCTTAGTATTTTACTAATATATTGATATATACTGATATATCATCAAACTGTATTGTATAATGGAACAGTTCTACTAATCAGAAAAGGTATATACTCAGAATAATTTGCCAGGAAGATTTCTCCATTGGGGCATTTAAACCTTCACTTTAAACAACCCTTGCCTTGAAAGAAACAGGTTTTTTAAAAGCTGTGTATCTTATAAAATGCTACAGTGCCTGTTTCCCTCTGGTGTGTAGTTGGAGCCATACTCAGGTATGCAAACTACACGTGTCTGTTTATCCTGAGTTTGAAATTAATTGATAAAATTACCTCAAATAAATTACGAATGCAAATTCTACAGAAAATCCATTTATTCCTCTACAGTGTTAGTTTTTTGCTAGTGTATTTAAACTGTTTCCTTAAAAGGTTCAGAATCAAAAAATCTTAATTCAATAAAACTGGATATTTTGAGAATGAGGGTAAGAAGAAAGTGGTCTCCTAAAATGCTGTTATAGAAGATACATACACACAAAGTGGCCAGCTTGCTTTTCTTGAAGCTTCTTGCTTAATTTGAATTTTGAAAAAAATCATGGTGTTTATTGAAATGCAAATTCTTGCATTTTCATTATTCAAAAATTTTCTTAGGAAAAGGAAAAAAAGTAGCCTTGAATAAAATTTCCAGTAGGAGAAACTGTGGTTAGAAATTGGGAAAAATAATTTTAAGATGAAGAATGGTCAACAGGAATAGGTTGTCCAAACATATTTTAAAATCACCATTCTGGAGATAAAGCAAAAAACAACTGGATATTTGTCCAAGACACCTGATCTAACTCTGAAGTGACCCTGTTTGGCGTGAGCACTCTTATTTTGTGATTCCTGAAATCAGTCTGAAATTGGCTGAGTGTAATGTGCCTCTCTGCTTGCCAAAATATTGTTATATTAAAACAACAAAATAGCACCTTTAGAAGGAATTCTTCTAAAACTTGAAAAGGAACCATTATCCAGTATGTGGTGGGAGAAAATTTCAAAACAGACAGGAGTAAGAAAGTAAATAAATGTCATGATTATCACAATAGGCATTAGCTTTTCAGAATTAAGCACAGGATAGACTAATTTTTTTTAGATGGCAGTTGAAGAGAAGAGTGAGGAAGGATAAAGTCTATAGATTCCATTAACAGAGAAGATATGGCATGTTGGCAATAAATCAATAGTTATATTAGACCTTAGGAACAACAAAGGATATGTTCAGAGGATGACTTACTTTAGTGAAAGAAAGTGACAAATGGTCTCAGCTTAATGATTAATATCAAACATTGTTAGGGAAAGTAAATTCTGAAGTCTTAGATCAATATTCACTCTAAGACTCACAAAGCAGAAAATACAGCATCAAAGTTAAACTGTCAGAAGAACCCAAATCTCTTAGAACAAGGACAATTCACAAAAGAAGATGAAAATATTGTAATTTTCCCCTTGAGCTATAATCTTAAAAAATCCAAACCAAACCAAATTGAAATCTCCCCACTGGATTTTAAGTTCTTATTCATTCTAACTTCAGAGCAACAGCTTTGTCATCTGACATTGGTCCCTCTCCAGGACAAAACTAGGGATCTGCTTATGGAATATAAATGGATTTCAGCTATCTATGAGCATTTTGTCAGAGTCCACGCTGGAGTCTTTCATAACCATTACATTACATCAGGCTGCCATAGATCAGAAATATCCAGTCTTGCATTTCCATTCCCCTAGGTTGGGGTGAAGCCCCATAAACCAGCTTCCACTACTCTAATCCAGGTTTCTTCATATTTCTCTTGCCTCCCTTGTTAACATCAATGCACATGAAAAAGAGAGTCCTAGAAAGGTAAATGTTGCACTTATAAACAATAAGAATTCAATAAGAAAAGTGAAAAGAATAATAACAACTTACTTTTCTCAGAAAGGAAAAGCTTTATTGAATTTTTTATGATCTCTGAGATCTAGGATCTTTCAAGTGTGCAGTCAAAGCAGGAAACTTAGAATCCTAAATTAAGCCCATTGAGAAAAAGATATCAAGGTATAATTTATATAACTGATTTTCTGAACACTGGGCATAAAGCATAATGACTGCTGATTACTCAGGATAGATTAGAGTTCTTATGTCTGAAACTGAGAATGGTGAGTGATTGAAAAGCTGAAAACAATGTGTTTGTCTGTGAAAAGGAGCAGCTTGGCTCTGCTACAGCCTGAAGTAGGAAGGATTTGAAGCTGTGCAGACTGTATCTTCAGGTACAAAGCAGGTTGAGGTGGTGGGCTCTGATATGAGACTGATATATAGGAAAATTTGAAGGCAAATTAGCTGCAGAAGATACGTCTGGAAGCTGTTTCACCACCTTTGATTGATACTTAATTATTTTAGTTTTCAGTAACTTTGAAGACAGGAATAACACACTGTCACACCTGCCTGGCTGGTTGATTCACTAACTTACACAAGAGCAAGAAAAATAAGACATTTTGAGAATACAATTTAAGACTAGACTAGAGTAGACTATACTATACTATTACTATACTATACGTACTGTAATAACATAAGTTTATTTTTTATGTGCATTTCTCTATCTATAAATGACCCCACCTGGAGCACTTCATCCGGCTCTGGGGCCCCCAACAAAAGACCTACTGGAATGAGTCCAGAAGAGGCCATAAAGATAGCCAGAGGGCTGGGCCATCTCTCCCATGAGGAAAACCTGAGACAGTTGGATCTGTTCATCCTGGCAAACAGAAGGCTCCAAGGAGACTTCAGGGCACCTCCCAGTGTCTGAAGGGGCTGCAAGAGAGCTGGAGAGGGATTTCTTATGTATGTAAGATAGGACAGAAGGGAATGGCTTCAAACTGAAAGAGGGTAGGTATGGATTGGATATTAGAAAAAAATTCTTTACTGAGAGGGTGGTGAGGCCATGGACCAGGCCCAGAGAAGCTGTGGATGCCCACCCAGTCTCTGGAAGCATTCAGGCCCAGGTTGGATGGGGCCCTGAGCAAGCTGGGCTGATGGAGGGTGTCCAAACCCATGGCAGCAGGGTTGGGACTGGATGATCTTTATGTTCCCTTTGAATCCAAACCATTCTATCATTCTATGAACTGTGTTATTAAATCACTGAAATACACAAGTGAATGAAGTGAGATGACACGGAGAAAGCAACAGATGGATCCTGTGAATGCTTGTACTTAGTGTTTGTAATGGGTTCTTTATTCCTGATTTTGTTAGTGGGAGAGAGCAAGCTAGATAGAGAGGATCTTTGATAGTGGGCAAAAGATCCTGAAGGGGAGGAGTGCACTGAATGTAGGGTATAACAGTAGTGCACCATTAGTGTATTACAGTTATGAGTGGAATAATATTAATTGTCTTCCTATGTGAAGTGACACGTCTCATTGGAACACCAGGGATTTTGTCACCTTGGTTGAAATGAGACAAATTTTTCATTTCACTTCTGTTTCTTTGACAGGTGCTATTTGCTCATAGCTCTTCGCTATTCCTTTTTTTGAGGAATATTTCAGGGTCACTTGTATTTCTAGATTTATAGGTTTGTGGTAGCAAAATAAGTAGAAAAACATATGTAATGTAAATTTGCTTTGATTTAACATGCTCTTTTTTACTGAAACATAGTTCTCATCAGTATGTTGGGAGTGGAAAACACAGAAATAAACCACTTTTTAACAAGTAAAAAACCCCCAGCACTTGGCCTTATTAATCCAAACTTGGAACTTTTACAGGATAGATCTCTTTAGGTTAGAGCTGTAGCAGCCACTGTAGAGTGTACTGGCTCACAGCATGGATGTGTTCCTTAGCACCAGCATCGTTTCTTTGAGCTGTTAGGAACAAGGAAACAAAAGCCAATCTGTTTGTTTGCTATTTCATATTTGAATACTTCTGCTTTCCAGAGGCCTGACTGACAGCCTGGCTGTACATTGTCTGATGTCCTCTCGTCAAGCCCATGACCTCAATTCACCTATCATTCACTTCCATCATGTCAGCTGAGCCTTTTGTGGATGTCCATTATTCACACACTATATTGTATTATGATGAATTATCCTCTTGGGAGTTTTAGGACATCTTAATCCCAGTCTGACAGAACTTTCTGTGATAAAAAATTGACAAGTCCCTATGCTAAATGCAAGTACATCAGAGGATGTGGATTTTTGACAGGTTTTGATGAATAAAAAGAAATAAGAGAGCATGCCTTCAGCAGTGTTGAGCAGCTTCCATCTCTCATTTTAATTTTCATTGGATGCTTTTTTACCAAGAGATTGCATGCAGCAGGGGAGGGAGGTTCATTATGATTTTCATCCTTAGTTGTTTTACTGATAAAGAAAATATTTCATTAACAAAAACATTAATGGGGAATTTATTATAATTTAATCTCACATTAAATCTGGCCTCTTTCTCCATCCATGCATGTTAAGAAAAGAGAACTTTGTTTCAGAAAACACAGTAGCATTTAAATGTGCATTTCTAGCGACAGCCACCTGTGCCTGTATTCTGCCTGGAATTTAAAGCAAGGCAAATTCCTTCTGCTCATCAAGCTGTACAGGGGTGGAGCATAAAGCAGGTGATGGACTCTTTGCCTTCTCATGCTGATAACCTTGGCCTGGCTGGAATTGCAGTGTAAAGGGAGCTGACAACTTGCTGCCAATCATTTTCGTGCGGAAAGGACTGGAATGAGCAGAGTGAAAGCCTTATTCACTATGTCTGTCCTCTGCCAGGCAGCATTAGAGGGATGATAAAATGCAGTCTTGGTGATATTTCCACCTTTTACACTTCACTGGAGTTTGTCAGGTGTTTTTTTACACTTGCTATTGCCCTGAGATGACTGCTGAGACTTGACAGGAGCCACAGGTCTGGCCCCATGGGTCTCTGAGTTATAGGGCTGGTGGGTAACTCAGGGGGTTTGGCTGCAGAATTTTTTCCATTTGTTGTTTTTGGAAAAGAGAACTGTGTGCCTTGTGTGTGTTGCTGGAGATTCAGGAGTCGTCCCTCAATAGCTGGCAAGCTGAAAAGCGAGCACAGTCTTAGTCTAGAAAATGGCAGGATTTGGAAAACCTATATAGGTAAAAAATATAAAAACAGTTTTGAGAGCAGATGTAACAGGAGAATTTGTTTCCTTTTTTTTATTTTCTTTTTTTAATTCTTTTTTCCTTCCAGTGTTCCAGTGTGACAGGTAGTTGAAGAAGAAAAAAAAAGGAATATAATTAATTGTATGTTCTGTAGGATAGTTACTTCAGATCATCCTTTGAAGTCAATTGGAAGCAAATGCCATTTTTTCTGTCAGAGGATATCCTTAAGCTATTCTCAGCCACACCTGAAAGGACTAAAAGTTTAGACACACCATGTTCTTCCTGTGGAAACTGGTAAAGAATGTCTCTGCTCATTTCATATAAACTGGGGTGAATGGAAGTTCATATTTATTTCTGTCACACATGCCAGAGGGAAGAAAGCTCTGATTTGGCTGTATTACACTGAAGGGTGTGGAAGCATCCATGTGAAATGCATTCTATTGCTTAGTCTGGCCAACACACAAAACAGCTTTCAGAGGTAGGTGACTCTTGCTCTCAGATCCACACTTGCCACTTTTTCCTTTTCCTTGCTATAACACCTAATTGGGCCAATAACTTTACTATGGTTGTAAGGAAGTATTGTTTTAACAACACTTGCTACCATTTTTAGTAAAAGTTTCTCGTTCAGCAAAATTACTTTTTTAAAATTAAAACTATAACAAAATCAACAAACAATAAACACCAACCAAAAAGCAAAACCACAAACAAAAAGAATTACTGAGAAAACTTCTGAGCCCCTTGGATTGTAGTTGATATTTAATTGTGCAAATGTGTAAAATACACCCAAAGTGTATATATATATATATATAGCATATATAGCATATATAGCATATATAGTATTACTATATGAAAATAATTCTCTTGGTGTTTGCTAATAGTTCTAAAACTCACTGGGGGTGCTCTTTTAAAGTATATTAAAATTTCAATTAAAATATTCTAGATACGTATACTTGCTAAGCAGGCAGTTGTATTTCTGTTAGGCAAATTAGTGGAAATAAATGAAATATAAAATTATTAAAGCTGATTTTTCAAAGCTGGAGGCTAAGGTTTAATGTCATATTTTACAATATTATCACATTTTAGCTGAGGATGTTGCCAAACCTTGCAGAAGAAGCAAACTCCCATCTTCTGAACTGTCAAACAGTGCTTTAATTAAGCTGCAGAGCAACTCTTCTCCAAATAAAAACATGTTAGGTGTCTCCTCTCCCATTTGAGGTCTAAATCTTAAATTGACAGCATAAAACAAGGATGATGCCAGGTTCTGCATGATTTGGCTTTGTAGGTTAGACAGTTGCAGGTGACAATTTTTGTGTGTACATGTGAGAGAAAGAGTCAGAGAATAGTTTGAGTAATAAATGAGAATGGTTTCAAGAAGAGCTTTGTTTTCAGGATGCTCTTAATTAGGAAGCTAAGTAAGAATAGTGATATTGGGAATAATGTTACTGAAGCATTCCTTTATTTCTTTAAAATAATAATCAGATTTATTTTATCAGAAACTGTGACTCATTTAAAAATGTGGCTCATATTTCAGAAAGGGATTTTCATTACTAGATAAGTAATAGATTAATAGATTACTTTTCATTAATAGATTTGAGAAATTGGAAAGTAGAAATAGAACTGAAAAGATTTAGAATTGTGTACTATTTGAAGAACCTTATGTGCACTGTGCAAAAATGTGAAAATATGTATCTTAATGTGCATTTTTAAATTGGTTTTTTGAAGGATCAAACACTACTCTAAAAATTACAGGCAAAAGTACAAAGAAAAAAAATTGAGGATTATATGGTTTCAGTCCGACTAACACAAGATCAGAAATCTTTCTGTGGTAACTGTTTTAAATTTGAAACTAGATAACAAAAATTAATTGAAAATACTAATTAGGTGTTACTTACATTTATTATGTTCTCAGGAAGAGCTTTACCTGAAAATGGGTCAGGTAAGACCAAAAAGAGCTTCAGCTCTGAATTATTGAAAATCCATTGTGAGACCTATTTGGCACAAGAAAGAAGTATAAAATAATGCAATTCATGAATTACAGGAGTTGATTTTTAATTTTTATTCTTTGCCTTCTACATATCTGAGGCACACAGGTCTGAGATCTGCTCATGGAGTCACTGCTGCATTAATGTACCCTTTTCTGCTGCCCCCTCCAGTCTTCCCTTTGACATCTGAGCAAAGTCTGACCTTACTGTTTTATTGTAAGGTGGCATTTAAACCTTCACTTTATAACTAAAAGAGAATGATTAATAATCATAATGAGATTTATTTTAATTTACAGTTTGGGAAAGTCACATTATATGGTTAAAGAATATGTAATTTAGGTTTTATTAATTTAATTGCAATTTCAGCAGAAATGCAAAAATCACAAACCTTTATTTTATTGGTGGCATAAAATCAAAGCAACAGAAGCCTAGGGCCCTCTTTGTAAGCACTTTTCACTGTAGAAAAAAAAGCCTTACAGACACTCATTGTCTCTCCAAAACAAAGAAACCAAAAGGCAACTCCAAGACAAAAAAAGATGATGCATTTAAAAAAAAAATAGAGGTTTAGAATGTGTTTGGGTTTTAAATTTTAGCTTTTAATTAGCTTGTATGTTTTTTCACACTAAATTATTTAAAGGTTGTTTTATATTTTGTATCAATTTAGGTGGAGAAGGAATTAAATAGAGCATATATAATGAGATTTAAATAGCTGAAGAAAATCAATTCAGCTCAGCCGCTGCTATTAGCTAAGCTACACTTCAAGATGGGCTCTAATATTGTGTTTGAACACTTGTTCTTCAGGGATTCCTATTCTGTTCTGGTATCCAAAGGCTGGCTGCATAAAAAGTTTGCTTTGTGTAGTTACATGCCAATTCTGCAGTGATTGCTGTGGTGCCTGCACAGAAATGGGTCCCCTGACTGATAATGAGGCTGAGCACACGTGCTGTAGAAACAAATAATAGGTTTCTTTATAGCACAGAATGCTTCTGTTAACATACACTAATAAGGAACATTTCTAATATGCATGAAAGTACTTACTTTTTTGTAAGGCAATACTGGATTTCATAAAGCTGTTTAAGTACTGAATCTGGGTACTTCGGAGAGCTGTTGAGCTCTCAAACCCAGATATATTAGCATACATATATTGCCTGAGATAGAAATGGTATTGTATACACATGAACACATATGGTTGATTGAGTCTTTGTGACAGACATTAAATCCTTGTATGTTGAGGGATGATAGAGTTCTAAGTGCAGAATATGAAATTATAGTTGACAAGGGAGTAAAACTGAATAATAGCAGTGTAAATGAGATGGCATTGAGACCTCCATGTACCTTGTCTTTCACTGTCAGTTGCTAGATGCTGGGGATTTACCCATGAAAAACTAATTCAGTATTTTGCATAAAACATCAGTAAAATCATACTGTTTAAAACTCTGATCCCTTTTTCCTGGACAAAAATTGGGCTGCTTTGTCTCAGGCATAGAGAAGACTGTGCTGCAAGGGGATAATGCAGAACAATTAATTTTGATCACAGGTATATAGAGGAATAGTAGGGGATACATTTCTTAAATTTCTGGGGTCTCTTCTGCCACAGACCTCCTTAGGTCAGGCTCTTAAATGATGTTTCAGTGAACATTGGATCTGGGGTCACCTATCTGTTTTAAGGTAGAAAGAAATGTTTACATCTCTGATTAAAACCATGGAGATTCTGCTTCGGCCAGATTTTTGGAAAGGAGTATGTTTGGACCAGAATTAAGCTGTCTGTAGATGCCACCCACATAGTTCTAATAAATCCCACTGATTTTTGAAAGCTGCCTGGATCTCTAGGGCAAGTCATGACTGTCTTATGCTACAGCTTCTCAGATTTTCCTTTCATCCCACTCATGGATAAGCTAGGAATTGCAGCAGTAACACTCTTTGCTTAGGATTCACAGTCTCATCTGAGCAGTCCTATTTCCATAACTTGAAGACCCAAACAAAGAAAACAACTGACAAACAACAGCAGCAAAACCCAATCACACCTAGATCTGTTTAATAAGCTGCTACTGACTGAGAAGATTTTGGTACAAAATCTTAAAACAAATCTGACAACTTTATTGTTCAAAAATAAGGAAGAATAGTATTTTTATGACATTGCCAAATGTGCTACACCTAGAAACTGCATATTTGAAAAACAAACATTGCAAGTATTTTTAGGATATGTAACCTTCTCTTCCAAAGTGGAACATGTTTTCTTTCTGAGGCTTTTGACTAGGTTTATAGGAAGAGAGGGAGGGTGATACTGGAACTTGTATTGACAATTCAAGTGTATATTGAACATTCAGCTCTTAGCCCTCTACAAATGCTATTGCTCAAGGAAAGCACAAATAGTTATTTGTATGTAAAATCAAGCACATAAATATCCATCCAATACAAATTTCTTTCTGGTAACATATGAAATACATATGTATGAGGCGATTAACTAGAAGTCATTACACTGAAATAAGCGTGATTATTGTGAAACTTTATATCAACCTTGGAAAATATTTGGTTTAACAAGGCTTTTTATTTATTTACATGTGGTGAAGTAAAATCCTTGTTTGGTAATATTCACTATTCTGGACTGACTGGAACTGTTAGGAAGCCTTCTGCAAATATTGCAAGGTATTGCCCAAAGTAGGAGGAGTCTTTCTTTAACTTCTGCTTAAAAAATCGTTTGAACTACTTTTGCTTATATATCACAAGAAAGAAATAGGCACAACTATGTCTGGGAAACACTGGTGCAAATCATTGAAGAGGCAAGGAGGGCTTTAAAAAGAGATTTTTATTCAACACTATAACCCTGTTTTCTCAGCTTTCTCATAAAACATCTCATCCTTTGTATTGCTCAAAGTGTAAAGGCATTTTAAATCCAGGTGAAGGTTACTGGTTTTGTGTTTGTTTTTTTGGTTTGTTTGTTTTTTTTTCTGTAAGTAAGGGATCAAAAAGTTTTCTATAACCAGAATGAACAGTTTTACCATTTTAACAACCATAGATAGTTATAGTGATGGCAGTCAACTCACCTTGGAATGCTCCATCACCCTATACACAAATATATATATAAACCTATCTGGTAATAGTAGGCTAAAAACTATGCACAAAATTACCTGTGCAAGAAAATAACAAAAGAAAATAACTAATGATTCAGGGTGTAAAGAGATATTACACTTAGAATATCATGATCTTTTGAAGGTAGAGATTCACTAGAATAAATTTAAGCAGTCTTCTAATTTCTTTATATTAGAAAAGGTGTACTTTTTTAGTTTTAATTTGCCTATTTTACTTTTGAAGGTTTTATTGACTTTTTTGTCTCCTTTATGTTTTGCTGAAGCTAAAAGCATAAGAATTAAAAATGGTGTATACGAATAAACTATTTAATGAGTTGAACAGTTCAACAGCTAACCTCTAGACACCAAATCCCATTATGTTGCTGTAAAAAAAAGGATAATCTGTCTGGATTCTACACTGTGGCTCAGAATGATGCATCAAACTATTTCTATTGTAAATGTTTTCGGTTTTGGTTTTTTTTTTTTATTACTTAGTGTATATATTTTTATGTGAAGAAGCACTTGGAGGAAGATATTTATATTCACATCTACATTTTAGAAAATGAGCATATGTCTTACGATGCATTTCGTATTTTATTATGTAAATACAATATAAGAATGCTTTCTACAAGCTCAGCGGAATATATGTAGTATAATTCAGTGCTATATTCTGCAGTTTATTGAGCATACAGTACCTGTAAAACTCAGCACAGAGTGTGCAAGTAAATCTCTCTTCCACAATATTTTTACACTGCACAGAACATCAGTGACTTTGTTTCCAGTTAAATTCCTAATCAAAGCTGTGATCTTTCCAGCAACTGAGTACTTGTGTGAGCAACCTCTTTAGATTTTGTTGGATCAGAACAGACTTGATGGATTGAGATCTACTGTAAATGCAGGCGAACCCAATAGGAAGAAATGACGATGTCTGACTCAATTCAGAAGGCTGAATGATTTCTTTACTATAACTATGCTAAAATACATTAATATACTATATAAAAGGGGGATACTAAAACTACATACTACTTTCTCTGACTCTAACTTTCACACAACTCGTGACCCTCTCTGGCGAGTCCAGCCCCAGGTGGGTTGGATTGGCCATCAGGCTCAAACAATCCTCACCAGAATCCAATCAAGCCCTCACCCCAGGTAAACAATTCTCTAAACACATTCCACATAGGAAAAACAAGGAGCAGAAATAGAAATTGTTTTCTCTTTCATTTTTCTCTGTGCACCTCTAGGAAAAGTCCTGAGAGGGAGAGAGAAATGTGCTTGCCACAGAGATCCACAGCAGCTTTGCATTTAAGTAGCTTCTCTTTGAATTGTAGTTATATTAAAAAAAAAAAAAAATGAGCTGGCAGGAGTTGCCACTTTCTTGTTTTTTACCTTTCTGGGCTCTCCTGAGGTTGGCTGCCAGCTTTCCTGTGGAGAGTTTCAGTCAGAGCAGCAGTGGCTTTGCTGCTGCCACCCCATCTGAGTGGACAAAGTTTGGATGGGTGGGAATCCAGAAGCCAGGAAGAGTTTTTGCTGTATGGCCCATGGCTTCTTATATGCCATCATCACAAATCTGCTTGTGCCTGCTTATATTTCCAGTTCCAAATACAATTTTTATTTTTTTTTAAAGTAAAAAGCCATATGCTGTCAAAATTATCCTGTGATTTCGGTAAGTTTGTGATTTTAGAAAATCTGAAGTTTGGTTGGAATTTTTTTATTTGTGATGTTGTTGTTGGGTTTTGGGGTTTTTTGGAGGTCTTAGTTTTGTTTTTTATATACTCCACACAACTGGGTTATATATCTGAGGGGTTTTTTTCAGGTTTTTGTGCTTTTTTTTTTTTTTTTGTGTGTGTGTGTAGTAAGAAGATGGGTAACACAGATAAAAATAAATCCAAGATCTACAGTTTAGAGAAAAGTGTTGCTAGAGGTATTACTTGGCAAGTGACTAATGATAGAAACACAAACATCTTGAAAATGCAGTTTGCAGTTTAAATTTACTAAAGAAAATTAATTTTCCTTACTTTTCATCCTCTCTTTATTCTGAGAGGATGATCCATGTAACTGTTCAGCTGACAAGGAGCGTCCAGCTGTCTGGTTTTATAAACTGGTTTTATAAAGTAGTGAGATTATCATGGGGCAGCATGGTGGAAGGAATTCCTGATTACAATACAAAATATTGTAATCCCACCTGGATCTCCAAGTTTCAGCCCTATAACCATTCTTTACACCCTTCTTTCAACTTTGCTGAAACCACCTGACCACAGGATACAGGTGAAGTGTTCACTGTATGGTGGAATTTAGCTGTAATTTAATTTAATAAGCCTTTAAGTTCAGGGTTAAGTGCTTGAAACCTGTGTTTTATATGCAAGTGAATGTATTTTACTGTCATTCATGTAATTTATTATACTGATCAATAGTGACTCAAAGTCATTGTCTGATGCAACATGAAGCTGCATTTTTAGTCTTTACTAGTGCAGTGTACCCATCAAAATCTATAGATTTGAAAGATATATTGAAATCTCTAGTTGTTTTCATATAGAAATGCAAGATGCTTTTTTTCCTTGACATTGAGTCACTTTTCAGTTCAGATATTAGACATTCAGCATTTCAGTGCTGCCAGTGACCTAAATGAGGGCACAAAGTATCTGACTTCCCAAGTATTAATATTTCATGTGACAGGGAGTGCCCAGAAGAATCAGCTTTTCCACTTATAAAACTTGTCTGTTTTCCAGTATTCCTTGAGAATATAGCCCAAAAGCAATTCCATGAAATCCTACAAGTACTTCCTACAGTGTTTAAAAAAAAACCCTAAATCTTTAGCAGTCTGTCAGTCCCTTAAGTATCAGCTCAGGTGTCTGAATTTAAGATTAAAACTGATTTCTGAAAATTATCTCTGATCTCTAACATGCCAGTTTAACAGGAATGTGGAAGAAATTATTCCTGGGCAGAGTTTTTAAGTGCAATTGCAGTTGCAGTTTTTAAGATCAACTGCAGTCAACTGCATCATACCGAGTTAGGTGCATCAATATCCAGACTGGCAAATAAAAGTGCCAGATTTTGCTTTACTTGTACTGTGACATTCCTGACACATGTTTAGTTTATCTCTTTTTTTATAATAAGGGTTAGCTGCTTCTTATTTCTTTCTGGCATTCACAGTTTGATACTGGTGATGATTTTCAGTAAGTAGCTGCAATCAGAAGAAAAGAAAACACACTTTTGGGAGGATGCTGTTTATTGGCATGGTTCAGTATATTACCTATATAGAAAAGACTGAAAAATAAAATATGTGAAAATGACATGAGGAAGATGCTTAGACAATTTTGAGATGGGATAATGCTTTTTGATTGTGTTCTTTGAGCTAGAAGGTGGCAATTAGATTTTCATACAGAGAAAAGTGTGAGACATCTTAATTAAACACCTTTTGGTGGAAGTCAACCCTCTTGCAGTAGTTTTCAAATGTGTCACCTGTGAGGGTAATACTAAAGACAATATTAATTGTTTGTTTAGGGTTTTTTTTTTGTAAAAAATGGGGGAAAATTATTGTTTGTATGTCAGTTCAGATCTGTACATTAGTCATTAAGACAACCAATGAAATACATTTCTTAAGCATAGCTATAGGACATGTACATAATCATAGAAAAAAAGAGGAAAATAACTGAAAATAAAATACAATGGATTCACCCTGAGAATAAATCTTATGGAGTATGGTGTTACTAAGCACCTAATGTTGCACTAATGTTTTGTGTGACTTTGGTCACATTATGTCACCCTTCTGCTTTCCTTTCCTTTATGTGTTAAATACAATTACCATTATTTACTTCACAATGGATGGGAAAAGTTAATTAAATACTTCTGACAATATGCATTAGTTTTACCACTGGACATTTTACAGTTAAAAATAGTATTTTCTCCCATATAATTCTATTTTAAAGGTCTTACAGTGCAGAAATATGATTAATGGTTAATGGTATACCTTAAACAGGTTGTATTTTCTGTGTATTCACAAGAATGCTGTGAAAGAGACTGTTCTGCCTGGAACAAAGAGGTCATAAATATGTCAGTATATGACATATGCATGACAAAAGATGCTGAAGAGAAGTCATGACCAACACAATGCATGTAAATGTAAAATATACCATTTTCAGCAGTTTCTCTTTACATGTTTGTCTACTTTTAATTTTAAGGTGTTTTTACATTGCAGTCTTGAAGAATGTTCTATTAGAGGGTAAGAACAAGTAAATACCATTTAGTGCTTTATAGAAAAAATTTAACTAACAAAGAACCTGAATTGCTCTTAAAAACTTGACATATCTACACTTGAACATTAAAACTTGAGCCTGTCCAGTAGAGAGAGAATGTTGGGTGCAACACTTTGTTTAAAATATATTTGGGAAAGTTTAGAAGCAGCATGGTATTGCACTCCATGTGATCAGAAGGAAATGCAGAGGCTTTGGGTGTCCTGTTACCCCAGGTCCAAGCCAGGCATAACCAGGAGTTTGTCCCCAGCACTGCTGGCACGGCTCACACAGCGGCTCTGGGAAAATGAAAATCACTCACTTTGCTGGGGGAAGGTCATTTCCCTTTGTACTCAGTTTTCTCCAGGACTCACAGTTAAATACTTTCTTTTTCTTTTGACTAGAATTACTTCCATTAGGGGAATGTTGCCTGGAAATAGCATGCAGTATTAATGTGTCCTTTGTTTCTGCTGTTGCCAACAGTAACATTTCCTTGGCTCTCACCCCCTGACTGCTGATATGATCAAGTTGATTATTCAGCAACTAAAGCCCACCACCTGCTCTATTTTTTCTTCCCGACATGCAAAGCTGTTGAGACTCTATCTTGCCTTGTTAAAGCTGTATTTGGTATTCAGCTGTAGTTTTAGGCAAATATGTATATGTATTTAAGAAGTGGATTCATTTTTGAACAGACTTGTAATAAGTCAAATTCCTTTTTCTGTTTTATACACTGGAGAGCTGAGGTGAACATGCTGTTTTTTTTCTAAAATTCACAATTTGGTTCCACTATTAGTTTAATTATTAATACCGTTGTATTGTTCATAGGCCTGTTTCTGGAAATGCTGCTGCAGACTTCAGTGCTGTCTTGATTTTATTATAAATCATTAACTACTTGGGAATTTATCATTATAGTGTAGGTTATGGATGTATTGTAATGAAATAAAACATTTCTGTTGTGTTCTGAAGAGGAATGGATGTTCTGTTCACTCCTGTTATTTCTGGAAAATCTGGATTTTTCTCCTCTTTCTATAAATACCCATCAAACTCTGAGAGCTTAATTCTGGTGACATGGCCAAAAGAGATATTTGCTTATCAGTTCAGCAGATATTTTAAATCTCCAGCTTTATGATCTTCTTTTGGGATTACAACAGCATTACATCTAAATCTCTTTTGTAGCACACAAAGTGTGAGTAAATCTAGAACTCGCTACACTTCTCTATATTTAGTGTTTCCTACCTAGCTGAACTCTACTTTTCTAATTTTATCAGAAGCTATAATTTTAAACAAAAATATTGTACTGTTTTGAATATTCAGTATATATTTAATATTGTTATTGAGTTGTACTGACAGTAAAATGATATTATTTGATATATTGTTACTATACTCATGTGAAACTTTAGCATTCTGTGAAATGTATTGCTCTGTTTGATTATTTGATGAGACAAAATACAACTGCTCTTGCATTCCCTATTTAATGAAAGGAAAATGATTTTTTTAGTGTTTTTCTTGCTTAAGTAATGCCAGCCTGTAGCAATGTTTTCTTCTCTTTGTACCTTGCAAGGAGATATTTACTTGATTTGGTGTTGTTTTTTTTTTTGTTTTTTTTTTTAACTTCTTTTCCCTTTAAAGTAAGGGAATTGTACATACTTCAATTATATCTGTTCCTATTTAGATATTAATCAGATTTCAGTGAATCTGCTAACATATATAAATTGGTAGGTTATATTTTGTGTTATTTTCTTTTTCTTTATGATTTTTTTAAGTGCATAATTACTGAAGAGGTATTAAAGGAGTGGTAAAGCAATCTGAACTGTGTCAAGTTAATTTTTTTTAAGTCAGAGGAAAAATACCTTTTCAACATTTTAGAAAACTTTTTTTGAAGTGAGTTAATTTTGATATTTCTAAAAAAAATTATATAGTTATGATTTCTCCTTGAGCTCCTAGGAAGTATGTGAAAAAAACAGGCTAAGAAGTCATGCCTACTCAATATACATGTCATTTCATAATCATGCCTGTGAAGTTACTAGCTCAGCTGTGAAGCTTAAAAGAATTTCCCAAGGCAGGCAGTGAGCTGGAGCTGGTGCTGTTATGCAATTTGAGATTTGTTGGAGCAGTTGGCAATTTCAGTCTAATGGTTTCAGTGTGTGTCCTTCACTTTGAGCCTGTTCAAAAATATAACACTAATGTGACTTACATTTAAGCCATATAAATTATTAGAGTGAAAATGTAATAAGCTCTAAGGGGTTTAAGTCTTTGCAAATGAGAAGGATGAATGATGTCTTAAAAGAAGGGGTCTTATGCTATTTTTATACACCACTCTAGTGAAATTTCACTGCTAGATGTCAAGATGCATTTGACAGACTATCTTACTCTTCTAATAGTTTTTCTTCATGCCTTTATCTACAGTTGTCTCTATCATACTCTCTTGTCTACTGAAACATTTTTGGCAGAATCAAGCTGTCATAACATGCCCAGCTTCTCAAATCTCCTGATTGCACATATCCTAGAAATATACTCTGGCTTGTGAACTGAACTTCCTTCCTCCTTCCCTTTCCCCGTAAATGTGGAAATTCTGCTTCTCTACCTTCTGATGTGAATCTACTACACTCCTTTTTGCTGTTTAATAGTAGCTGAATATAATTAATTTGTATACTCCTACTGCCCCATATTAAGTGTGTCGAGTATTTGACACAAATAATATTTCACACCTTATGGATGGGACTCTGTGCTCCAGTCAGAGAAGCCAATTTGATGCTCCCTACATTCTTCATTGTGGCTGTGTTTGATCTGTTCTCTGGTCCTCAGGTACTCCTCCAGCAATGCCTTTGGACCTGTGGTTAATTTTTCCCTTTGACTGCTCATGTAAGGTTTCTTTTCATCTGGTACCAGTGGTCTTGCTAGTTCTAGTAAGGATTATGGACACTTGGTACAAACCCTGTAGTACTTGACGTCATCTCCCTGCAACTTCTGCAGGCTCTGCACTCACCTGAATATCAAGCTGTACCACTTTTCCAGAAGTTTAAATGTATGGGGTTTAGCTTATTTATTTATTTCTTATTTAGATATTTATTCCCCAGAGATGACTTTCAGTAGTATGTATAGCTCCAGCTGTTCTGTGATTTGTTTTCAGGATAGAAACAAGTGACAATATCTGTACATTTGCATACTTCTGAAGGATTTTAGATCCTCTCTAAAGCGTAACTGAAAATCCTTATATAGTATATTTAAAAGACTCTTTCAGCTCTCTTTTAGGCCTAGAAGTACTGCCACTATGCCACTTTTCCCTTCTCTTTTTTTTTATAATTTGTGAGGAACAAATACAAGAGAAGAGCTATTTCTAGTTCATGTTTTAGGGAAAGGCTAATTCCCAATTGTCTTAAATTATATATACGTTTAGACCAGTGATTTTATATTAAGACTGCTTTTTGTATTACAATGTCAGCAGACCCCTGGTTTACTGTTTTATCCATATGAATATGACTCAACTGCTGCCTTAGATGACAAAAGCGAAATTGTCCCCAGAGAGTAGCTGAGGAGTAGAGGATAGAAATTCTGTACAGAATATAGTAGACCAATTATAAACACAGTCTTTCTGCGACCTTATATGCTTCAAATATCCTCATTAACAGAGCACAGATCACATTACAATCATGTGGCACAGCAGATGTCAGAGTAAAGAGAAGCTGTGACTTTGCACTGTTAATACCTAAAATACAACCAAGCTGAAGATCAGCAAAAACAAAAACTATAAAAACCTATATTTGGTCACTATTAAAAAAAAAAAAAGTCTTAAAAATATGTTTAAAGTTCTGGCTGAAGATTATGGCTTTTATATAATGGAATGCAGCAAAACTGAGGAAAAAAACCTCATTATTTGACATAGAGAAATATGAATTATCATGGAAACTTTTGTGCTTCATTGTTAGTGATCACAATATTTTTAAAAGCAAACAAATTTACTTGAAAGAGGAAACGTTAAAAATTGTGGTTACAATTTAAATCAGCAAAATTGGGCATGCCTTTGATTCAGCCTAAGACGTTTTATGGTTAGAACTGTCTTATCCAAACTGACAAACCTCAGCTTCATCAAATCTAGATAAGCTTTTGTGGGGATAATTATTATCAGTGCCCACTTATTAGAAAGATCATATAGGAAATATCACTATAAATAACATGCAAAATGGTAGTCAGCCCCTACTAACTCCTCCTGTGCCTCACTGGAAGTTAGGAAATAAGACAAAAGAAAATAAATTCAGAAGTGTTTTTATGAGAGTTATGGTTTTGCTGTCTTTAGCACATCTGTGCTCACTTTGGGGTTACTGACCTTCCAGTTGACAGTTGTTTGTTGAGCTCACACTCTCTGTGTGGCAACCTGAGTGATCTTTTTATACAATTGGTACAATTTTTGAATAGGGTAATTCATGGGTATGTGGATAATTCATTACCAGGAATTCCTGTGAAATGCTATGCATATGCTATGCATGTAAAGAAAACAGAATCAAGGTAGAAGAGAATAGTTCTAATTTGTTTTAATACAGAATGTAACAGCTTATTGAGCTGAGAATGTAATCTTTTAGGCTTTGTCAGTGTGTATTAAAGCTGTAGTGAAATAACAGTATCAGTCTTGCATTGACACTTCAGACACCAATATATGAGTCTTACAAAATCTCTTCTTCATCTTGTAATTCATATCCAGTTCATAATCAACTATGGAAGAAAACTATTTGTATTTCAGACACATATATGAAAACTATGTATTAAACCACTTTTACACATACTTCTTGTGGCTTTTGTGCTGTTCATTCAAGAACAGATTTGAGTATTTGGATAATATTTTACAATCAGGCCTTGAAGGTCATTGTGTATTCTATGTTGTTCTTTATAAGCTTGATATTGACCTATTTTCCCACGGTACTTATTTTCTTAAAATAACCTAAAAAATCCTTGGATTTTGTGTTTTAGAAAGTTTGTGAGGCTACTGATATCTATTAACTCTTAAGATTATACATTTTATAATAGCTTAATATATCAATAAATAGTTGAATATTATTTTCAAATAAAACACTAAAAGGAGAGTGGCAGACACAAAAAACCATTACTTCATTGTACTGAATATAAATTTAATTGGGCCATTTGCTGACAGAAACCTGTGCTGGCAAGGAGGAGATAAAAATATGACATATACGTAAAAGAAATGAAAGCTGGAAGATGAATAGGCCTTCCAGGGAGCTGATCTTTACAGATCAGATAAAGATTCTTGCTGTCAAGGCTGCATCAAAGCCTGCATTTCAGAGATGGTTACATGAACTTGGAAACTGGGGACAAGGCCTTCGAAAATAGAGGGTTTTGAGATTGACAAGCAGCTGGGCTTTGGACCTTTTTTAGTTGTTTTCTTTTTCTATTATTTGTGTGTGCGTTTGTGTGTGTATAATCTTTTATAATCCCTTTAAAAGCTAAAGAAACATTCATAGCTGGTGGAGTGAATTCATACTTGCACCTTATCTAGCTTTTCAATAGCTGTTTTTCTTTGAAGATAACCTTTTTCTTTGAAAGACATAAGGAAATCTAATGGAGGGTACCTCTTGACTCCTTTCAAAGTTTGATTAAAAATACGTATTTGTGAGCAGTGACTGATTTCTAAGAGATAATTATTTTTTTATTGATAAGCTAAGTATTCTGGAAATTCCTGAAAATAATGCACCCTACTAAGAAAAAAAAAAAAAAAAGGAGAAATCTGTTCTCATTAATAATTTTTTTTTAAGTTTAAAATAAATGAAAAAAAAGACATAAAAGTAATTGTTTAAGCTAGGAAAATTTATTAAACAAATTGCATGTTTAATCAAGCACCTTAAATTCAATATCAGCTACTGTGTCAATCACACTGGCTAAATCTGGTATCAGCTCCTCTGATCCCTTACTTGAAAAGCACCATCACACAGCTGTCAGGCATCCTCCAAAGGACATTAATAGATGCCACAACATTCTGTTAGCCTTTGTAGCCCTCTCTCCCTGGTTGTGGTTTCTTAATTTATTTACTAATTCAGAGTAAATCTGTGTTCTCCAGCAGACTGCACAAAGTAGGGTTCTTTAAATATAATGAAGTAAGCCAGAACACTTCTGTTATTGTTAGTTTTGTTTCTTTTTTCCATTTTTAGTTTTTGTTCTGCTTTTCCTACTCTGTATCGAAAAAGGTGCTGTTAAGTAGAGCTTTGTTCAAGGCATGAAAACATCTCACAGCTTTCATCTACATAGCAAGCAATACAGAGGGCATGGAGGAAGAAATTATTAAAAGCTAATATACAAGAACATTGTTTTAAACCATTTCTTCTCATTTTCATACACATAAAAATTTATATCTCAGGATTTTAGTAGTTGCTGGAGAAAGCTGTAGGGAGCTGCAGTGGGTCGTGGTGTTAAAGAAGCTGTTGTCTTATTAAACCCTCATTGTAATGAGAGGGAAAATGGGAAGCACCAGGTGCCAGCTGGCTGTTGTGCAGCTTCTCTGTCAGCATTCTCCAGAGACTCTTCCATCAAAACAGGGAAGGCCAGACCTGACATTTGCATGCCTCAAAAGGAAGCAGGCATGATTTCTTTGAGAGATGAAAAATTAGTCTCCTTGTGTCACAATAAAAGGCACAAGTAACTTGAGTTTGCTTGACTGCCCAGCTATTTTCTGCCAAGGAGTGTTGACACAGGGTAATATGAAGTACATTCTAAATATACATTCCAGCTAAAGTATTGGATACACTTCACATTAATTGTTTCAAAAATTGATCCAATAACTGGAACAGCAACAAAAAATATACTGATTTTTGGACAGTAGAGCAAAATGCAGAGATTCTTCAGGTAAGCAGTGATGAAGAAATCAAAAATGTATCTCAACCAGTTGCAGGAACCTGTGTGCATGGTCCTGTCTTGTTGTCATGTGTACCTCAGTTATGGTGTTGGGTTTGGGGAGTCGCTTAACAACTGTTTTCTCAGTGGTTATCACTATTTCTTAAACAGTTTGTTCAGAGTTTCATATGAGCTTGATTACCTTTAACAAAGCTCTGTATGCATGTCCTGAATGCCAGCCTCTCATTTGTAGGCTATTTTAAGGTGTAAAGCATTGTAGATATTGCATATGAGGTTATTTTAGAAGGTTGCTTGGGCTGTTAGGATGGGTTCTAACTGAAACTTGACTGAAAAATTCCAAAGGAGAATAAGAATACAATTTTTTGACAGATATGCTTTTTTTCCCCTTCCTTTGAGAAAAAAAAATACAACCCAAACCAACTTTTTTTTTTTTAATTTGCTTTAAGCATTTTCACTTTATAGTGCAGATTAGCTAAGAAATCTACCATTTGAACTGAGGAACTTCAGTTCTTTCCATGGCAAATTCTTCATAGTGTTAATGATGAGTATATATTTCTCTCCATAATCCATCTATCATTTTGTGCATTTGGGTTCTGCTGTCTTTTGTGGTTCTCAGAATACCTTAAGGCAATGGAGGAGAGCGTGAAGGAAATCTGAGGGCAGTGTTAACTATTTACAGCTATTTACACATGTAGTGAGTGTTATATCTTGCTTTGCTACAATCTGCTGAAATATGTCCTGATTTTATCAGAGGATATACAAATTTAGATGCAGAATGGGCTAGATAAAGTGAATAAATTAGATGGACAAAGTTGTTATATTGTATTACCAAAAAAAATGAAATGCTGTAGATGTTTGTCCAGTGCAGTCAAGAGAGAGTTGGACTGTGCTTTTTTTCCAATATAATGTATAATGTATGAAATGAAATCATAGTTTTCTTTGGTTAATGTGGTACTTGGTTACTGTGGATGTACCTCCAGTGAGCAGTGCCTGCAAAGTTCTGGTAGCTTTTTGTTAGCTAAGAATCATTTGAACTGACAATAAAATAATTGAGTGGGGACACATTTTATGGCCATAGGGGACATAGGTTTGTTGATGTTTTTTTTCATTTTAAAGAATTATTTCAAACCTAAAAATAAGGAAAAGATCCTACATTTTGATTTTTGAAATATATCAATCATCCTGGTGGCTGTTAGAGCAGGGAGAGGGGTTGGGATGAGGTAGCACAGGCGTTTGCAAAGGTCTGAGGTGAGGTTTTGACAGAACCATGTCTGGAACTCCAGATATCCTGGTTTTTCTGGTCATATTCCTTTTTGCTGTTAGCAAGAACTGACAAGGTAACTGGAAGTGTGAGTTAAACACCAGTTCATTTACATCCAATCTAATGGGTGTATCTGTACAAGAGATTGATCTGAAAGAGCAAATTCCTGTACACTGTGCTTTGCTTCTTGTGGGGTTTGGTGAAAAAACTGGATTTTATTCAAAGTATTAAATATGGGGGAAATGCCCTCTAGGAGCAGGCCTGTTACTCTCCAGCTGCTAATTCAATCCACAAGATCAGACTCCAGCTAGTCTCAAATTACTGACTTTTTATGCATCCTTAATAATCACAGGGCTGTCAAGAGTTTCTATACTTGAAGCTAAATGATATAACAGAGAAATAAATGTCCATATCATGGTGTTTTAATTATTTAATATGTACTTGTCATTAGGTAGTAGATTAAATTAATGTACATAAGACAAGGTAGTGTGCATAAAGAGAGTATTTTCAGCAGGATGTTGATGGATTTTGAACTTAACTAGAACTTCTTAAATTACATTGGAGTTAGATTTTCTAATGCATTACGCTACTTAAATATAAAATAATACAGAAAATAACATTTTTTAGATGAGGTGGTTCACCTTGACTCAAATGCACTTAATTTCAAGTAAATGCAAAAATTTATAGAGAGAAAATATGCATAGGAAAATAGTAAAAGAGAAAGACTTTTCTATGTGAAGAATCAGTAAAGATTCAAGATTTGTGTTCTCTTTCTCTTTGTTCTTCAGCGCCTTGCTAAAGAAGCAGAGAAGTACCAAGCATCGCATCAGTGGAGGGATGAGTTTGGGGTAAGCTTCAGTTTTTCTCCTTTTAACCTTCTTGGATTTTTCATCTCTGAAATCTTAACTGTAGTCTCACAAATATGTTGTTTACATATCTCCTACAGAAGGGGTTGGTGTCTATGAATAGACAGTTTATTTAATTCAGTAAACAGAGTCTCAGTCAGGGTGTCTAGAGAATAAAATGAACTTTTCCCTTCAGAAGCTCATAAGGAGCTTCACAGATGGGGATGTAGCTCCGAGTTTTGTCAAACAAAACTTTGTTTTGACAGACAAGGAATGATTACAGAGAAGACATTTGAGTGATGGTTGCTCCCAGATAAAAATGTGCTTATTCCAAACACTGAAACAGAATCATAGAAAAGGTTTTTACAAGTTGTCTGTTTCTTGTGTAAAGGGAAAAAAAACCCAAACAAACAAGAAAAAATTAAATGCAGAAGGATTCGGTTATCTTCATTACTTGGGAATCATAGATTTATTTTGGAATCCCTTTCCATATTTTAATGACTGCATCTCTTCTTTCAAGATTCTAGTACTGCTGAAAGAGGACCCAACTTGGTCAAACATTAAATTATTTCCTTTATTCATTTCAGACTTTACTGAAAAAATAAGTGACATGATTTTAAAATGTACAACCTTGATTTTTTATTACCAATTTGGCCAAATTAATATTGTGCTGGATGATTATAAGCCTCTTAATTTTAAGCTATAGTTCCTGGCAAAGGGTCAGAATTATTTATTACGCCTTTATTCCATATTCCTTCATAAATAAAAGCAGATTGTACTTTTACATGATGCCTCTACAAACCTGGACTGTGTTTGTACATCCATGAGAATCACTGTAGCACACAGATAAGTTCACAGTGGTTTTCTAAGAATGTTGTCGTGGTTTAACCCCAGCTGACAAGTAAGCACTGCACAGGCATCTGCTCACTCCCAGTCAGGACTGGGAGAGAATTGCAACAGTAAAACTGAGAAAACTCATGGGTTAATATAAAGACAGTTCAAGTAACGCAAAAGTTGCATGCAGTAGCAAAGCAGAAAAATTAATTCCTTCACCACTTCCCAAGGGCAGGCAGGTGTTCATCCATCCCCAGGAAAATGGGGCTCCTTTGCCCTTAATGATGACTTGTGAAGACAAACACCATCTCTCCAAAACTCCACCCTTCCCTTCTTGCTCCAGTGTTATACACCCAGCATGGTGCTGTACAGCATGGGATCTCCCTTGGGTCAGGTGGGGCAGTGTGGGTAGCAGAAAAGGCCTCAGCTGCACAAAAACTCTACCCAGCAGTAAAAAAACCCACACCAGGATTATCAACACTGTTCCCAGAACAAATCCAAAATACAGCCCATGCTAGCTACTATGAAGAAAAATAGTTCTAACCCAGTCAAAACCAGCAGAAATGTTCATTCTGATCCAGTGTTATTCAGGCACTTGAAGATCTGAAAACAGACAGAAAAGCTCCTAAGGTCAGGCCATGTAATTCAGATAGGAGTGACTGACTTCAGGAGAACAGAGACTCTGGACACAGCCTGAATGCTTTTAAGTGTGCTCTCTGCACAGGCACAGCTCCCAACGCACGGTAAAACACACAATGCATATTCCGTGGAGATGCTATAACAAGAATGCTGCAGCGACCTTTTCTGCTAATCTGTCTCTCTAGTGACTGAAAAACAAAACCTGCAGGCTTGATGGACTCAGTGCAGAACTGTGTGAATACAGTCAGAGTCTCATTTTAATCATTTTGCTTCTGCACTGTATTCTGGCATCATGTCAACACCGCCTCAGCTTTTGTTTTTCTTTTTACCCTTTTTTTCACAATAAAAGTCAGTCATACAAAAGAGGCTTCAGGTTTTATCTGAATTAATTGCCAAGGAGACATCTCAAAATAACTTGGAAATGTGGTTTTATATTAATGTTGTAGTTCAGGCAAAGACTATGGTCAGTATTGAAAAAAAATGCAGTTGGATTTTTAATAAAGTAACTGCAAACTGAGCTTGTACTTTACTGTTTTGAATTTGGATCAGAAGAGTGTGCACCATATAATAACCTTGACATTAGGTTATGCAATTAAATTTCAAATAAATGTATTAAGCCTCTTATAATTTAATTTGTTCCATTTTTGCCAGAAGTAATCTTTCTTCTCTTCTGGCCTACTTTTTAGAAAATGCCTCCTCAAATTAGTTTGCACACAGATCTTTCTGATAAACTTAATTTTCACTGGACGACTCATTCTCCTAATGGCTGTGATGGAAAATAGAAGATAGACCATAAAACTTTCTGCAGTTAAAGGTTCTTAAAGTTCTTCTGATAGCATTATGAATGGTCTATATCATGCTGCATGAGGTTCATTTCTCTTCCAGGATTTGGTTTTGGGTGATGAAAGTCCTTCCAGCAGCATTGCACATGAGTCACTGTAGAATGAAACTCATGGGACAGGCTATTCCTGCTTCTAATGAGCTTGTGGTCAGCAATGTCCTTGACAGTCAGATTGCAGCCAAATAATAGCCTATGGAGTTTTCAGGGGAAAATATCACAAGAATTCCTTCTGGGGAAGTGTATATGGGCTGGCTGGAGTGGAAAAGATACAAAAATGAAAGGGCAAAGAAGGCTGACTGTGAGACCAAGGTCTGTACAGAGCTACAAGGGATGTGGCAGCCAAAAGACCATCAGGGTGCCTGTTCTAGCACCTTACTCTAAATATGAGTGGGTTTTGCACATTTCACAGCAAAAGAAACATGCAAGCATTAAAATTTTATTTTTAGGTTAATGTCAAAGTATAATCAAAATCCAGCATCTTAGATGCAGTATTTTGAAATAAGTTACTACAGGGAAAAAAACCCCAGATTTACTCCCACAGACTTTTTGTTTTTTTTTTTTTTTTTAATTTCACCTAATAATCTAAAGACTGTACAAATTGTCTAAAGAACAAAATTTGCTTGTCCTTTAGAAAAATCGTTAGGAGTCCAAACTATTTACAGACATACAGATCCACATCTAAAATTCTTTTTCCTGTACTATTTCTACTTGAATAAGAGTATAATTTCTTCCAATATTTTAGGTACAGTACTGTATTAAATTCCAACTACTTCAAGCAGACCAGATGATGAAAAACAAAACAAAAAACTTAAATTTTTAGTCTTTTATAAATCACAGAATCACAGCATGGCTTGGATTGTAAGGGACATTAACTCTCATCTTGTTCTGACCCCTCTGCCATGGGATACCTTCCCCTAGACCAGATTACTCAGAGCTTCATCCAGCTTGGCCTTGAACACTTCCAGGGAACTTCTCTGGGAAATCTGTGGCAGTACCTCACCACCTCCAAAGGAAAGAATTTCTTCCTAGTGCCTAATCTAAATCTACCTTCTTTCAGTTTCATAGAATCATAGACCAGGCTGAGTTTGAAGGGACTCATTAGGATTATCAAGTGCAACACCTGGCTCTGAACAGGACACCCCAAGAGTCACACCCTGTGCCTGCGAGTGTTGTCCGAACACTTCTTGAACTGGTCACATAACAGGATTGGTTATGTGACCACTTCCCTGGGGAGCCTGTTCCAGTGCCCAACTACTCCCTTGGGGAAAACCTGTTCCTAATATCCCGCCTAAACCACCCCCAACTCAGCTTCAGGCTGTTTCCCTGGGTCTTGTCACTGGTCATGAGAGTGAAGAGATCAGTGCCTGCCCCTCTGCTGCTGCTTGTGAGGTTGTTGAAGACCACACTGAGGTGTCCCTCAGTCTCCTTTTCTCCAGGAGAAACAAACCCTGTGGCCTCAGATGTTCCTCCTAAGGATTTCCCTGGCTTTTATTTGGACATTCTCCAATATCTCAATGTCTTTTGAATATTGTGGTGCCCAAAACTTCCCCAGTGCCCTCCTGCCAATGCTGTGCCTGAATCCCCCAGGACAGGGTTGGCCCTCCTGGCTGCCAGGGCACTGCTGGCTCGTGTTCAAATTGCCACTGACCAGGACCCCCAGGTCCCTTTCCCAGCACTGCTCTCCAGCCTCTCATTCCCCAGTCTGTCTGTACATCCAGGCTTGCCCCATCCCAGGTGCAGAATCCGGCACTTTCCCTTGTTAAACAGGATCAGGTTGGTGGTTGCCCATCACTCCAGTGGATTGAGGTGTCTCTGCTGGCCTCTCTGCCTTTGAGGGAGTAGACAGCTCCTTCCCAGTTCAATGTCACCAGCAAATTAACTAAGTATTCCTTCAAACCCAGTATCCAAGCCATTGATGAAGGTGTTGAAGAGAACCAGGCTGAGGATGGAGGCCAGGGGGACCCTGGCAGTGACAGGTCCCCAGCCTGATGTCCCCCCATGCACTGTAACCTCTGTGCCTGGCCCGTGACCCACCATGTAACTCAGTTATCCAGCTGTGAGCTGGACATTTTGGAAATCTAAAATGAGTTACGAGCATGCATCTTACATATTTACCATTAGTTTTAGCTAAATGCCAAAAAAAAATCATTATGATATGGGTATTTTTCACTGATAATTAAATAAAATAATACTTTTGGAAATTAGTAATTAATTTACTAAAGTTATTCAAAGCAATATTAAATAAGAATAGCAATTAAGAATATCAAATATCTTCTAAGTAAAAAAGAGGAAGAAAAAAAGAAATATTGGATTGTGATGTATTATTTCCTGATGAAGCACAAAGTTGGTTAAAATAATTGAACTGCAGTTTACCTGTATGGCCCAAAAATAGTACTTACCTGTTAGAAAACTATTAGGTCCTAAGAGAATATTTGTGAAGTTTATGAAGGCAAATCAAAAGTGCTTAGCTTCAGGCAAATGAAGAAATCTCATTCTCTGTTTCCTACTCCATTGTTACTGCCCGATTCCCCAGCTGCCTGTACAGCTGGAGGAATTAAGTCTGCTTGAATATTTTAGATTAAAGCAGTTACAACTCAGAGGTACAAACCAATATATCTAAATGAAACAGCCTTGTCAGTTTGAAATTTCTTGTACACTACAGATTGAAAGGGGGATGGTTTTGACAGTTGTGATTGTCCAATTATTTTTGTGACATAGAGACTCCTGAAAAAAAAAAATATGCAAACTGAAAGAATGAAAGGGAGAATTCTGTAAGTAATTGCTGTTATTCCCCAAATGAATCTTCTACAATTACATTTGATACCACACTTGATTGCCTTGCAATGGTTGGTTAACTAAAGCAATTTTATTTCCAGTTGGGTTGCTGTATTAATTGTACTTACACATGTATAAACATAAGGGATCTCTCACTGGTATTTTATAAGGGGAGTCTGTATGGATGGCCTGTTAACATCCACTTATTTATATGGAGACTGAAACTCAGACTTTTAAGAACTAATTATCATATAAAAATGCCACATGAAAAATTCTTTCAATATGCTTTATCATTTAACCAGTAGTGTAATTTTATTTTCTTCTGTGTAAATTATGCTTTTCTACCTCTTGGTAATTTTGAGACAGCATTTTCTCTAATGATAATATGTAGGCTGGTGTTCGTGTACAGACTGAGCTTAAAAATAATGACAAAAGATCACGGGAATATTACTTTGGAATTATGGTTTGTTTGGTTATCTTTTTCTGCATAAAACTGTAGTAAAAAGTTGCTCACCAAAGAAACAGAAGATGAAAAGGATAACAAAGATAAAACAGGTTTCCTATCACCAGAGTTGATCCAAGTGGTAACCTGCAAGAGCAGAGCTGTAGTAGATGTCTTAGTTGTATCTTTCAGTTTTAAGATTTTTAGGACTGTAAATTAATTTTCAGGTCTGTAATTTATTGTGAATGTTACAACAATGTTAAAACATTTTATCTTAAAAGCCTCAGCTGGAAAACAAACAAACAAACCATTAAACTTTCAGCTTTGGCATGGTTTTATTGTAAAGAAGCAGTTTACTAAACATATTTTGTCTCTTGAAAGAAGGAAAACTCTGTGAAGAAAACAAACTAGAATATTTTTTCTCTCATCTCTTCAGAGAGATGATACAGTTCTCTCATGGTTTGTACATCTGATAATTCTCTTTTGTGCAAAGAGCATCTGTGGGAAGTGATGCAGTTGAGCTTTGGCACCAGACCTGCAGTACAGGGAACCAGTCCTCACAGGTTCAGAGTAGGTGTGGGATCCTTTCTTAGGAAGCCATGTATACCTTATAATTTTGTGAAAGTTATAATAACACTAAACAGAGGCAAAGTGTCAAAGCTGTCTGTATCTTCATACAGTGCTTTGATACAAAACTCTGTGAAATAAATCTTCCATTAATTTTGTATAATGACTCACATTTCTAAAGCCTCTGTGGCTTAAAAAAAATAAATCCCATCCAAATGACAAATTTAAATTTACAGGTTCTAGGGAGGATAACATTTTATTCTCTGAAGGGCTGTGCACCACCTCTTCTGTAACCTGTAGCCTTAATTTGTGTATAATTGGAATTAAATATCCCCTATCTCACAGAAAGGAATGAAATAACATTTTTCTGCCAGTGATTGCACTTGAACATCTTTCTACCCAGGGCATGAATTTCTGTGTGTATATGCTGGGAGCAGTAGGAAGGTGAGGTAAAGAGGAAATAAGGGTAAATCATATTTCTGAAATTGCGTGGGTTTAAGGGTTGTTCTGATGTTTAGCTGATGTCTATCAAATGACTTATACCTTTTGGAGTCATGGAAGTCCACTGTGAATGTGCCAGGAACAAACATTTCTGCAGTTCTCTATAATATTTGTCAAAGTGAGACAGGAGGCACAACAGCTGCAGCCTGCACTGACTTCAGCTTCCCAGGATCTCCATCATTAGTAAGGAGAGTTTCATCTAAGTTTCATCACAGTGTTTTACTCTGAACATGTCCATGATGAAGCCTCTTTGAAGATGTGACATAAGCCTCACCAGATTAGTGCAGAATTTGTCTGGCCTTTCCTCCTGGGAACAAGATCCCTCTGTTTATCTGTCTGTCCCCAGCATACTGCCCCTTAATGTTTGGATTCTTATTTCAAAAAGTCTCAGTGTCCCTTCTGGTTTACAAATATCTAGCAAGCACTAGTTAGATTAAAGGAAAACATCTTATAGGAAATTAAAAAAAAAAAAAAAAACAAAAACCAAGTCATTAGAAATCTTTTTTAAGAGTACTGTTGCTTGCTACCTTGCCTGGAGTTTTATACCTTCCTAGAGTCTCTCAGGTCAGTATTTCACTTTAGAAATCATTGATTTTTCTCTAAAATATGGGTTGCCATAGGACAGCTCTTCCATGCTTCTGTTCCATTATATATCTGATATGATCCTATATGAGAATTACACCAATGAATGTTAGTGTGATTAATTAGTGTTAAATCCTTGATTTTTTTTTTTTCTTTTTCACACTTGGGGGATTTTAAACCAATTAGAAAGTTGATGAGGAAGACAGTGGTAGCTGTACAATCAGAATTCAGATTATATATAAGCA
Source organism: Chloebia gouldiae (assembly GCA_003676055.1). Classification (NCBI taxonomy): domain Eukaryota; kingdom Metazoa; phylum Chordata; class Aves; order Passeriformes; family Passeridae; genus Chloebia; species Chloebia gouldiae. Next base: position 4,822,878 of record QUSF01000020.1, on the reverse strand, counting down.
GGGATATACAATGTGTAGGTGTAGAGGAGCTAATTTTTGGTCTTTAGATGCTGGTTATTTATCACCTCTTACTATGCTTAACTTCAGTAAAGGAGGGTAACTTTATATTATAAGTCATTGCACGGATCTCATCTCTGCAGTGAAGTGCTTCACTGGTTGGAAACTTGCCAAAAAGGCTTTTAGAGTAAAGCAAAGAAACACCTTCAATCACTGTTGAGGACTTTAAAGCATTCCATTTTATCTGAAAAATCAAATATGTTAAAGACATCTAATACACTTTTTTACTTATTGACCAGGCAACTAATTTAAAAAACGTGCAGCTTCTGAAAGAGGCAGAGGGAAGGATCTAGGTAAGACGAAAAGAAAGAAAGGTGTGATTTCTATTATTAAGCTGCCATATGTATGAATTATCACCTTCATTTTGAATGAGGCTTTAATGTGCTTTCTGAACAAACACCTTATTAAAAGCAAGATATACTATTGTACTCAATTTATTAACATCCTGTAGGTTCTTCAGTTTAAAACTGAGAAGTACAATATGCTATGAAAAGCTTTTGCAGGCTGCTATTGTGCAGGTTTTCTAAGAGTTCATTGAATTTGTGGCACAGATGAAGCTAACTAGTTTTTTTATGATACCTTTCACCTCAAATTCAGTTTCTCATGTCAGTCTGGAATAAGTAATTCATAGCACTGCTTTACTGCCTTTGGTAAATAAGTAAAATCAATTAGAATTGGACTTCAAGGGTGCTGTTTAGTTTGTCTGTAAGATTTTTTGTCAAATATTTTCATTTCAAAACTAGCAATATATTTTTTCTGTGATTTATCCTTGCCAGTATAACTAGGATCTGACTAGTTTCCTCACTTTACCAGGAAAACTCATTTTCCTGTGGTTGTCACATATTATTCTGACCGTTTTTATACTGAATTTAGGAAATGTGCCAATGTTTTGGAAAAAGTATTAACCAACCTAACTTTGCTATCAATATTTACAAATTTGAAGAGAGATTTTTTTGTTGTTGGTTTTTTTTTTTTGTTGTTGTTTTGTTTCTTTTTTTAATTTAAATTAAAAAAACCCTGATTGAATATGCACAAAAGTTAATAAATGGTATTAGATTCAAATATGATTTCTCATAACAAAGTCAAACTTCTAAGTTTGAGAAATTCAGAAAATATTATAGAGATTTGGTTCTTACTTCAGAGAAGGAATTCCATTCATAATAGCAAACCTTAGAAGTTTTTTTTAAAGGAAATTAGACCCAAATATTTTTGAAATATTTCCCGCCAGAAAGAGCAAATACTGTATGTGTATATGAATCCTTTATGTGTATTAATATTTATGTGTATATGGAATTCTACATGTGTTATTTTATACTAAAAATAGAACTTTTCTGAAAATCTTAGCTAAATGGGTTGAATTTTTGGAGGTGGAGATATTTGTAGGTTTCTTAACTCCATTTCTTTCTTTTTTTTTTTTCAAATGACAAAACCAGTAGTGTCATGCAGGCCTGATATTTCACCTTCTTCTTTTGTCCCAGAATTCCTGAAGGATGCCAGATGAAAATGGAGCTTATCTTTGTCAAAGCTCATTACCTTTAGAAAAGGACCTAAGAGGGGAATTGGAAAGTTTCCATATTTAAAAGTTTGTAGACCTCTACTCTCTCAAGAAGCCCCGTTCCTTGAGAAGGGGCTTGTGCAGTAGATGTGAACAGAAAATGTTTGATATCTGCACTCTTTTCCAGTTGCAGTACTGTAGAAATTTTAATAGGTCTTTCATTTTACATAGACTTTCAAATGCTCTGGGAGTTCAAGGCAATCTTATTCTTAAGAGCTGCATTTTGCTCGAGGGATTTGGGAATTCTTAGCTTTCCGTCTCCTGAGTATAGTGTAATTCTCATCAGAATATAAACAAAAGGTAAAAGTGTTTCTCTTTTATGTCCTGCAGATGCTGATGTGTGACTGAAGTAGTGTCAGGTATTTCTGTAGACTTGGCCACAAAGCAAGAGATGTACGTAGCACTGAGCAGATAAATTCTTAAAAATTGGGAATATCCTAACATGTGCTAACATCATGCAAAGAAATGCTTAAAAATGCTACCTGATTTGACCAGAAATGTAGCTGTTAGGCATTTGCTTTGTTTCTTCCCAGTTAATTCTTGCTATGAGCACATAAGAACCCTTTAAATAAATACACAAATTGAAGAGGCATTAAGTTTTATCAAGTCTCAAGAAGTCTGGGCCAGCTCTATGACTGTGATTGATGAATTTGTAGAACACACTATCATTCTGTTTTAATTTTACCATTCATTAGTCACAAATTATATTACACTAAAATACTATTGAATTTTAACTTTCTTGAAAATGTGAGAATAAATATAAAAATGATCAGACCAGACCCTTGCATTTAAAAATGGGTGAATCATCCCTGATGAATTATTAATTCAAGTAGGTTTGTCTTATTCCTTTGGGCATTACCAACTCTCAATAGGGTAACTTCAGTTTTGCATTTCTTAAGAGTTACACAGGAGTACAGTAAAACTGAGAACATTGGCTCAGTTGATATTTTTCTGTGCTTGCACAAAATTAGGATATTTTCACCTCATAAAACTTCTTGTGCTTTGTCTGTGAGGTTTTTTCTTACATAAAAATTTAAAGAAAACTTCCAGAAAAAGTTTTCTACCAGATTGAATATTCTCCATATAGGCACGTTTAATCTAATTTGTTATAGTCATAATAGCTCAAATGACCTTTAGACTTAAAGTATTCTAAAATGCTCATAGAGGAAGTTTTGCCATAGCACTTCCCCACCTTTCAGATAGAACATTTCCATTTCATTTTACCCGTATTTGCAGATTATTTCTCCTAAAGCTGTGTTGCTGAGAAAAAGGGTAGTTTGGTTTCTTTTCATTTTTGGTGAGAGACACCAGCAAAAAACCCCGAAAGCTGGATTAAGACTGAAGTATTCTTTTCAAAACCATGTCATTAATATATTTATTAATCCCAAGTGATGGCTGCCATTTCCTCTGCTGACGGTTGACTTGCTTTCCTTATTATAGGGATGACCCCAAATGGATGATTCAATTCCAAACACTTCCAGTCTCTCTCGATCTCTAATGTTTTGGCTCTACATTAATTACATCAGGGCATGCAAGAGTATGTGAGCACGTAAAACCTGCTGAGATGATACTGGAGGCATGCAGAAAGGCAGACAGTGTATTACCTCCTAGAGCCAGCTGAGTTGAGAGTGGTTCCTGGTGTATGCTGTGCCACAGAATGTGTCTGGACATTGTTTAGGTGTCTTGGGGACAGCATGGATGAAAGCAGAGTGTGTTCAGGATTGATCTGTGTTTAATTTTGAAACATGTACATCATACTCTCTAGGAAGAATAAAGCATGCTCTATCCTAAAAGTCCCATAGTTACGCATCAGTAAGCATCCTGTGTCGAGAATAAGCACCAAGAGGAAGTATTATTCTAGAGAAAATAATCTTTATTTATAGCAATAAATACATAACAGTTACAAATAAATTAACCTTGAAAATTGGAAGGCAAAATCCCTAAGTTTAGTAAGTTCTTCAGACATTGAACTAAGAGCAGTAGGGAAAATATCCCATAATTTTTGTGAAAATATTTAAATATTATGAACTATGCCATGATTGTGAACCATGAATGATGCTTTTATGAAAAATAACTATGACATGGACAGGATAGGACTTCCTTTAACATCAGGAGGTTTCACTGAAATGATAATAATTCGCTGCAGTGTTTACATGTACTAGTAAGAGTAGAGCAGTGCAAATCCATTTTTTTGATTGAACTTGTGTATGTTTGCCAATAATAGAATGCACTTAATTCTTATGTCTTCTCTATACTGATAAGAAAATATTAAGATTAATGCAACTGAATTCATCAAATTATTTTATGTCTGTATGAGCTCAACAATACTATATTTTCAAAAGCTTAAATGCTTTAATATGAAACAGAGGAAATCGTCTATTTTATTGCTTGAAGATAATGAATTAAAGCTTAAAGATTTCTGAGATACTAGATATGCTTTTCCCTATTGCTCAGTGTTCATAAACAACATTTAGGTGATATTTTGACAATCAGACGAATTTTAAGATTGTGCTGGGCCTACTTAAATGGGTGAGAGCTATTTATATGCAGATATCAATTGTATAAATTTTTCTCTGTGTTTATACATACACATATATTTGTATTTCTATCTACATGCACATATGCTCAAAGAGATCATCTAATAGTGTTTGTGTATTTATGTCTATGAACTGCAACACACTTTCAGCTGAGTCTCTTGTTTGGAGGTCTACAAAGGACTAACTCTGGTGGCCTTAGATACTTTTGAGTATCTCAAATGTTTAAACTAGTATGTGCCCGTACTTTCGAATTTTTGCTTCTTTCATGTTTTAAACCCCAGGAACGTTTCAGATTCAGTGTGAACAAGGTCTTTGTGGCTTACTGCAGAAAAGAAGTCCTGGCCCCTGGGGTCAGTTTGTACAATTGGCCAATGCTCACTCTGTGCAGGAACCCATGGTTTCCTTATGCCTGGGATTTTCACTCCTCTGTATCCAAATAGCACACTGCCTGTGCTGCTCTCATCAGGATAGTGGGGTTCAGCACAGTGCTGAAAGAAGTGTCAGATTGTTGGACAAGTGTTTAGAGGTATCTGTAGTGCATCACCTGTTGAAATCGTTTTGGAGAACTTTTCTAAGCAAAGAGTGGCTAATTTAGGATGGTTTCTGTTCATTTAGTTTTCTGGAGCTGTAAGAGTTATCAGCCCATCACATTCAGTAAACTTCCTAAAGTGAAACCAAAAGAAAACTATCTCTAGCAAGGTTTGCAACGATTTTAACATGAATTGTGTAAAATGAGAAGGGGGAATGGGAGGGAAGGGAGGGGAAAGAGGACTAGGGAATTTTGGTTGTTAGAGTTCACTGGTAACAGTGGGAAACAGTTTGGAATGACTGCTTTGCTGCAATAGCCTCCTGCCCTTCTCCCCAGTTTTCATTGCTATGTCTTCTGTGGCTGTGCACATGCCATTATCCTTGACAACACACTTTGCAGCATTCCTTCTTCTTTCCTCATCAGCCTCTCAGCTCACTCTTCTGTAGTACTGTGTAATGGTGCTGTGGAGAGCTGAGCTGAGATAGTTTTAAGCAACTCAGCATAAATTTCCGGGAACAAAATGATGCATTTCTTCAAACTAAAATCAGTTTAATAAATACTTTGCAATTTACTTCATTCTCTTTACTGTGATCTTCCAGTACTAAGCTCTTTTTTCAGTAGCCTTGGTTAGGTTTGCAGGAGCCTTTCTGACTTTCTTAACAAATAACTGCTTTAATTTCTTCTTCTTTTTTTTTTTTGCTGGTTCAAAATTTATCACATTGTCTCTATCTTCACATCTTCTCACTCCTGTGACATGTCTGTCTGTCTGTCATGAATTTTGAAAAGGAGATGAATTTCAAAGTGCTGATTTGTATGAGAATTTGAAAGTGAGCAATACAGTATAAGGGCCCAAACTTACATGTGTTACCAGAGACTTTGATGGAAATGCTAAAATGCTGTAAACTTCATAAGCCTCTGCCTAGAATAAGATTCATCTATATAAAACTTAAAATATTTTTTGAATTGTGCAGTTGTTGAATTAGAAGGATGTGCAAATCCATAACTAATTGATTCCTTCTCTGAGTTGTTAAAGCCCAGGACTGTTCCCAAGGAAAGATTGGTGTTCTCTCCATCCCACTGACAGCCAGCAGCCATCAGTCTGGCTTTCAGTGGTTTATCTGTATTTCTTTGCAATTTGTGGCGTAAACATCAAATATTTGATGAGTGAAAACCCCTGTCGTTGATCCATGTGAGGAAACACAAACCCCTTTTCATTTAGTGCAGTTCTTAAAATGGAGAATGAGAAACATAATAGCAAGATGTTGATAGAACTCTTAAATCCTCATTCTATTCTGCATGACTTCCATCATATCAATGTAACAACAATAATTAAGAAGAAAAGTAATTTTGTTCTAATTTTTTTTAAATATATGAACTTTTTGCTTTTAGTGATTAACTGGAAAAGTCTTCATAATTTCATACTAAGTAATAAAAGGAATATTTTCCAGCTGCTGGCTTGTCTCATGCTTCTGAGCTACTTCTGAAATAAGGTGTATTCCTGAAGCTTTGCTTTATTGCAATGATTGAGTGCAAGACATGCACAAAACAGCTGCCAAAGCTGAATAATTAAATTATGATTTCTTCTGTTCTTTTTTAATTAGGTGAGATTGGGATAATTCTTAGAACCTGGTAACTGCTGTCCAGAGTTGCTTTCTTTTTAATATATCAGAGATAGAGAAAAAATAATTTAGATTAAAGTCTTAAGAAAGATTTGTCTTTATAAGAGGCCCATTAAAACAATTAACAGTCAATATGCCAGACATTTGTTGCATGGGTAAGCCAGAGCAATCTGAAAAGAAAATATAGCCTGACACGTTTTGAACTTTTTTACCTTTTGTAAAAGGACTTTTCACATTTAGGAGGAAATTGAGAGATTTGGTTAGGTTTTTTCATAATTTTCATGAAAATTGTGTAAGGTGAGTTATGGCAATTGTTTTGGGTTTTTTTTTTTTTTTAGTATGATATAATTCCCTGGGGTTTAAAGACACATTTTAAGTGATTAAATAAATTCAGAGAAGAATTGATCCAGACAAGGAAAGAAATCAGTGCTTTAAAAAATATTAGAGATCATTAAAATTACAGATCAGTGTTAGCATTGTAAAATGTGATCCAAATTTTGCATCAGACTTTCATAATTTCTATAAGAAAATTCATTTTTTTCCTGCATTACACAGTATTTTAATATCCCATAGAACTATCCTAAAATCTTCTTATATTTTAGTTTTTACATGTGGATAAAAGAGTAAATAAAAAGCTGTATACGGCTCTCTGCTGTTGCATTTTAAGGAAAGTTATGCAAAATGTTGGCATTTTTCTATTCCAGTGAGATTCTTAAAATACATTAATATTGTTTGGGAATTTATTTCTTAGAATTTAGTTAGAGTGACTTTGTGTTATGCATTTCTTGTGATGCACTTTTTTTGTTTTGTTTTTTGTGAAGATAAGCCTTGAAGTATACACACTTCAGCCACTCTCATAGATCACCAAGAAGCTTCCCTCTTGAGTTTTTACTCCATTGTAGTGTCTTATTGCTAATTTTTTTTTTCTTTTTGTAACAACTGATTTCAGCATTGCTAAACAAGGTTTTATTTGTTGGTTGTAATGGATAGAACACTGAAGAAATGTAATAAATGCACACACATTTTTGGGGGACAAATTCTACTAAATGTTTGACTCTTGCTTTGTAGAAAATAATTTTCTCCAGGGCTTTTGAAGATTTGTTGGAGTTGAAGGACTGGCATATTTTCTATATTCACTTATGATAGTACAAGGGGTTCATTGCATCCCGGCATCTACATAGCTATGAATTGAGAATGCCAATTTCTTGTGAATCCAAAGGAAATTTATGTCCAAATTGTTTAACTAGGCTCCTATACCCTACTTTTTGCACTATGTATAATCTAAATAATATGTGATCAGTTTAGACAATTTTTTTAAATTTATTTTTTATATTCTTTCATCAACCAAAGAAGGAAATGCTGAATAATTTGTAATAAACATACTTTGCTGCTTTAATTAAACTGATCAGATAGTGTGATAGAGAGGTTAATTAGCTGCTAACAAATTAATTTCATTTTCCCACCTGGAAATCTGCTTTGTAATCTCTTGCATTTTGCCTTATAAAAAGAATTTGCTTATACTTTGAGGAACCTATTGTGATGAGAAAATTAGCAGTTTCCTGGACCTTTTGGAAGAATTTATTTGCCAAAATTAAAATGGATTTAAAATATTTTTGTTTCTCAGGGTTATCTCTGTCTTCCTTGTTTTTGCCTTAGAGCACTGGAGGAAGAATAGAGAAGATGGTTATTCCTATCTGTTTATATATGTAGCTGGTTCTTTAAATTAAATTTAAAGCTGGTTCTTTAAGTTTGGTAAGTCCAGTAGAGTCTCCTTATGATTTTCTTTCCTGGTCATTTATCACACATGCAAGTACATAAAATCCTAGGTTTTACTATGAATCAAAATACCATTCTTAAGAATAATTTTTCTGCCTGACTAACTAAAACGAGTCAGTCTGTGATATGGGCAACTATACCAGAGAATAATATCAATGTGGTTTTACAACTTTAAATTTTCAGTCACTAATTTTTCATTCCTGCATTAAGTATCTGGCCTTTGATGCTTTGCAACCAAAAAAATGCTTAATTGTTTGCCACATTTAATTTCTTAGTTTACCTCTTGCACTAAAAAAAAAGAAGGAAATTAAAAAAAGTCCCCAAAATGAAAAACAATTAATAAAAAAATAGACTATGCTTACCAGTAGGCAAATTGCCAAAATTCCATTGTTATATTCAGAATTATCTGCATGTCCAACAAAGATTGATGTTTGGCTGCAGGCCATTGAGCCAGAGGATGTCTTTATGCACAAGTTATTTGTGGAATATGTTGTATTCTTTCAGAAGAAGAAACATCTCTGTAGATTTTGATTTGGGTGTGTGTTTGTCTGACTTGTATTTCTCATCTTTTGGGCTCTATTACATTTAACTTCACACATTCAACTACTTTTGAAATTAGTACTTGAAATACGTTCTTAACTTTTTTTGATGAAGTATCGTCCTGGCAGCTTAAGTAGTCCAGTGGCAATTTCTAACAGTTGTTCTTACACTGAAAAATCCCTTGAAATTTTTTTTTGACATGGAGAAGTTTTACCTATTTTTTTTTCAGTTTATGTGATGAATTCTAGAGATCTGAAGACTTAAGTACTCTTTCTAATGTTTGTTATCCTTCTTTTTGAGGTTATACATGTAACCTTAATACTCTTCACTGCTTCCCTTTTTTCGAAGTGAATGTATAATGTAGCATAATGTGGACACTGAGGCAAAGGGGAAAAAAAACCTACTTCTTATGTCCTGTGAAAACTAGGAGGGTTTCCTCCTGAGATTTGGATGAGGTATAAAAAACTTCTTACTCAGCTTTACTAATTAGAATTTGCACCAGACCAATTAAATCAAGCGTGGTTAAATTCAGCAGGTGATCAGGTACTGTCACAGTGAGCAGAAGGACAGGAGGAAATGTGTCCCTGTGAAGGTCAGGCCATTGAGTGGGGCCAGGAGCAGATGGGTGACGGCCCCACCCTTGCTCACAGCGGGAGGAGATGAGACCTGCCCTGGTCACGATGCTGCTGGGTTGGCAGAACCCAGCCTAGGGTATGTGGGATGTGAGATACCTAAAGAATATTTATGGTGGAATCTCAGATATTTCCAAAGTTTTAGCTTCTTCCAAGTTTACACTTCAGTGAACTCCTTCCAAGACCTCACTTTTTAACTCAGATGCCTAAAATCTGACCACCATCAACGCCTCAATCCGTGGATTCAATCTCAGATCAAAATTCCTCAGAATCGATGTCAAGAGCTTGAAAGAATATCTTTCCTATAGTGTATTTTTATCTGGATTTTATATGTGTGCATTACCTTTACCTAACATCTTTATAAATGAGGCTTGTATGTTCTATTCCTGCTGTTGAGCATGCACGTGATTGATAAATTACTCATTTGATTTATCACTCTGATGTATCTCTGAGTGGTCCAGTAACCCCCTCATGAAAATGGCTGGCAAATTCTGAAGGTTTCTAGGTTGATAATTTCAGTGCAAATGAATGCTGAAAAAGTCGATCTTTTTCACCATTTAAAAGCAAGAATATTCTATGACAAAGAGTATGCAGCAACTTTAATGCTCCTTTATATTATTTCCTGTAATCTTCACCTTCATCTTTTCATTTCAATTATTAGTCTCAGTGGAATCTTGAGAAAAGCCCTTTACACAAATCTGATAAAAAAGGCTTATCATAAATTATAGTGCAGACCTGGAAGGTTTTAATTAGTGTATGAAATTTAATATTCCGACAAAGCAGTTATTTAATCAAATTAAGTTTGGGGCAAAAATGTCTAATCTGAGTGACTCATTTGTCCATATTTTGGGTAATATAGTGACATATTTCTTGATAGAATATTATTTCAGTTTTATTTTTTTTATTTAATAATTTGATTTTTTAAATATCTTTATTCTATGTCCAGTTTTCATGTTTTAAATGTGCATTCTAACCAATTTCTTCCAGCCCATGTTTTGGCACTGTAATTGCATGCATACACTGTAATTATAATTGCAACTGGTTTACTGTATTGCCTGAAGTTTTGTTCACTTTAAGGACAAGTGATAAATCAGTATTTTTACACATGTATACCAAAGGGAGGAAAGAAATTGTTAGCAGCTAAGCCCCTTATTTTATATGTGTCATTTCCCTTATGTAAAATCACAAATCTGTAATAGTAGATATAGTAGTAGACATTCTTTCTTTTTTTTTTTCAATGTTTGCAGGCTTTCATTCTCTGACGTTATCCTCTTTAATAACAGATGTAATTTTTAATGTGGGGTAGGCCATATTTTCCTTTCTTTTCTGAGGAGTCTATTGTGCCTTAAACTGCTTGTCAGACTGTATAAAGGATTAAACTAAAATTGCCTGGATTATTTGTCATAGAATTTGTTAAAATAGGTTTAAACCTTAATTACCTCAAAGGTATTAGAGTGAACTTTTTAAATACATTTCTTTATCCAAGGGGATACAAGGAATATTTATTTTTTATTAAAATGGATGTTTTGCCAACACTTAACGAAATGCTTTTTTTAGCACTTGTAGGCATTTACATTAATTTTCTTTAGTCTACTTAAATAGTAAAATGGACCAACGTTATTAATTTTTTTTATTGCTTCCTACTGAGCAAAAGGACTCCCTGTTTATTCTCTAATATGAGTATCTTTTCCAGGTGTGTGGGACTAAAATGATTTTAAAATGTTGACCAAATTTCTATCTGTAATTCTAAGACTTTTTTTAAAAAAATTGAAGAGTCAAAATCAGGCTTTTATATGCTGTATGGTTTGTTTTCTCCCTGATTTTGATTTATTTCTCTACCTCTTACCTGCAAACTAAAACAATCCTCACTACTTGCAGATTATCTGCAATACAGAGCAGCTTTTATACATTGACTCACTTTGGATGCTTAAGAACTTCTTGGTAAAATAGTTCAAAGTCATAGGAGATATCCTGTTTTAAAGTAAAAAAAACATATTTGTCTGTAATTTCAGATTTTAAAACATGTACTTATAATTATGCAGTAATATATATTTACAATATAATCTGCTACAATAATTTTGCTTCAAGGGGTTTACTGAAGAAAATCTTTTAAGCTGTGGAAACCTTTAACTGATGCTCTTCTATTTTCTTTTCAGAGGGAAATAATTTTTTCAGAGGGAATTAATTTTTTTCTAGTGCCTCTGTAATGGCTAAAAGTGTATTTTTTTTTTTACTTTAACATTTTACCTACAATTGTGGAAACACAGCTTTTAAGGAAAAAAAAGGATAAATTATATATTATTTTAACCACAGCTTGAGTGGAAGCATCATTTCTGAATAGACTGCATTGGATGTCTGTTGAAAAAGATTTCAAAAATGAATTTTTAGACAAGTTGGTGGAGCACATAGTACATGAAAAGTTCTTGGAATTCTATCATGAGACTGGGAGAGGAGGTGTTCCTGTAGACACCACTACATGGCAGCAGTGACAGGAGCTTTCATTTGGCACTTTCTAAAGGAGGATGTAGATTTCCTACCAGCAAAATGACATATATAAACTATTACATTTTTGCTATTCATAATTATCTGTAGTGTCCGTATGTCTTGTCTGTATCCCTTGTTGTTCTTGAAAGGACTTGATTGATAAAAGCCTTGTTTCCTGAGATGAAAAGCCAACTGCAGCTTCATTCATGTAATCCTGAGCTGAGTTTAGGCATTTATATGTTGAATCAACAGACTGTGTCTCTGAACTTGCTCTGTAGAGAAACAAAATATGAGTGTAAGTTAGTGTTGGTGTGAGCTCAGATGTCATCTGTAGGTTTTCTGAAAGCCAGTGTTACCTGTGCATTTCTTCTCTAGACACAGAGATTACAGAGACCATCAACTTCAGATCTTGTGTGGTGAAATTTAAGAATTTATTAACCGTACCCAATATGTAATGATTCCTATTGGAATTGTTTTGTACCCCGAGCAGGGAAAATAGATCTATTAAAATGAAAAGCAAGGTAAAGACAGTGGAATAATCTCACTACAGCAGATGATACTATCAATGAAAGTGTGGAATAAAAATTACGATTAGAAAAAAAATAATAAGAGTTAAAAATAAAACATTAATGACCTAGTCCTTAATGTAATTTTTATATGGCTTTCCAGATGTCTTTTGCAGATAATAAAAATTCTTGCTTTGAAAGGAGAACTAAAGATGGTGGAAACCATAAAATCATATATTGATACTACACTACAGTTTTTCCCTTATGCATATGGTCTTCCAAAGTCATTCTTTTATAAGTTCAGCTTCAGGACTGCCTTACCAAATCCCTCCATTGGTGAACAGAAGTAATAACCCCCTGTTTTGCACAGAATTACTGGATAAAGAGCCAAAATATATAGGATATTTACACTGTGCCCTCAGTTTGCTGACCAAGTATTACTTGGTGGCAAAAGTGTACAGCGGTGGGAAGATTCAAATTCTTTGTGTCAAGAAGTTAATAAATAACTAAACTACTCGTTTGAGAGCCAGCAACAAAGCAATTTGTTCTTGCCAACTAGAAGTGGTTAAATGATGAAAAATTGTCCTCTAAAGATCTGAGTGATCCATTAATCTAATTTGTGAACCATGTAGCATTCAGTGTGTTGTGGCACTGGGTATCTCATATTTTCTTTATTAAGAGCAGTGAGATATGTCCAATGTCAGTGTCAGTTTATTCATTATATAGGTAATATCTCCAGGCAGGATAATGGACAACAAGATATGAATAACCTTGCAAAAAATATCTTAAGTCATTTGAGCAGAGAATGTTTATTTTCATTAGCTTATTAATATATCATGTTCCTGAAAAGTTATTCTAAAAGGTGATTTAAAAAATACTGTTCAGTCCAGCAGAGATAAATAGTAAAGATATGGCAGCTTTGAAAAATTTAAACAAATATATAAAAATATAAAAGACAAGGAAAATATAATTGTGAAAATAAAGAGTCATTTTGTTTATGTAGACAGAGTTGTGTCTGTTGATGACAGTGTTAAAAAACCTATACAATAATTATTTTATAGCAGGATAAACAAGAGCAGTGGAGAGGGGCTCAGGACATAAACTCATATCTAGATGAGAGTCAGTAAAAGAGAGGGCCTAATAGACATTGTATTTTATGAAAATATTCCTTTTAAGAACAAAAGCAGTAAAGAAAACCAATATAGCAGTTAATAATGTCTGCATTGCTTTTCCTGCTCTCATTTTTCCTGAAAGATACCTTCTAAGGATGAGATTGCAAGGAAACTGCTCTAATACAACCTGACATAAAGAGTTGCATTGAACAAAGTGTCCAATTTTTTTTTTTTTTTTTAAGTAAACAGATCACCTTGTGATGAAAACACTTGTGTTAACATTTCTGGCTAGTACCACTCAGAGGTGCATCCTTTGCAGTTTCAAATGTTGCTTGCTAAAGAATCAGAGGGGCTTTTGAAACAATCACATTATTTACAGAAGGGGTATTTTGAACATAGCTATTTAAAAAGTGAAGGGGAACCAAAGAAAATAGAACCTTTGCCTCTTCTGGCTTCCTCAAAGGCTTCCACAAGCATTATATGGTCTTTTCCTTGCAGCAATCAAGTGAATAAGCAATTAGCATCAGTCTGTAATGATGAAAAGAATTTCCTCCTGTGTCTCTAATGCCTTGAGGTCTGGCTTTGATATCCAGATATAGCTACACAACCAACTGACCTATGGATAGAAGAATGTCTTGATGGAAAAGTGGAAAAGTTCATTTTGAGGGAAAAAGGATGAATTCATGTTAATAGCACTTACCTCAAAATGGCATTTAGCTCATCTGTAATATATTTCATGTTTGACTCTCTAAAAGGTCACAAAGGAGAATAAATTATGTCATTATTTATGGAGTGAATAAGATGATCATTTTTAAAGATGAAGTGCATAGCCTTTTAATACATGTCATACTTTTTTAGTGAAAGTAAAAATTATTCTTGGTTTATCCACTTGAAAAATGATTACTAAAAGCACTCTTTCCTGTTGGTATTTATAAAAGAAAACATTTTGTTGTGTTCAAGTTGTTATTTAGATACATAAAAAGTATTATCATAAACGGAACTGAAAAAATAAATTGAGATAATTTTTGGAGGTCAGCAGCAGTCACCTATTTTAAACACACTGCTGGATATCCAAAAATCTAACTTCTCATTTTCTTTAGTTATTCAAAATCAGTAAAGGTAATTAAAAAGGCTATGTTCATACATGTCTCTATTTCATACAGAAATGAACTTAAAATTTATTTTATTCAAAAATCTTCAGGCACATTGCAGCAATTTATTTGGTGGAAAGCTTCTCCAGTGAACCTAAGTCTTCAAGGCTTTTAAATGGTTCAGTAATATTTAAACAAGAAAAAAAAAAAAACAAACCAAACCAAAAACCATAGGACATACCACAGTTTTCAGCAAGCTATACTGAATGGAATTTCTGACTGATTTTAGAATGGGGATGAGCAATCTTCTCCTTCTATTCTTTGCTTGAATTACATGGTACAGTGTTTCCAGAGAGTTTCCAGAATCTGCTGTACACTCCAACAGCCAGACTCTCCTGTGATGTATTTTCACAGATTTTATTTTTGCAGTGGGAGGTGAATAAAACAATAAACATGTGTACAGCCAATACTTACCCCACTTAGCAAAGGCCGTGCCTTGCTGCTGAATGTCATGGTGAATAAATCCCCTAATTGCACAGTGAAAGTCACATGTCTGTGACAGAAGGAGCTTATGGAAGCCTTTTATGAGCTCTGGAGTTTGTCCAATGTTATCTGTACTTTTCTAGCTGTGTTTTGAGTGACTTATGCAGCCTCCCATGGAAAAGGCATTAAATGAATGAAGTTAAGCACGAGCATGGGAAATTGTGCATGCAACAGAGAGCAAACAAAGATCAGAGTCTGTCATCTTTCTAAGAGAATACATAAAAAACTGGTGATTTAATTCAAAATGTATCTTGCAATAGTAGCGTTAATTGATATACTTTCAAACTAACAGAATTACTTTTCTTTCTCTTTCAGAATAATGATATAATCTATTACAATGCAAAAGACGATCAGAATGATGTAAGTAGTATGTTTCATTTAATTTCATTGCCTGCAATCTCAGAAAATTAGGGGAATGAAAATATTAATGAAACTCTAAGACTATCATTTAAAGATTGGGCAGAAGCAAAAAAACAAGAAACTTAAAAATGTCTTTAAAAGTTTTCTCCAGAGCCAGACAATATTTTATGTTTTAATTCTCAAAGTCTGTCTCCTTTCATACTGTTTGAATTACTGGTCAGGCAGAAAATGTACTGGGACAATGAAGATCCTGACAGCAAAATAATTCACTTTTTGAAATATAATCAAATCATAATTATGGGATTGGAGAATCAAAAGGATAAATGTAAATAATTCAGTTCACTCTGAAGGAACCATTTTGTGTCCTTATTTTCCAAGATCATATGATACTGTTCTGTATTCTTTGTACTAAACATTTTTACATGAGGAGAAAGTTGTGAAATATTACTGAATAATTACTTTCATTCACTTTGTGATCATTTATGTGACTGTAATAAGATTTGGGAAAATTGAAAATGCAATCTCAAGATTTAGCCTAAATGTATGATACTTCAGTTCCTGGTTTACTAAGAGTTGAAGTCTCCTATCTGCCATTAACTGTTAAAAATTTTAATGTGTTCTGTAGACAATACAAGTTATCCTCACTTTCACTGGAGATAATACAACTACTTGTCTTCATTATAGATTTAATTTATAAGACCATAGGAAAATGTTGTAAATGTATTAATCAAAATTGCCAGCATGCTTCATTTGCAATTTTTAATCAAGTATACTTTAGAGATTGATGGCATCACTATCTAATGTATGCTTCTGCTGTAAGGCAATTAAAGAAGGTACATAGATCATGTCAAGCAGAACTACTTTATATGGTTATATAGAGTTATGAGTACTTTGTTTCAGATACCACAAACTACTGTCCTGAGTTTTAAAGTTTGCATGATTTAAGTAAAATTCATTAGAAGTAACCCTATTTTGAAATAAATTATTCTGTTCTCATTAAATTCACTGGATGGCAGGTGCTAATCTTCTCTGGAAACAGAATTACAAAGCTTAAATATTGGATTTTTAATCTAAATATACCAGATAGTAATAATAGATGGTTGTGTGAAGTAAAAATTGTGGTGTATGTGCTATTATTAAGTAGTACTGGGAAAGGTCTTCAGATTACTACTTCTACAACTAAAATACAAATCTGTTAGGGGAGGCAGGAAAGGAAAAACTATTTCAGAGTTTGGGTTTTTAGGACATTTATTTCCCTTGAAGAAAAATGTATACACACACACTAAAACAAACAATGTTTGTTAGACCAGGTATACGATTGTATTTCTGTTTCAGTTTTATTTCTTTTTTATGTCTTTTGAACATTCATTAGACTGAAGTTTATATTAATGTTTATTGTTAAGAAACAATGGTTAGTGATCTGATAGTGATTTTTTTTTTGAGAAGACCTTCACCTATCTCAACTATGTATGTAAACACCACAGATTCTTCCCTTCTCCTGCCTGAAAAAAAATGCTTGCGACAGTTTTTTTTCTCTAAATATTTAGAAATTTTAATAGAATAATCTCTGAAGCACTGGTTAGTAAAACTCTGTTTGCAGTCCATTCTTTTCTGTCTCTAACAAGTCCACACTTTTTCCCCCTTCCATGCTGTGAGCCTTCATTTATTCACAGGAAATGATATTATATTTATCTTTGAGTACAATCAAGAATAATCACTAGCAGAAATTAATCTATTAAAATTAGGCATCTAAACTAATCACTGTGGGTATCTCTAGAGAGCTGTTCAGTTTGTTTTGAGACAGATGTCTAAGGTTATCTGAACGGAATCAATTCTAGGTGTGTGTTTCTCTGCATACAGGTCACTGTAGCAGATCCTTTCAGATCTTAACTTTTAGATGCTGAGGAATTAGAAGAAATTATTCTCACAGGTCTTTCCTGCCAGATTTTGTCTCCACTCATCTTTTGAATATTGGAGCCTTTTCAGAGGAGCAGTCCTCTTAAATTCTGTGTATGTTTCTATGCTGCAGGACAGTTTTCTTTCCTTCCTCCCATTCCCACACAACTTTCAGGAGATCCTTCTCTCATTTTTCATCTGCTGTCTATATTGGCCTTTTCCAATCTAATGTCTGGGCTTGTTTGTACTTAAAAAAAAATAAAGAAGCACATGAAAGCAAATCATTCTCTGGCCTTTGGATTTCTCAGTCTCGCAGATAAAATGATCAATTTGTAACCCTGTAGTCCATCAATCAGTAATAGACCTTTTGTACTCTTTATCTTACAACAGCAATTATATTCTGCTTGCTTATTTCCCCCTCCCCCCCTCCAGCGCTCTATGTAATATGTGAGCACTTGATGATAATTAATGAGTTCTAGCCTCACAACAAGGTAGGAGGTATTATATTTCCACTTTTTATATCTTATAGGAAGATAATGGCTAAACTTATGATTTAGTATAGGTCTCTGATGTTTTCATTCACTGTCCTTTTCCCAAGGACCCTTTCAGTTTGATAGATTGCAGCCTGATTGTGCACTTTAATTTGCAGGTGTCAACAGCTTGTTGTATTTGGACAAATGCTGCAGTGCTTTCATTGGACAACTGAGTAGTTCCACATTAAGCTGCTCTTTCCCATTAGTTTTCATATTGCTTTGCTGTTTTCCCATCTTCTCCTTCTACCTTATTGATAGTAATTTTGCTTCACTGTTCAATTCTTTCCTCTTCTTTATTTTGGTCTCCATTTTATTTCCATGTCTAGTTTATTTCTAAAACTATTGTTTTTTTTCTGTTTCCTTGTATTCAAGTAATCCACAACTCAACTGTACACTGAATTGCTCAGTTGCTTAATTTTCATATATCCTGAATTCCTTTCCTAATGTTTCTCTCATCTCCTCTTTGCATCTTGCTCCTTTTCAAATTTTTTTAGTATAATTTCTTGTCATGGTTTTATAAACTTGTTTCTGGACAAGCTGTAACAGCCTAAAGAAATGATTTTTCAATTATTTCATGGGAAGAACTAAGTAAAACAAATAAAGAAGTGTCTCTAACATGAAGCCAGCCACACATCATTGGAAGTCTCCAGTTTCCCTGTAATCCCTGGGCTTTAATTGGGAGCAGCCAGTTGTATCTCCTGGCAAGAGTTGTGTCCCTAGTTAGCACAAGTGATTTATTAGACGTTGCCTTCATGACTAACAGAGCTGTGCTCCTTGTGCAATTATGGATCACATACTAAGTGATAGTGGCACTTTTGTTTTTTCTTTACTGAACTAACGTGGAGGCTGTATGATGATGGGTCTGTTAGGACAGTAAGTATCTGCACAAAGTGTGAATTCAGAATGTGACTAGGAGTCAATGTGTGGGTTCTAGTAGAGACAAAAATCTGAAACATATCTCTGGTTGATTTTAAAACAAATACATTTTTTATTACTTTAAACCAAGGAAAGAAATATTTTAAAACCAATAAGCTGTCTGTGCCATACAGTTAAGGAATTTTTTCCTAATTCAGCGATGCCTTGTTATTTTGGAATAATTTTTGAAACATTAGTTCTCTTTGAGCTTAAACTGCAGCATAAATAGAGCTATCAAGTTTGGACTTTATAAATACTGGTCAAAAAATTATACCTATATTCAATTGAAAACTATTGTGCAAATATGAAAGGATAATTAGTTTTGAATGTAAATTCTTCAGAAAAATCATGGTGTGTTTTAACAAACATTTTAGGAAACAAAATAATTTCCACCACTCAACCATTTTTTTTTTCTTTTTAAATATGAAGTGAAGAATAAATATTGGGTAGAAGTAAGCAGAGACCAGAATGGTTATGTAAGAGGCATGTTCCTTGTGGGTCTGCTGCTTCCTAAGAAGAGACTTAGAGATTTAAAAGGCATTGACAGTGGCTTTGGACATTTATTGAGTCTTTGCTTATAGCCTTCCACTAGTCTTGCCTTTTCTATGGCTTTAGGGTATCAAGGTTGAAAAATCTGCTTATATGTGCACCTATGATTAGTTTAGTAAAAAGAAGTCTGTTAATTAAATATCCCAGGTTTACTGGTAAAAAATGCTGGTTTGTTTTTTTCTTTCCCTCCAGCCACAAGAATTCAGCAGTTTCCTAGCTTTTCTCCTTATAAAATGCATTAAAAATGGCAGAATAATGTAATTTGTACAAGTATGATATTTTATGTATTTTATCAGAAAATAAAAGCGTCCTCTGTACTCCAGTGTTTCAGGAGCTCTGTGCTGGGTCAGGTGGAGCCCTTGAGGGGGAGATATGAAAATGGCCCCTGAGTATGGTCAGTTTGGAAGAGGATCAGGAGCTGAGGTGGGGCAGATGGGGACTCCAGTGATCCAGTCTCAAAGGTGGAAGGTATAAAAAGGCTTCTAGAGACTGAGAGGGTGATGCCAGACTTCTGCAAGTCCAGCAGCTGCCAGTTGCTGGATTGAAAAGTGCGGCTGGCCCTGACACTACAGAGAAGGCTCGGACAGGGACTGCTTTTGCATCTTATCCAAGAGATAGAGATTTTCTCTGGCTTTTCAAGGTTTGTAAACCTATTCTGATAAGATAAAACCTTTAGAAAGCTCTCTTTTATCTGCATATTTAAGACTAGTTCTGTCTCTGTGCTTTCACTGTGTCTGGATGCCAGCATGCAAATAACCAAATCAATATCCTACCATCTGGATTTAGCTAACAGTGGACTTCATATCATCAGGCTTTTTTCTGAGCTAAAGCTATTAACTTTCCAATATTTCATAGACTGTGAAGAATAGGCATTTCCAATGACAAATTTGCCTGAAAAAATTTAGGATGAGCTTAAGTGCTAAGCTGTAGAGCATCTGGTTTCCTTTTGCAAGAGGGCAGCACAGCAACAGTAACCAGCTGAATTCCTTAGGTCCCTTAGGTCCCTTATTCCCTCTGCTTTCATTGTATGACAACCAATATGGTTTGACATAACAGTCACAGCTATGATCTGTTGTATTTCTTTTCATCTTCTCTTTGTCCTTTACTGCTTCGATACTGAAGAATTGTTTTTTTTAAATGAGTCATAAAGAATTTCTGCTATGCTCATTTATGATGAATAAATGGGCAAAGTCTATGTCATAGAAGTTGGAAAATCAAGTTAGATAATACTAAGCTGTGATTTGCACAGTCCTGCAAGAAAGTTCCAACAAGTAGAAGTTGTACATACATCATATCTCTTTAGAACTTATTTTTTTGATTGCTATTCTTCATGTGTGTAAGTTGCAGCTATTTCTAGATTTAATTAATTTCCTGTTTGAACCTACTAAGGTTTTTAACCAAATCAAGGTATTGCATATGTCATATTAATACTTATACATATTTACATACCTAGTTCCCATATTTTGTGTTTGTCATATCTCTTGATGGTATGTGGTAGAATTAGGCATGTGAAAAATTCACTGGAAAGCATAATTTTCTGCTTGTTCCAGAAAAAATTTTGTATGTTCTTGGAGTATGATGATACTAAAATGGGCTATGTGACTAAATTTGTAAATAGATTGAGAGATATAATTGGGTGATGTTTGATGGAGGTATTTTGAATTTGAATTTTTGGAGAACTTGGGCCAGGTACTCTGATTCTTAGCAATATGGCATAGATTCTGTTAAGGTTTTGTTTGTTTTGGTTTCTCATTGTAATGGGTAGTAGCTGCACAGACAAATGCCTTATTATAACTTTTTTTAAATATACACAGAGGACACATTTTGACAAGGTAGTTTGCTCTTAAACTGACCTAGACCATGAGAGGGAAAGAAATGTGTGCTTGTATAAATTACATCTTTCATAATGAAAGACTGTCAGAGTAGGACTCTTGATGGACCCATGTAAGTAACATTCTGATAACCTTAGAAAATTTTCAATAGAATACAAATTTATAATCGGTAGTAAATGTCAAATTATTTAAACTATATTTTCATTTTAATTATTTATATGTATATTGAAAACAAACCAATATCTTTTAGTACTGGAATGTATTGCTTGGAATTAATACTTAAAGTCTATAATAAACCTAACATTTTATGAAATGAGGACAGAAAATTTGAAATATTCACATAGACTCCTTTACTTATTCCATTTTCCAAAAGAACTTCCTAGTTGTTGAACTTTTTTTTTACTGAAATTATTCCAAGCCTCTTTCCTGTGCTTCTCAAATGTGCAACTCATTAATAGATTTTATAATTTACTGTTTTCTAGATAGCATAAAACATACTTTGCTGCATATAGTTTAATTTGAATGAACATGTTTTAAAATAAACTGTCATGAAAAGGTGGATACATATTTTTTTATCTTTTCTTTTAATGTATCAATTTACTTGCACTAAAAAGTGCTGTTTCTTGTTGACTGTGGTGTATAATAAAAAATAGCATTTATGACCGAAATACACACTTCTTTCTGTAGTGAAGTTTCAGTTATAGGAATGAATTCTGTTACAAGACAATGCACAGGATTTTTATTTTTCATATATGGGAAGGAGTGGGTAAGCAGGAAAACCATACTTTTATATTTTTATCTTTCATCTGTTTTTCATCATTCTTTATGTAGAAGAGGACTTAATAATTTTTAGTAATTTCGTGGTATTTTGACCTCCAGATATTTTAGGAAAATTTGAGTGTTCTTGCTGAACTCATTTCTCTCTCACATCAGGAATCCTGTGTTATCTGACAGAATGATCTGGATGCCATTCATTCTTTGGAAATCATTGGAACTGATAGTGAGGGCATGATTGACTTTGTCTGCTTTAGTACCAAGACTTTTTTCCATTGTTTAAAGGGGAATGTGTTCCTTTTACCAAGTATCACTGGGATTCAGGTCTTTCCATTTCAAGGTCTTACAGGTAAGCTTGAGTACAGCCCACAAGGGAAAAAAAGGCATTCTTTGAACTTCCTGTTGCAATTATAGTGATCTATTGCTGCAGGAAGCAGGGGTTCTTACTTTTTTTTCTTTTCTTTTTTTCTAGTATTATGATTAAAAAAGTAGGTGTCAGGTTTATATTCCTTTATTCAAATTTGTGCAAGTCTTTCCTTCTCCCACATGAATATATGTTCAAGCTTGAAATGAAAAATACATGATAATGAAATAAATGACTGCCCCAAAGCTATGTCCTACCTATCTGTGAAACAGGGTTATGAAATAATAATGGCAAGAGTGATAACTGTAGTTGCCAGTGTCCTAAAAAAGATGAGACTGTTTTTAATGTGGAGAGTCCTACCTTGAAGGCAAATTTGCACAAAAGAACAGTGCTTGAAGTCTCCCCGTGAAGGTTGAGTTTGTGCCACATCAAAGATCAGAATTCCACCCTAAAGCTGGTGATTCATCAGTTTAATGGAAGATTTCTTGCTTCGGGATATTTCCTACTGATATCAAATGCATGAGTGATAACAATTGCAGTGAATGCAGTGTAATTGTTTATTGGTAAATAAAAGCAGGACCAAAAGCTGAACTTGTCACAGGATGTTTATAGAATTTGAGGCAGTGATTTTTAGCACTTTGTTACCTGATTACAGATCCCAGTGTTGTATGAGTGCTATGAATGTTTGGGTCACATTGGGACTTTTAAGTTGTACAAAACAAAACAAATTACTCAATCGGATGTTTTTATATGACTGATTGAAGATGGAGGTAGGCCTTGAACACTGCAAGTCAGATCATGAATCCTGGAAAGGACCACTTGCAGTATTTCAGTATTCAAAGGAGAGTTCTCTGTGGTGATGTGGTGTGTGGTGCAGTGTAGGTGATGAAATGCAGGTCCTGTTCCTGCCCTGCCCCTGACTGCAAACAGGAGCATTTCTGAACCAGCTGATACAATCTGCAAAGGGCCAGATCACATTCCCTGACCTTTCCACAGAGCCATTCTCAACAGGTTCTGTTTCTTTTTGTTTCTTTTTTTTTTTTTTTTTGGAGAATAGATGGGTAAAAAAAAACAGGTTGAGGAAGAAATTAATATAAATTATCATCAACAGAGTTGAAATCTTTCCAAGGTTTTAGTGTTGGTGTGTAAAATTATGTGCTAAAGGTATTATTGCAGCTCTCTGTATGGTGTGTATCGAAAATAAATTTTAATCCAATGGGAGGTCACATTGTTCAGATCTAAAAACTTTGGAATTCCAACTTCAGCTGACCTTTGACATAAGTTTTTTCATTTGCTGACTTTTTAAAAACTCTTTTGAAATCTACAGATTGACCTATGTCTTCTTCCTTTTAGAAGAAGACATAGGTCAATCTGTAGATTTCTTTTCTTTGTTTTTTTTTTGTTATGTTTTTTTTTATTTTTTTTTGTTTGTTTGCTTTCTTCTGACATGCTTCTTTACATGAGCAGATTGTCTTTCTTAAGCTTCCCTAAGTTCCTGTGAATTGTATTCTTCTTCATTATTGCACTGTTAGCATTTCACCATACTAGCATTTTTAAAAGTCATATAAATAGTCTTACACAGTGTTATGACATTTTACTTAAATTATGGTATGGTATTTAGTCTGCAGGGAGTTTGTGGTCCACAGGTTAGTGCATGGTTTAGAGTTACCTACTGCCTTTGTCTACCTCGATACATCTTTCATGCATTTAGTGAAAAGCTGCATTAAATTTTTGTGACTGTGAATTAGTCTGTGATGTTTATATAGTGGTTTAAGCCCCATTAGTGAAGGAAAAAATAGATTAAGAAGCTTTCTGGAGGTCATGCAACCTTCTTCTCAGAGCAGGTTTGTGCTGTTATTTATGTTTTTTTTTTTATTGACACAGAAGATGGTAAAAATTAATAACAAATTAGTATGCTGCAGGATGTTCAAAATCTAGACCTATCCAGTATGACTGACGATAAGAATGAACTGTGAAACGGGATCAGTTGATGGCTTAGCAAAGCATGGCAAAGACAACTGCATCAAGTGCAAAAAATCTAATTCATTAAATGTTCACATTCAGTTGGTATTATAACTAATTCCCAGTGGAGCATTAAGATGATTTAACAGTTCTCATTCTCCAGGGACATGATCTTTAATCAGATGTGGGGATAGTAAAAGGTAGACAGGGTTATTTATTCCAATAAGAGAAGAACAGTTTGAAGTTTAATTGGGTGATGTATGAAAAATCTAAATTCTCTAGAGTACATTTTGGTCTTGAAATTTAGATAACTAAATATTTTACAGGACTTTTGTCAACAATGGATATTTTTATTTTATTACTTATGTTTGAGTACACTCATGGGATGTGGAAGATCAGTGAAGGAGACTATGAGATTTAAACAATTTTGTTTGTTTGTTTGTTTAATAATTAACTGGAGCTTTTTCTGAACTCTTAGTAGAATTTCAATCAGTTAAAAGGAGATTTGCTTTTCTTCTAATATGATCCTGTATTCCCACAGTTGTCTAATGATATTATCTTATCTACTCAAGCCACTGTTACAGTCAGTGCTGAAGTAGGCAGATCTGTGCAGCAGACAGGAAGATCATTCTTAAGGAACACCTTGGCCACAGACCCCTGAGTTTCCCCAGACCATCACCCCACACAGAAGAGGACTAGGGTGGGACATTCAGATGGGATTTCATGTCATGATCCCCAATCTCATGACCAGGATATACAACCCAGGAGGGATATGGAGATGTTGCCTGAGCCTTCAGGAATGGAAGGGATGGAGTTAGGGACCACTGAGGCTAGTCAGACATATGTGGGTCCATGGGAGCAGATGAGATGGATCCAGGGGTGCTGATGTCATTATGAGGCAGCTCTCCATCATCCCTGACACACTGTGGGGATTGGAGAGGTTTTCACTGACCTCGGGGTGGGGAAGTCACATTTATCTTTAGGAAGATAAATAAGTCTTACATTTCTTATGTGCTTAAATATTTAAATATGCATTTCATTTTACCTGTCATTGTAGCTCAAGAGAAAATAGGTCAGGACAGAAATGAATTTTTGCATGTTGGTATTACAGCAGCAGACTCTATGTAGATTTGTAGTGAAGGTCACATATAATCTGTAATAGTTTAAAAATCACAAATTCCTTTATTACTATCTTTTACTTTAAAAGGGTTTCTTTAGCTTATTGAAAAGTAATACTTTATAAGCATTCCTTTTTGTCAAAAAATAAGAAATTTATAGAAATGTGTTATTACTTGAATTATGGTATATAAGTCACCCTCATAGATATAATGTCAACACTTTTAAATGGAAGACTTCCAGAAGCTAGGATTTCTATTTTTAAAATCTTTCCACCTGAAAAAAATTGGGAAAACCCAGATGTTTCCACTTGTTTATCAAGAATATAATTAATTGAAATGCTAGAATATTTTCACAGGCTCATAAAACAGTTTTGATTGGAAGGGATGTTTAAAGTTCATCTACTCCAAGCCCATTCAATAAGCAGGAACATCATCAGCTAGGTCAGGTTGCTCAGAGACCAAGCCAACCTGACCTTGAATGTTTCCATAGATGGAGGCATCTGCCACTTCTCTGGGTAACCTTTCCCAGTGTTTTGCCATCCTCATCTCTCAATACTTCTTCCTTGTATCATGTCTGAATCTACCCTCTTTTAGTTGTAAACTATTACCCTTTGTCTTGTATCGAGACCCTGCTAAAAAAGTCTGTCCCCAAACTTCCAGATATTTACATTTGATCAATTAATTTCAAGGATTCATTTATTCATGAAACCAAATTCATGATGCATTGAATTTTCTGTGATACGTCAAAATATAAATAAAAAGAAAACGCTATTATGTATGTGATAGATAATTTTGTGTACATCTAAAAGTTCTCAGCAGAAGCTGTGAACCATAAAGGTCAGATAAATGAATGCATAAACTCCCCACATGATTTTGCACCATCAAAAAAAAAAATCATATAGTCTTGTATAGACAGGGACAAGCCTGTAAGTAGTTGTATAGAAATTATCATAGACAAAAGATAGCTGCATTATAAAATTAGCCTAAGAGGCAAACAAATACTTCTAAATTATTTTGACTTTATATTTGGTACATACTGACATTACTCAGTTGACAGAATGCTGGAAATTAAATTACTTCTATGACAGAATTTATCTTTTTTCAATATCAATACTAAATTCAGAGTTCCATTTGTTTTATCATTGACTTACAGTAACCAACTGATCCATTAGAAGCATATGGAAACATTGAAAACACAGAAAACAACCCTTATCTGTGTTAAATATCATGGCCCTTGAGAATGACACACTGACAGACACAAATATAAATTATTTCCTTAATGAATTCCCTTCTAGTTCCCTTTCTGAAGCTACCCACACCTTACTTATATTTGAAAAAAAAATATTTTCTTATGTTTATTTGCATGAATATGTGTATGTGTAGATTCTTTTGTTTAACACTTTCCTGTTGTATAACAGAAAAATATTTTGGTTCTTCTGGGCCAACTGTTTCCTTGTTTTATTTTTAAGTCTTTTAATTGTTTTGTCCTCAAGAGTAGGCAGAAGGATGTCACTTAAAATCATTATGCTGCAAAGGGAAGCCCAGAGTCCCCTGCTGACACAGAGTGAAAACAAAATAAACTCTTCATAGTTCTGGCACGACCACCTGAATGCACCCAGTCTTCCCACAGCTGGAAAATCATAGCTAGTGAAAAGGAAACAAAAAATGTTATCAGAAGGCAATGCACTCATTACATTATCTAAAATGCAGTAAAATGCTGTGGCTATTAGAATGCATTCTAGTTGCTCTTCAGAATTAACTCCTAATCCTTAGAGGAGCTGTCCCCAGCCCTTGCTTGCTGCAGGCATTTGCTGAGCTGTGTGCTTCAAGCAATGTCCCATTTTAGTCCCCCTGTTGGGTCCAGCTCTAACTTTTTAATGGGCCTACAAGCATTTTCAGAGGGGCTGTGTATGAAGGATTATTTTCCTCAGGGAGGAAAAAAAACCAGGAAAATAGCAAAACTGACTAAAACAGAAAAATAATAAAATAGTACAAAACTGAGCTCAGTAGAAATCTGTGCTTATTTTGTATACGACAGCTTCATTTGTACAGAGTAGATATGGGAGGTAATTAAAAGAAGTGAGCCTCAATTGTTTAAAAATTTACATTTAGAAATTTCAGTAGATATTCAGAAATAAAAAACAGTTTGAAACCTTGAGATGAAAATATAAAACTTTTGGAGTTCTGCAAGGTAAGACAGGAAGGAATCACTGAGGAAGAAATACACATGTTTATTATTTATAACAATTATAATTCCATCTCTACATTCATTCTTTAAAATGGTGGTGATAGGGACAGTGAGGTTTTGTGCAGAAAATAGTCCCTGGATATGAAGGCGATGGAAAATTCGAGCAACCAATTCCTTTCTGTTATACATAGATATGAAAGCAAGCAGGTGGCATTGTTACTGGCTGGATGTCAGTTCAGGAATTAAAAAAAATCTCTTTTTATTCTTTCATCATGATGCTAAATCTATTGTGATGCTTTGAGCAACTTCCAAATTGTTCCTGAAAAGAATCTGCTTTCAGAAAACATCTGAAAATTGCTTCACTTTGGTGATGAGGTTTTGTGTTTTGTGTATTTTTCTTTTATATTTTTTTAATAAATAGTATCAGTTTTCTGGTTGTAAATTTTCAACATCTGCAAAAAGCAAAGAAAAAATTATACTAATGGAAAAACTTTCTCATTTCCACAATGACCAGTATTTTTCAACTAAATGAAAATTTATTAGTAGAGATAGAAAATCGATTCGTCTTCTTACACCTGTGATGATGGAAAGTAACTGAATGCTGTGGAAAGGAATCAGAATAAGTTTGGCTGCAGTGAAATGGGCAGCTAGACTATGTCACAATTTCTTGAAATGATCTATCAATTTTGTTTTAATGGGTGTTTTCTTTTCTAGACAAATCTTTTAGTAGAACTTTTTGGCATAAAGCTTCCAGTTAACTCATGTAAATACATTAATTTATGTTCAGAAAGCCCTCTAGAGAGAAGCTGCATTATTTCAGCTGTGTACTTGGCTTACAAAACAGATGCAGAAGGTACCCTCCAGTTTATTGGACATCACGCCAAGAAGGATTTAGAAATAATCACAAAGAATAGCTGCAAAAAATCTCATTTCTTATGTTTTAGCTGCTATATCAATTTCCTTTTATCCTGATGGTGAATGGTAGATATATGAAAAAAACCCAACTTTATTTATTAACCAAAAAAGCCCCAAAAATCCTTAAAATGGCACAAATGTGAACTGAAAAGGGAAATTAATTTTACCTACCTCTCAAGGGAGGAAGAAAATTGGTCTGGAAATTCATTGCAGCGAGATGAGTGAGTTATTTTGCTGACTGTCAGTGGTAGGTAACAATGTAATGCAATAAGTGAAGGCCAGGTTTGAATAGATAGAAAATTAATCTTCAGCCACTGTCTCCTGTGGGATTTTTCTGTGCCAGTATTGATTGCATTTCAGCTCCTGACTTGAGAGAGAAATTGGTTGGAGTTGGGTTTTAATTATATTCACATACTGGATCACTTTCCATCAAAATAGGTGTTTTGCTACTTTTCTGAGAACAAAGTTTAACAGGGTATAAAACTGTACCAACTGACACCACATTCTGTCAGGCTTTTCATTGAAATGCAAGATTAATAATTTATAACATTGAGGTTTTCCTTTTTAATCATTCATTTTTTCTTTTTTTTTTTTTTTTTTTTTTTTTAATTTCAAGTGGCTTGGAATTAAAAAATTTACAAATTAAAACCAAATAGATTTACTTTCTGTAGTAGGATCTACTATAGTATAAATTTGGATGTGTAAGGCTTGGTACAATATTTATTGGTCTTTCTTGTCAGGAGGGAGTGGCTCACATGAGTTCAGCGCTAATTTGCCAATAATGGTTCTGATACTTACCTGTTATGTACAGAACCAGTTCAGACACCTTTAGATTTACAGAACAAATGGTTCCTGAGTGAGGGTAACTTCAAAATTTTTAAAGGATTTTCTTATTTTTTGGGTTTTTGTTTTGTTTTGTTTTTGTGCAGACGGATGTGTTGTTTCGGTATCAGAGCTGTACATCACAAAATACTCCCACTGAGGTCAACAAGAGCAGTGTGAAAGCATCTACATTACTTTATGTAGTTCTAAATCCATTGCCTGCATTAATGAAGCTGAGAAGAGTTTTTAGATTAATGTTTTTTGGTTGGGTATCATGGAATATTGGTAGGAATAACAACAGATTAAGTCACAGTCTTTTTCAGGGGGATCAGTGTGTGTGTGTGTTATTAGAAATGTGAGAAGTAGATTTTCTTTTTTTTTTAAGGTATTCAGGTCTTAATTAATTAAATTGTTTCAATTTCAACAAAGTTTAATCAGATTTTGGCAGTAGACATGAAGCTTCTTTCACAGCATATGAGTGAATGGAAGGACTGAAAGGTTGCATTTATTAATTGGAATGAAATTGCAATATCGAGTAGAAGAAACATGATCATTTTATGTTGCAATGATTCAGAAATTTCAAGCAAAAATATAAATATATTGTAATACGAAAACTTCTGTGCAAGACCTGCTAAGATGGACTGTATGGAACAATGAGTGATTCTTGGGATTGTTTTTTGAACGGCCAGAAGCTGAACTTTGATGAACTTTGACTAGTCAGTCCGTTCCAGCTCAGAATATTCTTTGATTCTATGTTCACTCCATTTCTCTTTTACCATACCCATTCCCTCCCAAATATTTCTTGTGGAAATTTAGTTGAAAGAAATCTTTTGACATTCACTCATTGTGGTATTTTAGTGTGGTTATGTGGCCTCATAATCCCCAATTCTTTTCTGAAGTGTACTGTGAAAGCCTTGAGCGTTTGTAGTCACTGCTACTAATTTTTAGAAATGAATGTTAGAATGTTTTTTTAAATTAAATTACTTTCCCACAGAAGGGACATTTTACCAGATGAATGTTTGATTATTGGGATTGCATTTGCATAATTAGACAAAGTCATTACTTTGAGCAACTTGAAGCTAAAAGATAACTTGTGAAAATAACTCCAGAATTTGCGTAATGTCTTGCATGCCAGTTTGGGGACATGAAAACAAAGAAAAAAAAGTGTGGGATAATATAGAAGAAAAAAATCCAAAAAAAAACAAGCAAACAACACAACAAAAACCTATGAAAAATTGAACCAAATTGCATTGTCTGAAGCTGTTGTAATGCTGTGTCATTTCAAATTATATGATGCATAAACTGTTACTGATCCTGGCTTTAGTCTGCATCCTTCTGAGTAGGTTGTAATGGCTGTGAGCCTTATCTGGCTGCTGGTTGCCCACAGAGCTTTCTATCCATCATTCTTCTGTACCACCAACCCCCTCCAGCAGTGGAGGGGTGAGAAAACAAGACCATAAAAGACTCATGGATTGAGATAAAGACAGTTTAATAAAGAAAAGCAATGATTTCCACTGAAGCAATGGAAAGCAAAGATATTTATTCTTTACTTCCCACCAGGAGGCAATGTACAAACACTTTGTGGGAAGCAGGATCTTAGGACACACAGCAGCTGCTCCACAAATACTCCACCTTAATAATGAATGTCACCTCTCTCCTCATTTCTCTGAGCTTGTAATACTGAGCATATCATTAATAAGTAGTATCTCTTTGATCATCTTGAGTCAGCTGTGCTGGCTATGTCCCCTCCCAAGTTCTTGCCCATTCCCAGAATGAGGTTAAATACTAAGCAACAAATTGACCTTCTTGGCATAAGATAAAGTAGCTTAAAATATAGTAGCTGTGCTTCATAAATGAGTACCCAGCTTCTTTTCTTCTGGAAGTTTAGTAGACTTCTGAGATTCATCTCACCTAATTCCAGGCAGCTGTATTGCTGACTTCTACATCTAGGTGATTTGCACTAGAGCTACTTCTACAATCAATCAAAAGAAGGAGGCACTTCTAAAGCATGATTCATGTCATGGGAAAATAGGTATCTAATTAGGATAAGATGAATTGCACTCTAAACATTCCCATTTCTCTTCATTCGTTATGAAGGCAGCCTGCAGTGATGAGCACAACATTGCTGGGTTGTTGAAATTGGTGGCTGTCACTGGTTAGATGAGTTCTGCCCTTTGTATTTCCAAAGGAAACCAATTCTTTAAAATCCACCCAGGCTTTTGCTGCTTACTTCAGTCAGCATTTGAATCTATACTTTGAATGGCATTGTTCTGTACAGTTGAGATGAAGCAGATGAGAAAATATAGGCAGTTTCATTACATAGCCTTGTGGATAAGCTAAAATTTATCTGTCTGTCCTTTGATAGAGGATAATAAACAGAATGGCCTCAGCACACACCTGCCTGACTGCCTGACATCAGGTGCTTCACTATCAGCACTATTTATCAAGCATAGCACATTTTCAAAAACTGACTCTATAGTATTAAAAATATCTTTATGATTGCCTCCAATAGCTGGCCTCAGTAATCATTCAGTATCATAGTTGCTGTATTATTGCTTTAAGTGGCTGTTGACCCATGGCATGGGGCTTCCTGTCCCAGCTGCAGATGAGACAGGTGAAGACACTCCCAGCTCCTCCTTGGCCTTCCTTACCTCCTTGGTTCCACACTTCATGCAGTTTTTGTAGCTGGGTTAGAAAAATTCTCTGCTTTTCAAAATATTTAAGAGCTAATACAGACTGACTGAGTGAATTGCAAGGAATCAAGAAATGTGTATAATAGTGCAGAGAGGTGAGAAAAGATTGGAACCCAAGGCAGACAGGTGATGGTGAGCACCTGAGTGTTTAGGGACCTTTCCCCTCAGACAGATGTTTTGTTATTTTTTGGGCATCCCAGTACATGGGATTTGACTGAGACATGCTGAAAGTAAATCCGTGAAAAAAACTGATTTAATCAGAAATTCTGAGACGGCTTAATTTCCTTCCTTTGTCAGGATGTACACCACTGTTTCTGAAAAATCTATTCATGCAATGTATATGGGTGGTATCATTTTTAGATTTGTCATTTGTGATATAATCTGCAGAAAGAAAAAAAGTAATATTGAAGATTTGGCGCAAATTATTACATGTAAAAAAAGGTAATTAATTTGTATTGTGTTATGGGTGTAAAAATTCCATGCAGTTATGAAATTTAAGGGTGCAAGGTGTTAGGCTCATGTTTTCTTTCGCAGGTCTTCATTTCAATGAAAGTATTGGGTAAATCAAAACTGAGAACAAACTATACACAAATATTCCTTGACCTAGAGAAACTAATTGTGTTTATATATACAAATGCAAAATGTTACCAATGAAAGAAAAGCTATGTTTTTGGTTTTTTTTTTACGTAAAAGAGAAAATGTGAGTGGCATTGCTTTTAGCACATTTTTTTAATATTTTGTCCTTTACATATTTTTCTTTAAAAAGCCTGAAAAGAATGAAACTGAATCTGGCAGCCAGAGAATCAGACCAGTATTTGAAGACGATCCTGTTTTCCGACGGCAAACTTCTTACCAACATGCAGCAGTCCACATACCAACAGATATTTATGAAGGCTGTAAGTGGCATGTGAACAAAATTATTTCATATTTAATTCTAAGCTCATTATTTGTGTCCCATTCTTAAAACAATGTTTGTCTCCATTTTTAGTGCAGGTTTGCTTTTGTCACCTTTACTTCTTTCAGTGCTACTTCATAAATGTGTTGTATTAGGAATATGGTTAATTTTATGAACTGGTAGGTGCTGCAGTTTAACAGATCCATTAGGATTGGATCTGAGTTTCACAAATATAACTGGAGGTGAAGAAACTCTCCTGCATATTCTGATTTTCTGATCCATTCTTTCTCTATGCTGTTCACATTTAATACAAACAATTCTTGACAGCTCTTCTTTACACTCTGTTTGGCCTCAGGCAGAGATGAGTTCTGAAAACATTTTTAAGTATCTCATAAGCTGGTACAGTTTAGGGAAATAACATGCATTGTGAGCTGGTACTACCAATATTTCATCCTGTGCATTTCTAGAATTGCAGTAACAGACTAGCAGAGAATTTATATAAAGTCTTTCTAAACTATGCAAAAAATAATATATATCTATATGTGTGTGTATACAGATTAGGATTCTTTAACTGTATTTCAAAACTTAAGTATTTAACTTTCAAGATGGAAATAAGACCCTTTACTCATCATCAAGCAAAAATCTTTATAAAACAAAAAAACATTTCAGCATTCCTTTGAATGCTGCGTATATTTTTTTTAAGTGGGAAGAAAAATTAAATAGAATTTGTATTTTAAGTTTTGATTTTTTAAATTTAAGGTCCTAATTTCAAGAATGCAATCTTTATCCTCTTTTAAAGTCTCATCAAGAGGAAGGAGACCCTAGTGTGACCTGAGCTTTTTAAAATTCATGGCCACAATTGCGTGCAGCTTCCATAAATGGCACCGGGATGAAAATGGAAATGTCAGTATGATGGGAGAAAGAATCATAGTAGCTTGTATTCTTATATGGTGAGCTTGACTGACAGACCTAAAGGATTATTCTGGGATTCTAGCTTTAATAAGTGCTAAAGTGCACCTTAATTGCAGGATTACAGAGAAGTGACAGGGCATTTCATTTTTTAATTTTTTTTGGAAGAGAATTGATATTTCACCGTTAAAATGTTGAAAAAAAACTCCTCTCCAATTATTAGGATATTTGTAAATGCTGTGTGAACTTTGGTATAAGATTGGCATCATAACAATACATAAAATGTTTTCTTCTTGTGTTGAATTTAACATTTTAAATGGAATTCCTGAGGACAATATCCCTTAAAAGTGTATACTATGTAACGTTACTGTACATCCCATAAACCTGAAAAGGAAGACAGATTACGATTTCCAAAGGAAAGGTACAACTTTAGTATCTAATAAAATTAAAATAACAGAAAGAAATGTACATTTCTGGATGAAGGTAATTGCATATGCAACATATATGGTTTGTGATTCTTTGGGTCTGGTTTTTATATTAATTACCAGAGAAGTGAAAGCCCAGAAAATTACCAGGAGGTCTGTAATTCTGTGTCAGAAAAATCTTGTTGTTGGGTGTCTGAATAACTTTTTGTTACAGATGGAATTTTCAAAGATAACAGCTTGAGAATACCTAAAAGTGACAGATTTCATATCTATAAACACAAAATGTTCACCAGGTTCAGTTTAATATTACAAAGTTCATGTGTCATCTGAAACACAAGTGAACAATTGTGAGGTAGTCATTCGCCAACAGATTTCCAAAAGTAGAATTTAGTGTTGTTCTTTTCACGTTATGATCTACAGCAATTTTTATAAATCTAGAAAGATAATGCATCTTGAACTCTGTTGTCGTTTTTCTGCCTGTTCATGGGAGCTAACCTGTCATTTCTGGGGAGGTTTCAGTGTGCACTATAACAGGGAGCAGCTGAACATTTGAAAATAGTATCTGCAATTCCCTGGATAAATCCCAGTCTGCTTGGAAGCATTTGCAACACAGGCATTACAACGAATCCTTCTTTGAAGCAGTGGAAGAGATACAATCCACAAGTTATGCAGCTTGGAAACCAATTTTTTTTTGACTGAATTATGCCTTGGCAAGAAGATTTCATTTTTTATCCTTTATTGTATGTGCTTTGCAGGTGGCCAAGAGAAACAAAGAATTGCCCTTTGAATCTCACAGAATGGTTTTCAATGACTAGATATTTGACTTGCCTATTCCTCCTTGAGATTGGTTTTCACTTCTCTTGCCTCTTACAGTAGCACATTGTTGTCTCTAGGGGCGAGGGACAATTACTGTTAGAGCCACATGGATTTTCACTTGGGCCTGTCAATCACGCTTTTTCATGTAATTAATTATTTTGGGTCTGAAACTAGGAATTTGACTCTTAACCATTGAATCATAGAATCATTAGGGTTGGAAGAGACCTTTAAAATGATCAATATGCTATCTATTAAAATGTTTTCTATTTATGTCTCATTTCTATTGTAGTTACTTATGACTATTAAGTATTTTTAAAATTGAATCAAATAATGAATTTCTGTCCACTTATATTTTTGAAATTGGGATACTGTTTTGTCTAATAATTCTGTAATGGTGCATAACCTACTTAAAATTTAGTGTGGTCTATAAAATAATAATCATTTTCTTTCTACATATATAGTGATTTGCTTTGTTTGAAATACAGACATGAGCTTCTTATTAAGTAGTCTCTTGTATTTCACCATAGAAGTATGAGATACACCATAGTAAAAAATAACCATTTACTACATCCAGGTTATTACTTTGTGAGTTATTTGATTGTAGAAAGAATTATTATGAAAGTTGTTTTGTTTTGTTTTTTTTAATTATTATTATTTTCTTCTCCTGCATCTTGTGCCAAAACCAGTGCAGAGACAGGAGAAAGCCTAAGGAATTCATTTACTTGCCTGTTTCTGAGGATTGAAGAAAGGAGACAATCCCAATAAAATAGAACCAGATCAGACTTTTAATTCAGTATTTTTCAAGAGGCTTATTTAGGTTTTGAAATAAAATCAATCTGCAGCTGAAAACAGAGACCCTCAGGTCCTCTTTCTACCACACGCACTAGGAATTAGTCACGCATCTCCTATTAGTAAAAGCTGAAGACTTGTTTCTAAATCCTCATTAAAACTATATCCTGCTTATCACTAAGCAGAATATAGGAACTGCAGGCCAGAAGTAAGAGGAAATCCCTGGCACGAGGAAAGCAAGGTTAATCTTCCCAGTGGATGCCCCACATGCCCTCGCTGTCTGGGATCCACTCTCCCCATCTGCTGCACTGATTCCTCCAGCTCTGTGTCTGCACCGGTGTTACAGTTTGAGGTGAGGTGTTAGGCAAAACACACAAACCAGGTTTGCTTTTTTTCTGTGTGGTTATTCCTACTTTACTCCCTTTAAATCAGAAATACTTGTGCCACATGTCACTCACTACTTGATTAGCATGGAAGAGTTGATTAAAGTGTCAGGTTGAAAGTAATGTGCCATGAACATGGCAACATGACTTTGAATATATTTGGACAGCAACCAGCAGGAAAAAAGGGCTTCCCTTCTTCCCTTCAATAAATATTTTGCTACATCCACATTTCTTAAATATCTAAAGACAATAAAACATTTGTGGGCTTATTTTTCCTATTTAATTTAAATAACAGTTACAGAAAGCCAAGACACTTTTAATTAGTTCAACATATTTTAAGATTAGTGCTCTTGATATATTTTTTTGTGATAGCTGACAAACTGAAGGTACCCTGGTTTATTGTGAGGGATAAATGAATAATATAGGCTTGCTACATCAGACACTGAAAACTATGGTATCAAGCCTCTGATTTTGTGTGTGTTCACTCCTTTAAATTTGGAAATAGATATTATGTATGTCTCATGTAGATAGCATGTGAGATTTTTTTTTTTAATTCTCCATTATTTTAATCAGGGAGTTATTTGTGAAAACATGTAATGAGTGAAGTAGACCTTTAAATGAATTTCAGTGCCAGCCTGTTTTAAATATCAAGGACTATGGCTTGGGGTAACTATAAAGCAAATGTTAGTTGCAGCTAAGTCCTTAAGTACTGCCTGGTTGGTTCAGTATTAAACCTGGAAGGAAAATACCAATGCAGAAGCTTAAGTAAAGAACTCTAGGGTCAGTATTGCTTTTTATGCTCTGACAATTACGATTGGGTTTTTTTTCCCCCCCAAGTAGATTGCTAAAGCTCCCTGAATTAAATTCTTATTTGAATAATCAGCAAAAATAAATAGCTTTTCTAACTTGATGAAAAAGCTTCTTTCTGTCACAATCCAGAAAGCCAAACAACTTGAGTATGCTCCGTTGCAAAGAGACATTTATATTTTGGTACTGAGATTAGTACCGTTAGTTTAATAGGATGGATGGTCTAGCATAATCACTTGACATCAGGCTGACCATGATTTCCCTCTAAAGTTACCAAAATTTAAGATAATAAGATACAATAAGGACTTTTTTTTGTAGCCAAAGGTAAATTTTTTCTCTTTGAAAGACTAAATTGGTTAGGTATATGCTATTTTGAAAATACAGATGTTGTAAGGAATTCTCAATGTAGACTTAAAGCAATCTGCCTAAAAATAATGCATCAAAAATTATTTAATAGCATACTCTCAAGCACAACATTTGAGAATCCATTTTGTCCTGGAAAGTTTATCCAAGACTAACTAATTGCTAAATGTGACGTAAAGTTTTTAATGGGAAAAGAAGTGGTAGCAGATCTGAAATAAAACATACTTCTGTTATAATTCCAGGTACTCTTCTCAACTTGCATTTTCTTAAGTTGTTTGATAAAAAAAATCAGGTGTTTCTGCAAAATAAAATAAGATTTGTTTTTTCAGTAGTAAATACCTTACGCTTTCATAGAGACACAGTTTTCTAAATACAAGTTTCTCTTGAAAGTGGGTATTCTGAAATATTCTACCCCTGAACTAAAAAATCATTATTTTAAATGAATAAAGGGTCAGCTATTTATAATAAATATGATTGATTTTATTTGTTTGTATGTATTATTAGTGTGAGAGCTGACTGAAAGAGAGCATGATGAGAGTTTTGATACTTAACACTCAGAAATTTTCCTGGAATCTTTACAAAAAATAAGTTTCTATTTAGAAACATTTGAAGCGAGCTATATAACAGAATTAATTGTGTCCAGAATAATTGGGCTAGTGTTTGAACTGTACTATGCTTTTTTATTTGTCTTGAGTTGGAAACAATAGATACTAATTTGTTCTATCTGTTATTTTGTGTTGAAGAGTTTTCTCAGCTATCAGTTTAGAGCTTAGAGCTGTATTTTAAATATTTTACATCTATTCTAATAATTTAACTTTATTCAAGAAAACAGTCACAACTCACTAGCAATTCATGATGGGAATTTTCCCTCTATCATGGTGAAGCCTTTTGTACTATACAGTAATTTGTTACAGGGATGAAAAGAAGTTACAGGGTTTACTTCATGATCCTTTGGAAATAAATTTTCTTCATATTTTTGCAGTGACCTTCTCTTACCAGGTACTATTTTTACTTCCAAATAGGTTTTTTCCTATCAATCTAATTTTGGCAGAAATAATAATTTCATTTCCACTGCCAACTTTCTTTTATGAGTAAGTATATTAACGTAGCATATCTTCACCCATGGAGACATCCTAGTTTTTTCTGTTTCAGTGTTCAGCATGGTTCCAGAGAATCCCAAACTTCATGATTGCCATCCGTACTTCATTAAAGAAATGCACTGAATAGTTGTCTTTTAATCTTCTAGGTTCCTATTTGTCAGATACAGAAATTTGCCTTCTAATTAATATCTTTTAAAAAAAAATCTTTTCCAGCATACTTCATATTTATTGCAAAAATATATAAAAATATATTTCATTGTAGAAGAACCCTTATATTGCTAAAATATGTCAGAGTGTTGCACTGACACACAATTCCCCATGACAACCACATTCCACAAAAACAAATCACATTTTAGTATGTTAACGCTTATTTCTTTTTAAATGGAGTAAAATATATATATAAAAAAATATATTTTTCCTATTTAAGTTGAGGAAATGATTAATTTACTTCCTTTTGCTGTTGTTGTTGTTCATGCTATTTTTAAAAAAGAGGCAAACCTAAAAAACATTGAGTTTGAGTTTTCAATAGAACAGTAAAGTCCTTAGGCATGGGCCTAACCCATGGCTGTGGGCTTTTTTCACATTGACCCCTCTCGGCACCATCCACAGCCAAACTTTCTATGTCATGTCTTTCCTGTTCTTATAACCAGAAATTCATCTGCATGGACCACTGACAAGAGACAGTCTTCTTAAATACTCAGAAATTATGATCTCCTACATGTTTAGAATTGCTAATATCACAGTGAGGTGTGAAAAGCCATTCCAGAAGCCAAAGTTGTGTTACCTACTTAAGCTGGTCTTTGTCATGTGGCTTCAACAAATTAGAATACCATACAATGAAGAGATTTTCCTTCCCATTGATTTTGAAAACTCTGGAGTTTAAACAGAAAGATGCCAAAACAACTTTGTGTTCCTATTTACTTTCATTTCCCAAAATGTATAACATTAATTTGTACAGTTTGTAAAAAAAAGCAGAAGTGTGAAAAACACTTTTATAATAATGGAGTGGTGATTAGCATCAGCATTCAGAGTAGCTGCCTCTCTCTGCAGATTTCTTGACCAGAAATATGGTGTGCATCCAGAATTTTCTTGGACTTTATAGCAGGTCCTGAGATTCCAGTGTCTGTTAGGCTGCTTGACTGAATTGTTTAAGCTGTACATACTGCCAAAATCTATTTTGGAGAACAGATGATTGCTGCTACTCCTCAGATCCCTTTCCATTTCTTTTGCTGTATTTTCTCTCTTATGCACAGCTTGAAATAGTAGTTAGTGTTGAACCCTCTTGTACCAAGAGGGAAAAGGTTGCTCTGCAGTAAGATTGGCAATGTTCTTATGGTAAAAATAGCTAATGCTGGCCTTTGTATTTTTGCAATGCAGACTGCTAAGCAGAACACCAAATATCATCTTCATTATTCAACTTATTAAAAATATAAGACAATTTAAACATCCACCAATA
The DNA here is from genome assembly GCA_003676055.1 of Chloebia gouldiae. Lineage (NCBI taxonomy): Eukaryota > Metazoa > Chordata > Aves > Passeriformes > Passeridae > Chloebia > Chloebia gouldiae. The sequence goes on along the minus strand of QUSF01000020.1, from coordinate 4,783,033 downwards.
AATTTTTAGCTGTTTCCATTTGTTAAACGAGTAAATATGGTGATTTAAGTTGACTGCTAGAAAAAAAAAGTGCAAAACTGCTTGAAATTATTTATATCTAACAAGAAAATACCAAGTTGTTTGAAATCTATTAAAGATGTTCTTTCTTAAGGACCTTAAATCATACTTTAAATGAGAGTGCAAGAGCTTTGGAATATTCCTTGATTGCCCTGAGAGCCTGTCAATTCTTTTTTTCTCCTCAAACAAGTTTGCCTTTTTTTGTTCTCAGTTGTTCTTTTCAGTTCAGTGTGTTGAGATCTAAACAAGGAAAGAGAGGAGAAGGGAAACCGTGGCCTTCCCTGTTTTCCCTCCTCCTCTGGTCTGGCACAAGCTGCCAGCTCTGCTCTGAGCTGTGCAGGTGACTCCCCCTGTGACCCTGTGCAAAGCTGCAAAGAGCAAATATCACTGTGCAGGCAACTTCTGCCTCCACTCGGTGCCCTTCTGGCATCTTGTGGTGTTGTCTGGGCTGAAAGGGGATGAACCAAGCAAAGACTCATGCAGGTCCTTAAAGATGAGGACAAGGTAACTTAAAGCCAGTAATATAATATAAACTGCAGAAAATAAATAACATGTATTGCCAAGAACTAGTACCTGATGCATACAGAGGTATCTTCTATATTTCAAAAATAATGTATTTGAATAACAAGAGTTTGTTTGTTCTGTGCTTGACCCACACAAATTATGAGGAATATCTGTTAATGACTGTCAGTTTTTTCTCTTGGGCAGTGTGAAATATTTTGTATGGAACCATCCCCCTGCTAATTACATTCTTATAACTGTCGTGTTGTTTTGTCTTGGTTTTAATATCTAAGAGGTTTAATATGCTTATTATCAACAGAGTTATGAAAGATTTCCCCGTGGAAAGAAATCTAGTTTTCAGCTTTGCAATGTTGCAAAAGAAATTTGGTTTCTGTAAAACTAATTTTTTAATAATTAGTCTTCATATTTCAGAATGTCTTGAATTTCCAGCCTTTAATACCACAGCTGTGAATTTTGCTGAGTTTATGGCAGCCTAGCTCTAACTTATGATTTTTTTAAACCTCTACTGGTTGAAAATTATATCCCTGTGTTATTACACTTTGTAAGACTTACATGATGAATCCTCATAAATCTATACTCTAAAAATACTTCATTGATTTTATTCTTTCAGAAGAAAGTGAAATAAATTTGTTAAGTTTTAGATGGACAGGACATAAAAGTTAAGGTTCAAAGTATTTTATTCTGGAAAAATAATAACCATGATAGATTGTATACTAAAAAGAACGGTAATAAATCTGGATACTATTGGGATATCTATATTGATAAATTTATCATGGTTGATTACCAACAAATAACATGTAAAATAATGAGTAGCCTAATATAAAGAATTATATCTTCTATACTATAATTTTTGCATGTGCATTATCATATTATCCAGCACTGTAGTTATTACTATTTTTAAAGTAGTATCACCTTCACAAACAGTATGTTTGGTTTTAGTTTCGAAGTGAAGAAGACAGATAATGAAGAAAAAAGACTCGCAAAAATATTATGTAGTCATATGTGGCTTTGAATACACTTAGTGGCTTTTTATAGATATGTCCAAATTTTGAGTCTTGAAAGGTTGTAACAACATGCAGAATACAGTTTAAGAATATGACTACTGTTTATTTGTTACTACGGACTCACTTTATTGCATACTGGATTTTTCTGTTATTTTCTCAAATTGCATCTGTAGAGATTTTCTTAGACCTGTTGGATAATAAAGAACTTTTGCCATACTTCTGCTTTATAAGCATCTTGCAGCTTTGGCATCCTGTCATCTTCAGTGTGTCCTCTCCCCCTGGAGTGCCCTCTTGCTTCATCTGTCTTTTCAAAGGTCTATAGTAGTTGGTTATCTTACATAATATAGGAATTTGAAAATAAGTACAAGCAATTTAAAAATAGTATTAATGCCTGTTCTTTTGGTTTGTTGGGTTTTTTTTTTTTGTTTTTTTTTTTTGTACAAATATTGATATTTTTTATTGTATAAGGATAATTTTCAGTGGAAAAAATGTACGGGGACAAAACGCTGAACATTACCCAGTGGAAACATTTACATGGATTTGCACTGAATTCTGGGTTAGTTGAATGAAATTGAATAAGCTATGTATGTGTTAAAGTACTTTTGTACTTGAAGGACCTTAGCAGGACTTCCAAGTTCATACAGGACATTTCATTGAGACCATTTTCTGCCTTTGCCATTTGAGCCTGTCAGGCCTCCTTCAAGTAAATGTTCAAATTTTCAACAAAAACATTTAGCTTAAGCATCTGTTATAAAATCAGATCAGGACTTTTCCATTAATCAACATGGTAAGACATACTAATCTTCAAAACAGTTATCTGTAAAACTGTTCAGTCTGTAGAAGTATTTCATGGTAAACTATTTACATTTTTAGCCTTTTGGTCTGTTCCTGTGAAAGGCTCTATGTCCTTGTTATCTATTTATTTTCAGTAGCATTTGAAGTCACTTAGGCCCATTTAGTTCAGCACCTTACTTTATGTTGTTGAAAACTAATAAATAATTGCTGACTAGTAAGAGAGTAGGAAAGAGGGGAAAAAACAAATCTAGACCTTGGCCTTTTCAGCTAGCAGCTGAAAATCAAAAGCACACTGGGGTAGCTCAGCATGATGGGTATGGCAAGTGACAGACTGTTCAGAGCTGAAGGAAAGATGATAACAAAATCTGAAATTGGAAAATCTTCCACAAGCTGACAATGCTGCTCAAAACAAATTAAAAAAAAAAAAAAAAAGACACATAGGGCTTGGCAAAGACAAAGAAGAAATAGAGATCGGGAATGCCAAAAGGTGATTACATCTTTAGAGCTTTTCAATTCAAGCACTCATCCTTTACCATGTGAACACATCTCCAGAGATGCTTGAGGTTTTTTGGTTAGCTCTGGTGGCATTTCCAATTGCTGTTTTCTGTTTTGCACGTGTTCAGCAGGATGGAAGGAGGTTTCGGTACCAGCACAGATGTTTGCAGAAAAGGTGTCCCTGCCCAGCCATGGGGGTTGGAAGTAAACAGTCTTTAATGTCCTTTCCAACCCAAACCATCTGTGGCTGTATGATTCTGTGACGCTGCTATATTGCTATGGTTCCTTATGGAAGAACATTCCTTGTTAGAAATGACCAAATGGGATTATGTGAACCTCGTTCACAGTTAAAAAGCCTTTGTGAGAGAGTAGAAACTAAATGATCTAAGAAGGATGTAACACAGGCACTACTGAACTGGCAGTGTGGTTCCAAGGGATGTTTTATTTAGTATTTCTTAGTAATTTTTCTTCTGGGGATGAGAGGAGGCTTAGTTGTTTGGGATGTTAGTTTGCTTTACTTGAAAGAAAAATCTCAGGAATCAGCATCTGACCACGCATCTGACTGGAGTTTCAGCACAGTCAGCCTGGACATACAAAATACACACTTTGTACATTGCTTCAGAGTCATTTAGTTGAATCCAAATAGAAGTGCTCAGCTCCTTGGACAGCATCATAGATATCAAATACCGTTGGTTTCGTTCCTAATTTGCAAAGACTAACTAAATCTTTCAGAGAATTGCATATCTTGCAAGATATCTAGTATATCTTTGCTGATTTTTCACCTTTCTAGTCAAGTGAGATGTTGCTTTGCCTTCTTACATAGTATCTAACTTTATCTGAGTTTGCATATTGACAGGATTTTGTTCAGCAGTAATTGCAGGTCAAGGTAATTATTGATCTTAACATGTTTTCAACCTGGATATAAAACTAAATCTGATTTTTAAGGAAACCTAAAGACGTAGATATAATGAGGTTACTAATTATCTCATATTCCCTTTAGGTTTTTAGAATCAGTATACTGATTTTATTTGGACTAGTATTTCACCTGAAGCATCTAAGTAATAAAAAAGGATTCCAATATTGTTATACTATTTATATATATTCACCACTTTTCCTATGAATATGCAGGAGTACATATTATGAGAACTTTAAGATAATCACATTAGTAGGTAAAATTATAGGAAAAATAAAACTAAACATCCTAAATTATTGTTTAAATTGTGTATTGTGTAAGTTCTGGATACCTTGTAATAGTAAAATATTAGGGAAATCAAGTGATTTTCTATTCTCAACTTATATGTGAGACAGAATTTTGTCCTGGAGATTTCATTGGTTTTAGCTTGAATGCAATAGCATAGACAGTGAATAAATGATATTTCATACCTGCTCTTTATCTAGAAAAAAATCAGAAATAGTGTCCCTGCTTAATTACTCCTTTACTGACCTTAAATTTCATTTCCTGCAGTTGTGGTCAGCATGCGAAATGTATATTCTTTAAGCAGAAAAATATTTCTGCTTTGCAAATCTTACTGCAACGTGAAGACGTATTTTGACATATAGTCTGGATAGCTGCAACATGTACTGTTAGGTCAACAAATGTTAACTTGATTTTAATCATAGGGTTTGTTTCTGAAATTATATTTTTTTGCTCACATGCAGAGAAAATTATATGATGTTTGAGAATGAAATAGTTTGCCCAGATACTTGCATAAATGTGTTTTCCAGTGAACAAAGATATGGTATATATCACTTTGCTTTTCCAGTGTTGTCAAGTGTAATGAATTGAAGCTCTTGCTGGGATCTGTCATGCTTTTGTTCTTTAGATAATAACTTCAAAAAAAAATATTGTAATTCTTAACTTAAAGACAAGGCATTTGATGAAATTGTATGTAGGAGTGCTTATTTGTGGCATATTTACAATTTCATCCTCTCTTAGGTTTTTTGTCCTCTTATCCACTCTCCGTGTGTACTCTTGCTGATTTTAGCTTGTTCTCTGTGTTCTGAAAAATTGTTTTGAGAAAAGGAAAAAATGGAAAAGTTGATTATAGAAGTGGGAAAGTCTCCAACAGTTTAATGAATTGTTCTTCTGATTTTTTTTTTTTTTTAAGCTTAACTGTTTCTAGTAGTCCTTGAGAAATGTAAGTCTCACTTATGGCTGCCCTCAGCAAGCTCCATGATATTGAGGAGTCACTGCCCATTTTTGTTTTGTTTTTAAAGTAATAGTGGTTGTCCCTTATCTTGTGAAAGCCTGCCATGAAATCAAGCAGTTATCTAACATTATGTAGCATCTTTTCTTAGATTAAATACTTGTACTGAAGGAATTAATTACTTGGTTAAGAATTTTGGTAATGCAGAAGGCATCCAGATAGTCTCCAACAAACTGGATAAGGAATTACCTGGATATTACCAAGCTGACAGGTTGCAAGACTGGCTGTAAAAATCTTGGTCACCAGCAAAAAAATCCTCTGCACTGTTTTTTTGGTTGTTGGTTTGCAGCTTCTTGTTTCTTTCTTTCTTTCTTTTTGTTTTACTTTATTGGGGTTTTTTTTAGAGCAAACTTAGCAAATAATGTCTAGTCTTTTAGGCACTGTTTGATGTACATGGGTGTCTGAGATCGTGCTGGTCTAATAGAAAGTCACAGGATAATAGCTTTTTGCCACTAGCTTAAGTGAAAGGTGAAATGGAAACGTTTATTTTCCAGATGAGACATTGATTTAGTAACAGCTTTCTATTACTGCAAATTACTGATATAGAAGTTAGCATTTCCTCCTGTTTGCAGCAGCCTGGTGTGTTCAGAATGAGTTACACGCTCCAGCAGCTAAAAGCTGTTTGACTCCAATAACAGGCTTTTTATCTAAAATATGGACCACACTTACGGGAAATATAAAATCACAGTTATTATTGTAGAAGAGTGTGCTTCTTTCTTTCCCATCCCCCCTCCCCCCTTTTTCTTTTCTATGATATGTGAGGAACATGAACACTCTGGAATTGGTAAGAAAACAGACTTGTTTCCTTACGATTTTCCAGTATCTCATCTCTTGTTATTATTGTTTTCTTTATCAAGAGTTTTGTTGCATGTTTAGCAAAACTTTGTTCCCTCATTTTAGATACGATAAAATAATTTTTATGCTTCTTACAATGTTTATTTTAAAGTGTTTTCAACTAGTCTTTCCCTGTGGAGTGAGATTATTGTGTTGAAGCTCAGAGAGGGGGAGAACAGTGTTAAAATGGGACTCTTTCTCAGAGACTGGTAACTTCCTGGACTTTCATGGATTTTTTGAAACAACAGTACTGAAGTGTGACAAAATACATAATGCATAAATAATCATAAATATATAATAAATTGATCCAAAATTCTAAGGAATATATGAAAAGTAACCCAGTATATATTGAGTGCATATAATAATATTACATAATTAATATAGTATATTGTATATTAGTTGCATATAATCCAGCAAGTAACTTCTTTAGTTCAATCTCTGACAACTTCTTTGCACATTTTGGAAGCAGAGAGAAAATAAATCAGAGACAATAAAGACATGTTCTATATCATATAAACCTTAAATTCTGTATGCTGGTTATCAGCCTTTGTCAGATCCAGCTCAAATTTAAAGCAGAATTTTTACACAATAAGAAAGTAAAGGGGGGGAAAGGGGAATTGGGCAGATGAGTTGTGGGTGGCTTGTTTGTTTGCCTAATTTCTAAACAAATGTAGATTCTTGATGTAGAAGATAACATGTTTTTCATTAACTTTTTGATATCTCTATCCTTGAAAAGTGGGAAACACCTTTTTTTTTAATCTACTCAAAGTGATACACAATGTCCTCCATGTAGATCCCTTTAGGGTAACTTAAAGCTCTCTAAGGTTGAAGATTCACCTACTCCTTATAGCAATGACAGAGAGACTTTCTCTGTCACAGTGAAAAATGCTGTATAGGGACTTTTCCAAATCCATATTATATATCTTCTATAAAGAAAACCTTTTACCTTCTATTCTGGATTTTGGGTTTTTTTATGTCACAGATAGTTTAGAAATATTTAACTTTTAGAATTTTCTATTCTAATCATTTTCTGATACCGTTCTTGAATACATTTTCATAATGCATTTTTCTGAAACACGATGAACTTCTGTAGAACTACATAAATTAATGATAATCAGAGAATTAAAATTCCATACAGTGCACAAGTCAAACTTCTTGGTGCTCTTTTTAAATATCTAGTTTACATAAATTTATTCAGGTTTATAGAAAGCACAGTTGTGTGCATTTTATATGTTAATTATATTTTTGTGTAGCATTTAAAAGAATATATAAGATCTTGGGTTTTTTAATATGGCTGAGTTCTTTATTTGGAAACAAAGCATGCCTTTTTTTTTAAAAAAAAGAATGTTTGTCGTTAACGATATTAGAAATTTTATGCACCCACAAAAATGGGTGGAGGAATTACAGCCTCCAAAATAAAAAGTGTACAGTTAATCTCCCAGACCCATCACAATGCATCAGAAAGCATTCCTCAAGGGTGCTTCAAGAATATGGATTTGTCTCCTCTTTGTAAATTTGTAATGGGATTTGAAGTATCAGAAGTCTTTTTTCATCAGATGTGGCAGGTTTTGAAGGACCTCTCTCCTAGTGTGGGTTTTTTCTTTTTTTTTTTTTTTTTGAGACCTGGTCTGACAGAACCTCTTTTGATCTCAGATTTCCCCAAAAAGAACAGAGGAAGAACCAGAATCTGGTTTTAGCTAATATACACAATCCATTAAAAGATGATTAATTCCTGCTACTTCTATGCTGTTATCTCTCAGAACCTCCAAATGGAGTCCTAGTAAGAATCTAGGAAGATTTTTTTTTTATTTAGCTGCCAGAAAATATTTTTAAATTACATAATAATAAATAGACAATAATAGGAAAATTTCTATCAGAAAAAAAAATCAAGTACTAGTTCCTTTTTTCACTGTATAAGGGTTCTTGAGAAGTATCAAGAACCTTTTCCTTTGATGAATGAAAAAATGTTTTAAAATTCTATTTTAAAAGAGAAAAGAAAAAAAAACCTCCTTGATTTGCAAGAACATGTTTGTAATGTTAATGATAAATGCATTAGTTGAGTTGTCTCAGAAGCCCTGGTTAACTAATTTAACTATCTATATCCCTTTCATGTCACGCATAAAAGAGTACTTCTGTAATGGTCTCTTTCTAGTAATTCTTTTGAAATATCATAGAGCACTCATTAAATATTGAAACAAAACTTGAACAATCTTTCTAAGGCAGCATAGAGTTAGAGCTTCCCTCCAGCAATATTCGTATTTTTGAAAAAGTTACACCCTGATCCAGGGCAGCTTTAAATCTGACATGATGCAGTAGTGCTTTAAGAAGATTTATCACTTTACCTCTACCTTACCCTCATATGGTAATACTCCATGCATGCTTTTATATATCAGTAGAAAAATGTTGTAGGTGATGAAGGTTTCTGCTGATATTTAAATAAATCCCTCAAAGCAAAACTTCCTGTATATTCAGGGTAGACAGAAACACCACATCTAAAAATCTCTGTCTTTATATATTTGAGAGAAAATTCAGTTTTCCAGTTCCACAGGCTGTTTCTTCCCTGATGATTACACTGTGTCCATTAGTTCACTTGCAGTCTATTATTGATTACTGGACATTAACATCATGTATTTGAAAAAACCAAATTATTGTAAGTGTTCCTTAGGAATAGGGAAGTTTAGTTTCTAAAATGGAAGAAAGAGGTTGCTTTTAAATTATGCCATTTCAGCATATTCAAAAAAAAATCTTAATTTGGATCAAAAGAAGTTGTATCACAGATCCATTGCCAGGAACTGACTGTGAATGTAGATGTAATTGAAAGGATGATTGGTCTCAGTGATTTCATATTCAGGCCTCTGGAAGTGATGCTCGGGATGACTACATCAAGAGTCCAACAACAGACAAAATACAAAATCTGTTCATGATACAAATAGGGGTAAACATAAGGATAATTCTCTGCCACAATAGGGAAGATTTCTAAAAAACTTGTGAATTATAATGTCTTACATATTGTTGCAACAAACCTTTTCAAATGCATATGAAAAATTAAAATAAAATCAAAATTCAGACACAAAATTTTACAATGTTGTTAATCCCAGGGAAAAAAAAAAAAAAAAAAAAAAAAACAACAACTCTAGCAGATCCCTTTTTCCTGCTTCAAACCCCTTAATGAGGGTGGGTTTAGTAGTAGAAACCTTATTTTTACATCTTCTGAAGTTTAGAGTACTGGAATGGGTATCAGGATATTTGCAGTGTTTTCCTGTATTCAAGGCAGATGCTTTGGTTAAGATGAGCTGTTTGACTGCTGAGTTTCCAGCTCATCAGAGTGGATCAGTGAAATGATCCTGTGCAGGATGAGCTGCAGTGAGCTGCATTTGCTCAGTGCTGTGTCTCAGCTTATGGAGTCAGGCTCTGCCTGCTTCCACACCACTTGTGTTTCTGCCTGTATGATTGCCCACTGCTGATGTGATGCGTGTTGAACTCCTTTTTCCACTCTGTTTGTTTGTTTGTTTGGGGTTTTTTTGTATAATCCCTGTGGGTGTACTCACCAGCTCTGCTTGTGGTACAGGCATCACCTTTCACCATCAGTAGTTGTGCAATGTCACTACTGCTGAAGTACCTCTGGCCCTTTCTGCTTCTGAGTTTTTGAACTGTCAGAAGTTGCACCTTCTAAGAGAATATTCAGTTAAAAATAATCTTGTCTCTACTACTCATGTCTTTGATGTTGTTCTCTCCACAGATCTTTCAGACCATGACTCCTCATTGATAGGACTTTTTAGATTATGCGTCATTAGTATGAAATACTGAAATGGTGCTTAAAATGCATGATTTACAAGCTTCAATTGTAATGTCTTCTTAATCCCATATTCACTTTACAAGTGTAGTATCCTGTTTAGTCATTATCCAGTCCACCTTTATTGAATCTACCTTCACACTTCACTTTAACTGATGGCTGTTCTGTGGACATAACTTTGAACGTTTTGCTGACAACCTGATAGATTATTTGAATTGACTTCTTCCTCCCCATCCCCCAAACATCAAATAAATACATATTTAGAGTTATTATATTTTCCCTTCATCTTTCTTTTTTTTCCCTCCTTCACTGTTCAGTATAACAGCATTCATTATAGGTCTCTTGCTATATGTAACTACTTCCTCCTGTTTCTTCCTAAATGTAAGTCCTGTATTTGAATAGCAGTATGGTACTATTAGAAATCCTTCCTGTCAACTCACAATCCCTTTATTTCAGAATTTAATGATAAAGATTAACCATTCTCTTAGTTGTTATGCAGTGCACTTTTACTTCTCTCACTGTTGTATTTTCTATTTCTGCATCCTCATTTACGGTGGTTGAGAATGTATTTCTGAAAAAGAAAAAGAAAAAAAAAGAATTTGCTATAGGAAATAGAGCTACTAGTAGAAAGGAAAACTTCAGTTGTAATGCATTTTCCAGCTCTTATTTTTATCTTGACTTAATAGCCTTTGGCACAATGATCACACCCTAATATTTTCTTCCTTATGCCAAGCAGCTGCACTGTTTGATCTCTCTTTACGGAGTCCTGAGAGGGCTTGCAAATAAGGATAACACCTTTGAAACACATTTGAAAGAAGGCAAGCTCTGGTCAGAATATCAAATCCATCTATTGAATTGAGTTGTCTGAATGCATACTCTGTGCTATAAAACTAAAGTAATGCATCTACTGAATGGATCTGTCTGAACACATGCTCTCTGCTCTAGAAATAAGATAATCTACCTTTTGCAGGGAGCACTAAACACCACTGCATTTGCCATGGGGAAAAATATATGTAGGATATTTAGCTACGTATATATTGAGAGTTACTTTCTGATAGCTTGTCTATGTCAGAGTGCTGACTAAGCATTGTGTTAAAGCATCAATTTATACAAAGAGAAGCAATTCAGTAGTGCTCATTTCTCAGGCAGTGTATTTAATATCATATAAAACTGCATGTATACTTAACATATCAATGGCTTTGTTCTTTCTCCTTTTTATGCTTTAGTACCTGGTAGGGCACATCATAATTTCTAACTCTGGGTTGTTTTTATTGGTTTTTTGTTGTTGTTGTTGTTTGTTTGTTTTTTTAATTACCTCCATTGATTTTTGTTTATTTTTGGTTTGGGTTTTTGTTTGGTTGGTCGGTTGGTTTTGGTGTTCATTTAAAAACAGCCAGAAAACTAGCAGTTTTCAGATGGCATTGACAAGAGGACCCTGTTGAGGGTTAATGTCTTTATATTTCATATTCCTTTATAATTTTTTCCTGGTCAATAGGTTTTTGAAGCCATATTATCTCTGTCTCTTCATAATAGGATTAGCATTGCAAAAATCAATAAAGATTTTAATGTTTTGTCACTTAATGCTGCTGCATTATAACTTTTTGTTCTTTTGCACTAGTCATAATTTAGTTATGTTTCATGTTCTCCATATTCAATTATTTATCCTCTACTGATAATATAATATATAATTTCTTATATAATTCCTTCTCTGTGCTTTTGAATGAAGTGTGGTGCACAAGTGCCTCATATCTCTTCTTTTTTAGCTGAAAAATTGTATAAACTTTGATCTTACTTTTCTCACTGATTTTTTGGAAACTGTTGAGATCTTGATCATCACATGTTTTTTTTGTGCTTATTGTGGTCAAACATCACCAAACTCATGACTCTGTTATCTGGACCGTTGTTTTTTTCCCTTTGTGGGCAAGGTTCCTTTCTCAGGATTATCTGAGCCTACACTTCTCTGAATATCTTTTGTGACACTTGTTTTAGATCAGTGTGAAGGAGGTTTAAGTTTAATTGTTTATTCCAGCATGAAAAACTGTCAGCAATCTCTGTCTTGCTGTTGTTGGGGTCTTCTCCAATTTTATTTATTTTAGTTCCTAGGAGACAGGAAGCCTATCTGATTTGTGGAACTTATAATAAGGCTATTTTCCTTAGTACAGTTTTCCAAAGACTTAGTGATGTTAGTGTGATTTTCCAGAATTCTCTCTCCCATTTCAACTAAATATGTACATATATCATCCTGACATCTGTCTCAAATACTGAAAGAAGTACTGTCTTGGGCAGTATCAGAGGAATTACAGTATCATCCATCCATTTTGAATTAGCTGTCCATTTTTCTCCAGTTTCCTGCATTTGTTGCTGCTTGTTTTTTCTTTCTATCTTCGGAGACATCACATTTATACTGTTGCTTTTTTAATTGCTGGTCTTTCTCTGCTTTTTTTTGTAATTCATTTCTTCTACTGATTGCCAATGTGCCACACGTTTTTTTGATTTAGCTGCTCCAGTGCGAGCAGTTTTATGTCCTGTCCTGTTCTTCCTTCCTTCCATCACACCTCTGATTCTAGACTGATGTTAATTGCTGCTCTCACTGACATTTCCAGTCTTTGATTGGTTTTCCCAGCCATGAGTTATACTTTCTGCACACATTATGCATAAATATACCATATATATATATATATATATACACCTAATATGGATTACACGTATGTAGGTAATGTCAATCAGAAACAAATTCAGAAGAAAACCACTTGGATTTTCAGTAGTTGAAATTCTGTGAATGTAGAATAGCTGTTACAAGAGGCGATTCCTTGTTTTATTTTCTTGACAGAGATGTGCACAAATTGTTTATGAAGAAAAGTCCACTTAAAGTTACTGGAAATGGTGCTCACAAGCACCAGCAATTGAAATTTATGAAAGAACAGAAACTACCTTTTGTGCTTTAATGTGTATGTAAGGTAATGACAGCCACATTGTAATAGATAACATGTTCACTGCAAGTAAGCTGAAAATTGGGTCAAATCGTCTTCTGGTGCTAACTTCAGCAAGGGAAAGAATGCTTTCAGGTTCCACTATAAATGGATCATTTGAACCATACAGAATGCTTACTACTATATCAAATCAGTGCAATGTACCTTCAAACATGAAAACAGTCCTCCATTAGGAATAAAAACAGGTTAAAATTTGTACATTGGTCTATTTATCACCTTTTTTCGAAGAAGAAATAAAATAGAAATTTAGAAAATAGATTCCATTAGACCAAGTCCCTTTTTTTCTTTTCTTTTTTTTGTTAGACTTTCATTAGCTTTTCTCATTTAGATAAATTTCTGATTACATTCTGAAATAATTGAAGTAGCTGCATTATTGTGTTTCCCATGAAAAATTCTGCTCCTGATGTGCCTGTGGAGAGACAGGATTTAGAAACCACATTCCTGCACCTAAGCCTTAGCTTCTGTGTAATGTTCACTTAAGGTGCAGCGTGTAGCCAGAGAACTACAGATGGGTGGCTGCTTTGGGAGATCAGGAGCAATTGTCCCAATAACTTTACAGTGAGGTTAATTTTGATGAGAAATAAAGAAAATTTGCTTCATTATGTCATTTCATTGTATATGAATATAAATTATTTCAAAATTTTGCATATATGTTGCCAGTCATGATGAATGGAACTTTTTAACTCCTAAATCAGGGTAGCTCTCTCTGCTTTTTTTTTTTTTTATCTCTTTTACATATGTTTTTAATGTAGCCCAGTACTTACTGATTTTCTTCATTGTGAATAATTGACTCTGTTTATATAGAAAACTTCTGGCTGAAGGAAAGCATTTTTGACTACCAGTAAGACTGAAATATGTTGTTCTAGAGAATTAATTTCTTCCTAATGTTCTGCTGTTCTGAGATTTCACATGACCTGGAAGAGTTGCCTCCTTGCTCCTTTCATATTCCAATTTTATCAGATTTTTTACTTATTTTAGTTCACTTCTGCTCATTTTCTGTTTCTGGTCTGTTATTCTGATTGTAACTCAAGAATCCAATGGGCTGATCTCAAGATGCTGTCTGCTACTAAGTGTCATACTGTGAGAATTATTCAATTTGGGGTCAAATTTGATGGTGTTAGAAAATGTGTTCTGGTTTTTACCATTAAAATAACTTATTTGTCTTTCAGTAAATACATAGTTTTGTATTTGACTTGCTTTAAAATGTTGGACTCTGTGATACAGTTATTATGAAACCCTGATGTGGTCTTTCAATATTCCCTTGCAGAAAATTTGATGATGTATTTACTTTATTGAGAAAACAGTGGTGAAACAAGGAGTTAAGTCTTAGGCCAGAGTTTCTCCACTGTAGCAACCTCTAATTTCCAGGTGTTATTTTTTGTTTTTTACCAATATTATATAGCTAAAAATTGAGTTTCACAACAGTAATATCTAGCCAGGCTGAGATTTTTTACTATCTCTCAAAGGTGTCACCACAATGGTCATGACCCAGAGAGGGTGGCACCTGCTCCATCCTTCTTATACCTGCAGTGCTGCTTGCAAATGTTCTGTGCACTGCTACAGTTTTTTAATTGTTCTAGTCTGAAATAAAACTGAGAAGATTTCTGGGGCAGATACAGTGTTTTTAGGTTCAGCTCTGGAAACCAGTCAGAATCAGCATTTTCAGGCTACAAGATGAATGTGTTTCACTGAAGTAGATGAAGGTAAAAGGTGTGGAGATGAAGTCCTACGGAAGAAGCATGAATTATTTTTGGAGATATATTTCCTGACCATTGTGGAAAGTTTTGCTTGCCTAAAGGCTTCATAAATAAGTAAAAAAAAAAGCCAGTTAGCCTACTTGTACCATAAAACAGTTGTGCAGCTCTGTGTGACAGATGTGTGTGGATCTGTGTGACAAGGTTACACCAATATGAAATTTTAGTTTCTTTTTCCTCTCTTCAAAATCAGTGGGTTAACTGGAAGAGGGAAGAGTGTTTCATGTAAAGGTAGAAAGGCATCATCCAACAGCACTCTGAATTCAGCGCTGTAAGAGACACTGAACTAAGTCATCACCAGGTTTTTGGATGGTCCCTCTGAGAGATTATAACAATAATGTCAAAAACAAGTGTTTAAAATGCTTTTAGCAGCAGAAGGGCTATAATGTGGAAAAAAGCAGTAGAAAATCAGAATTATCAATGTAAAAATGAACACGATACCTGTGAAAATGATACAGAATTGGAAAGCTGTTATTTTGAGAAGATCAGTACAAAAACATTGAATAGAAGCTGACAAGAGAAGTGAAAGCTTTTTGCTAGAATAAGAGGAATATAAATCAGAGACAAAATCTTACCCATAAATGAAAGATTGCTGAATGCATATAATCAATATGTAAACAAATATCAATATGTAAAAAAATGCAATGCGATGACACAAAAAAAATTCAAACAATTAAAAATAGGGTTTTTGCAATACGAGAATATGCAAAATAAGTAAAATGGAGATCATTGCGTTGGAAAGATTAGGGCATATGATAATGTAAATAAGAATAATGCTATGTTAGTGTACTTGTTTCTTTTATTAGGATTTTAATTTGTTTAAGTTACTCATTTAAATATGCTGTTATTTGGTCACCTTGTGGCAAATGTTTAGTTCTTCCTTCTTTCTTGAATAGCTTTTGTAAATTTTTGCAAGTCACAGGAAGGTGCTAGGGAAGTGAAGGAAGTATTTTGGTATAGAGTTTTAAAGAATATTGTATACAGCCTTGGAAGGGGAAGATCCACATTCTTATTCTCCAAATCATCTCTTTTCAGTGCCTTATATTTTTTTTTAAATGACATTATTGCAGAAAGTCACTTCTGCTGTGTTCAAGAAATTCTGAATTAAACTTCAAGCCAAGATGGCTTTTGAGTGTTTTCAAAGATGAAGGCACAGCCTGAGAGTTAAAAATCTTAGACAATTCTTTCAGTTGTGTTGTTTATAAATAATTAAATCCTTTGTCTTGCAAGAATACACTGTTTGATAATACTGACTGGAGAGTGGGAAGCACAAGAGAAAGCTTTTTGGACCTTTTGCTTTAGTAGAGTTGAAGAAAATTAAGATATTCCATGTTATTAAAGTCACATGTTATTAAAGTCACAAGGCAATACTGACTAAAATGCATGTCTGCCTTTCTTCTACCACACTGTGCTGCTCCAGAGGTTTCTGTACGGATGCTCTAGAAATTTTCTGTTAAAAAAATGCATCACCACTCTATGTATTGAGTTGTTATTTGGGATTTTTTGAGCAATAACTGTAATGACACAGTTTGTTTCCAGAAATGTGTGTCAGTTCTTTATGGCATGGATAAGTAATTCATTTGCTGTTCATGTTTCAAGCTCACTTCTCTGAAAGTTGGTTTGACTTTTTGACACTAGTATTGACTACTGAAAGTAATTCAAATATCACCAATATGTGCAGATAGAGGTACAGAGAAGGAAAAAAAAAAGGTGATAGAGTAAAATCTGTTGAACTCTCATAAGGGACTGATTGTCACTGAGCTAAATTCATCTTTTATATCTATATCTGAAGATTAGAATCGTAGTAGTGCTGAGATTTCTTTGCTACTTGCTCAGATAAGTTATTTGATTCATGAACGATACATTAGCATTTTTCATGCATTGTGGTAGTTAAACTTTCAAAAGACAGAAATATTGCCTGAGTGTTTCAGAGCTGAGGGTCACCATGAAGTCACTAAACTGAACCATGAGGCAGATGAGAATTGTCATCTCCCATCCCTGGAAGTGTCCAAGGTCAGGTTGGTTGGGGCTTTGAGCAGCCTGGTCTAGTGGAAGATGTTCCTGCCCATGGCAGGGGGTTGGAACCAGAGGATCTTCAAGGACCCCATCCAACCCCAACCATTCCACGATTCCATGATTACGGAGCAGTCTAAACAAGAGCAAACCAGAGTTCCTGCAGTAGAACTTTAGCCTGTTTTTTCTGTTAAATTTACTCTGAAGACCTTACAAATAATTAGAGGACAGCAATTCTGACATAGTGGCTGAAAGTGTTGTTATTCAGTTTTTCTACTCACATTGGAGAGAAAACCCTCCCACCTAGCATTCCAATATGCATTAATATCAGGGAGACTACTCACATCACTAAATCTGTATTTTTATGTTGCTGATGTATCTGCCAATTAAGTATTAACTAGGAGATCCCACTGAAGAATGCATTGTTTGCAATATTTATGGTAACCATGATAATTAAATCAGCAAATATAGCCGCTGGATGGAACGGTGAATTATGTCCTGATTTCAAGCCCAAAAATTCTAAAAAAGTAAAATGGTTCGCCTGTTTTTTTGCATTTTTTCAGAGACAACAGGCAAACATTCCAGTCTTATGTTTTAGGGTGTTTTGATTTGGTTTGCTTTGGGTTTTAATTTTTATTTTTATTTTATTTTATCCTTAGCACAGTATTGCTAAATGCAAGCACTGAAAGCTCTAGGCAGATGAAGCAAGATCATGAGCAAAATATAAATTGCTGGAATGGGTAAAGAAAGGCTAGAGTAGGGCTGAACATAACCTGAGGCAAAATTAAATAGCTGTTTACCTCAGCTTCTTCCCACTCCAGGCTGAGAACTTTTTGTCTCATCCGTAGATTGAACTGCTTACTCACTGCTTTTGAAAACATATGTTATATGTATATGTACACATATCTTTACTAGGTATTTACAAAATTATTTCATATATAATCCAGATGACATTGAACATTTAAAATGTATTTAGCTGCAAATTATTTAAAAGTATCTCTGCTTTTAAAATAAATTTTTATATGTCTTTGCTTGATTGATGATGGAAAATAGTACAAAATTCATAATTTTTTAAAGATTTTTTTTTTTTGTGCACATCTGCAAGTAGCTCAGTTTTTGTTGATTTTATGGGGTTACTGTTTTATTTCCCATTTTCTTTCAGAATAATCAGAGCTAATTTTTTTAGGTAATTTTATGAAACACTTTCCAATTGTCTCACAAATGTTATTCTTGATTTACTTTCTCAAAACATTGCATTTTTTCCTTCCAATTATAGACCTCCCAAAAAATTTATTTTCATTTTTTGCTATCTTAGTACATATCTGCACAGAACATACCTGTTCATTTAATTTTTCATGAATATCTCTTCCTTTTTGCACCAGGTTCATTCCTGCACCACTTTTCCATGAGCTTTTCCATTTGTAGTCAGTGAAGTTTCCTTCAGTTTTCAAAACTAGTCCTTCATTTGATCTGACTGTCACAGATAACAGAGAAAGAGAGGTCAGAGGCAGAGGGATGTTGAGTAATTGTTTTTACTTTTCCAAAACTGGAAGGGCAGTAGGGAATTCAAGGGTTTGGCAGAACTCTTCAAGAAGTTCTGTTTTGCTGCTGATAGAGTTCTTCCCTCAATCCCCAGCTCGTGTTCGTCTAAATACATCAGGTCTTAATTCTCATTTTAAAATTTTCAAGGCATGAAAGATTTCTACTTATTTGATTAGATCATACTTAACAAAATTGAATCATTATACATTAATAATGAACTAATTAATTGTGACAAATTGCTGAGCTGCAGCATTTGTCTCTTCCATTGCCTTGCCTTAGGGGTTATACTCTCCTCAGCAGATGATGGATAACTTGTCTGCTTTTTCAGTTTTTTGGATGTTGTCACAAAGTGTGAATTGGATGTCTTTGACAGTATTTTATGCTTTGCTGTGGCATAAGCTGTCAAGAAGGGAGACAAGGGATAGATACCCGATGATTACTCACTAGGTCATGCACCTGAAATCTCATTTTGCAAGAAAGATTGTCTTTGGTTACAGCTTCAGCTTTTCTCCTACAAGCTGAAGCAAGCTTATAGGAGATTGTTATTCAGAGCATTTGTATCTTGCCAGTTTTTTGTCTCTCTTGTAGATAACTGAAGGAATAAAAAAATTTTTTGTTTGTTTCTGAAAAATTATGTATTAAAATATGTCATATTTTAATAAAAATAAGGTTTTTTTATATGTAATATTTTTTATTTTCTGACTTCAAAAGAAATCATTTGGGGTTGTTTTGTTGGGTTGTTTTTTTTGTTGTTGTTGTTTTTGTTGTTGTTACTTTTTTTTTACATTATGCCAATGACAGGAAGCCAGAAGATCAGAAATTAAAAAAAACCCTACGTCTCATTTTCATATTACACACTGGAATAACATAGCAGTGGCTTTAGTGAAAATATGACCACTTGTAGCAGGTGGGAAGCTGGCCATTAGTCTGACTGAATATTTGTATCAAGGAAGCAGTTGGTCTTCAGATAAGAAGTTTGTTATTAAATGTGTTACAGTTTGTTTGTATGTTTATAAAAATACCTATCTTGTTTGTTTTTTATCATGCTCAGGCCCCTCTTATTAAGTGAGTGTCCTCTCCTTGCAGTTATAGTAGAAGATATTGCTATGTTCCAAATACATCTGTTGCTACAAAAAAACTGAAAATTGTGATGTGATGGTGTGCATGAGACAGAATAACACTCTAGAGTATAAAGTTAAGTGTTGCTGGTTGACTGTGAACTTCTTTGCCATTAGAAAGCAAGTTGTTCTCACTCTCAGCTATTCAATTTATTTGATCTCTATTGCTTTATGAGAGTTGGATCTGTCTATGGTAGGATTGTAGTTCAGATCAGAAATGCCCTTTGTAAGAAAAGAGTTTGGCCCAAGTTACTGCAGCTGAGCCACTCAGAGAGTGGCAGCTGGAATTCCCTCTGTGCAGCCTAAGCAAAAGATGCATTCTTGCAGTGCCCCAGCCCACATCTGCTGTTAGTGCACATTCTGTAACATTAGTTACAGCACAGGGCAGATGTAACAGAAAATAAAATCTCCAAACCCTGTATATGAATATTGTAATCCCAGCAGCAACTTTTTCAATGTACATAGCTGATTCCTTTGCCCTGCACGTCAGGCTGATACAAGTGAAACCTCTGAAACCAGGGTGCTGTTAGAAAAGCAAAATAATGAGTTTCTTACAAGAAGCTTTCTGTTACTTCATTGGCTCCGTTCTTGGAGTTTGTTTGTTTGTTTTCCTGAAAGTTATATGAAAAAAAAAGATATTTCTTCTTAATTTTTGAAACAATTGCTGCAATGGGTTGTTAGCAGATTGGGCCATCATTTCCCTGGACAACTTCTGGAATTGATGCAGAATGTCAGAGCACAGAGGGATTTAGCAGGTGCTGGGCTGCTGGCATTCAGTTTTGCTTCTTTCATTCATCAAATATGAGAGTTAAACGTGTGAAGAAATGCCTGTAGGAATGAGCCTGAAATTTGGTTTATTTCACTAGGTCATATGAATCCTACACTTTATTTTAAATCCGGATTCATACTTTTATATCCTCCTCCTTTATCCTGGGAAATATGGCATTCTATATCCTTACTCCCTGACTTCAGTTGAAAATAGCTGCTTAAAATACTGTATGACTTCAGGGTTTTGTATAATATATTCTTAACTAATTTGTTTACATATGCATTTTCTCACTCTATAGCCATTGCTCCAGCTGTGTCTGTATTTCCTTAACACATTTTTCGCTCCCTAGTAGTGGAAACAATCTATACAGAAACCTTTAGAAACCTCAAACTCAGCAGCTTCTCTCATTTTAAAAGCTCTGTTTATGCAGTATTTACTCATTCAGGAGTAAATGTGCCTTAGTTAAATATGGGAGGCTAAAGTGATTAAAATTTAGTACAATCTAGGTGATTAAGGTAGGTATTTATAACAAGATAAAAATTCTTCTTAAACAGTAAAGTAGATGTCTTTCTTCATACCATTCCAGTTTTCTGCAATTTTACTGCCTCGTCCTGTGGTTTTGTATTCACAATGTAAATTAAAAACAAGGAGACCTTCAGCAAGCACGTTTTAAAAATTTATTTTTGTCTGGACATTGTAGAACAAAGAACTTTTATACTGAGTGATTAAAGCAGTGAATAGAGAAAATTCAGATGAATATATACTCATGAGAGTACCCATGACATGGAAGCAGACAAAAACAACTACAAAGAAGCTTAATTTTACTGTGTTCTCAAAGATCCTTTTTGAGTTTTTTATTATTTCAAAGGCTTTTGGATTCTTATGAAGTGATTTATAAGGATTTTTTTTTAATTTTCTTAAAACAGCTAAAGCAACAATCCCCAACTTCTAATATTGTCATCTGCTTATTGGATCAAACTGACAAAATACTATGTACAGAGAGAGTGACTGAACACTGCAGGGTTACAGTGTTCTGAAGATGAGGAATGAAATCAGTTCCCTGGGCAGTAAAAATTTTGTCATTAACTTCAGGGAGGCCAGGATTCACTGGAACACAGCTTGGCATCTCAGAACAGGACTGGGAGTCTCTGTATCTTTCTGCATAGTGTAAACATTATAGAAGAAAAAGATTTATATTTTGTTCCTTTTGTAAAGGGACAGGGAAAGTCTTTACAGCAAGAAATAGAAGTGTCTTCAGAGCAAGAAGCATCACTGTTTATACAAACAGTAAGCTTTCAACTTTCTGGTACTCTATAGCCCCATGATCATTAAGAGGGAGAAGTTTTATTCATGCTCCCTCTATATAATCTGGAGAAAACACCAAACCACACTTACTTAGCAGGAGAGGTACAATTCCTGTGATGATGCTAGGGCCAAGAATAACAATTCTGTTTTTATGTTATGAGAACTCATAATGCAAGTGCATATGGTAAAGGTTTTCATCTGTTGGAGAGAGGGGTAGTTGAATTTCAGAAAATATCAGTTCACTTTCTCTTTGGACCAGCCTGTGACCAATAACAAGAAGAAAAACAGCAAAAAAGAATGTTTGTGGAAATTTCATTATTTTTAATTCACAAGACTTATCCACGAGCTGATGGGAATATTGATGAGGAGCAGGAGCTGTCACATCTTTACCAGCTCAGGTGATGAAACAGACCTTGTCTCATCATTATTTTTCTCACGTTTTCTGCTTGTGCAGTATATTCCCTTCACACTTGGGGTGTCTTAGATTTCTGTTGCCAAAGATATATTTAAATAAAATAAAGCAGCTTGTTATTCCTTATTATTTCATATGTATGGAGATTAGATTAGAATCCATTAACCAAATCCTCTGTATTACTTCAATATTTCTTAAAATATGGGTTCTCCATGTATTACGTATATAAGAAAATATTCTTTTACAATACAAAAATTATTAATAATTGATTTTAATATTTTATAATATAGACAAGATACATATGCATGTAATCTATTTAGAAATATATATGAAGTAATTATAGATATCCATAGTTTATTTGCAAGCATTTGATATTCATTAATTAGAGAGGAATAAGTGGTTTTACTTCCAATTCTTGCCCTGCCAGTAATGCTGTTTAAACGTGCATTTTTGTGGTTACTAAATGTAAGCTTCTAAACTGACATTTTCTTTATTTGTAACAAAGGGAGACATATCAGAGTAGGGCAGCTTTTTGCTTGACAAATCCAATTCTTAATTTAGCTAGCCCAGGTCATTCCCTTAATAAAATTAACAAGCTCAATCTTAAAAGATCTGGTCTCCTTGCTGGTATCTCATAGCAAAAGACCATTTTAGGACATTCTGCTCTAAAAGAGACCTTCTAACTGCCTTTTCTAATTTATTCTCAAGTACTTTCTACCCTACTCTTACATACCATTTTTGAGGGTCGGCTTGCTTTCTGACTCATTTTTTGGTTGCATCACTGAACCTCTGCCGAATTTCACAGGACAGATTTATCTCAGTGGCCATTTTCAGCATTTTCTCCACATGCAGTTCATCTCCTTGTCATGATGGACAAAACAAACTTACAGAATCTGAAGCAATATGATGAGTGGTCTTTATTTATTATACTATCACCTCTCTGCTTTTGCGGGGGATAAGTGCCAGTTTGCCATGGCTGGGAAGAGGATAGAAAGAAATGTTGGTAGATATCATGAATGCTGTAAGATAAACTGTAAGAACATTTTAAGAGGTGATCAACATAAAACCAAACAGGACAGCATCCAGTTCTGAATTAACTGTTTCCAGACTACAATTAAAACAAAATATGATGGAAAACAGCAAAATAGTTTTTAAAAAAAGCAAAAAGCATGAAGCAAGAGATCATTTTTGTATGAGTTTGTCTGTTCCTAGTCCTTTTCCTTCTCACTTAAGCCAGGTATTGCTTGGGATTTACTTATCTTTTAAGGTGCTCTAGTGATTAGAAAATTATTGAAGTGGTGGTACTGTGGCAGAATGATGACAGAATTTAATAAACTATTCTAGAACAGCATTTTCAGACAGCCTTTTGATTGGTTTTATTTGGTTTTGTTAACACCTAATTAATTTTTTTTTTAGAGAGAGAAGTCTTCATTAAAGATCAAGCATATCTCTGTAGTTACTTTAATTTGAATGTCACTAGGATATCCTTTGAAATGCTAACAAAAATTAGAGCAAATGAAGGAAGAACAGAGTTAATACATGAAATATGTGCGTATTTTTTGATAATTAATCCCTTATATTTGCATAAAAATACAACATATATTCATCTGTTTGTATTTTTTCTGGTGGGTTATTTTGGGGGATTTTTTTTTAATGAGGGAATTATTTCCAAATAGTGACTCTACTTTCAAGTAATCTGTAAAACTAATAGTGAATATTATAATTATTATTTTGATAATAATAAAATAATAGTAAGGGTTTATCAGGTTCTTAGACTATGCATATCTCTACATATCTGAAAAGTCCTCTAGAACCACTATAATGAACAATATCTTTCACACATTTTGTCTTCTTGCCATCTTCCCAGAAAATAACCTTACAGCACTGTGTGGTTGACATTGGGTATTATGCCATTCTAAACTACATCCTGTCATATTTTGAGATAAGAGGGAGCAGGGCAGCAATGTGTAAGATGCACAAATGCTGTTTTCAGCAATGGGTTGCAGTTTAGAATATGGGTGTCTTTTGTGCTTTGTAGAGATAAACAACTTGTTGAAAAATTATGAGTGTATACTGAAGGGTCCGTGTCTCTGCAATGTATTAACTCTTTTTTGTTGAATTTTAATAGAAGCTTAATTCTGTCTTCTGTTCTTGACATTTTTATTCTCATTTCCTTCTTCTGGGCGTTACTCATTATAATAAGAATTTCGTGTGCTTCTCTGGCTATCAGTATATGACAGCAAAGCCAGGCAGCAGACAACATATAGCATTGCCAATTAATTTACTTGATTTGGCACAGACATAACAGTATTCTATACTTCAGTGACTTCTTCATGGAATTATTTATAGAAGTGTCTGGGACATAATGTCAAATATGTAATGAGACGTGGAGAAGTTCATTTAAAAAAAAGTACATGACATTTTAGCATTTATGCTTTTAATTGCGAGTATAAAATATCTACTCTGTAGAACTTGAAATTATTTGATTCAGTAATTGCTCCATATATTAAAATTTTTATTTTAATACTTTGGTTTTATTCACCATTAAATGAATATTATCCAAACAGTTCTGATTATCCAGTAATGTTAAATTATGATATGTTGGGATATGGAAAGGCTTATTTCAAAGCAAGATTTTGTAACAAATTTGAAGAAATGTAATATGTACAAGATCTGGAAGAGCATCACATAATGACCTGTCCAGTTGGAAATTCCACTATATAATGACTGTTGTTTGTTAAATTCAAAGACCTATTTCTGCTTTTCCTCCCTTGCTTTGAGTGAAAAGCATACATTGCTTAGGCATTTGTATATAGTTATTGTGATAAAATTTGAGAGTCCAAAAGAGAGGGTTGATACTACCCAGTTCCCTTATCTCTAAAAATTTTACTGTTGCTCTCCTTTACCTGTTTTCAAATCAGCTGTAAAGTTTTTTTGGATTACTGTTTTGAGTTGGACACTTTCCTATGGTTTTGTATAAAAAGCATAAATATCTAAATTCAGGTTTCCAATGCCACTCAAAGGACAATTTACCTTGGAGAAAATGTTCATTTTGAAGCCACTATAAATCTTTTCCTTGCTTTGGCCTTTTTGCTATTGCAAGAGAGAAGAAGACTTATAGCACACATCTAAATTCAAAGGGCTGAAGTTCAAGTTACTACTAGAACATTTCTTCAAATTATATTTGGGAGTTATGTAGAAAATGCATGTGTTTGTGTGTATATTCATGTATATGTATATACTAATTAAGACACACGTATGGATAAGCCAGTGCAAAAGTCCAATTTAAAAGTAGCTTGAAATGAAATGTCCATTCCTTCCTGGTCCCATGTAAGAGAAGACAGAAGTGCAGCTTTCCAAGTGCAGTGGAGAGTGAATAAAATTCTGTGTAATTTAACACAAACATGAAGGAATGTAATCTTTATAAAGTGAAACACACAAGTCATAAGGAAAACTAGTTTGTACCTTCAGTAGAGTTTTTGTATTATCTGATGAGCGTGGCTACTGATGGAAGCATCTGTGGCTGCACACATATATGCAAAAATGTGCACTTGCAAAAGTATCGTCCCTCTTTGCCCACTTTTGAATACCATAATATTTGAAAATATATATTTAAATTATAACAATTACTACTCAGTGTTATCTTTAAAGAAATCAATGGGCCAACTTCATTAGGCATGGTATGGAAAGGTAATACATTCCAGACAGTAAAAGAAGATTAATGAGCTGCTAGGGAGCTCCCCTCTTTTCTCCCCAGTGTCTGTGTAGCTGCCACATCAGGGAACAGCAGCTCTCATATTTTCACCTATAGGAAATAGCTCTCAGGCTTTTCAAATAAAGTTGTTCCCTGTCTTGCATGCAGGCCAGAGCCTCTACACTGAATAAATCATCAGAAGTGTATTCCAGTTCTTTTAAAGAAGGTACAGCAGTGCTCCCTATTTTTTATTGATTGCATTTGCAGGGGGAAATTGAATGCATTCCTTGTCAAGACCCCTAAACCTCATATCATAAAGAAGAAGGAAAAAATGAAAAGATAGATTGAGTTCAGTGAAATTAGCCACAAAGAATGATCTTTCATATTGTGTGGTGATGAATTTTATTTTTTCATCTTGCTTGTATCGTGTGAAAGGTAGCAGCTGATGTACTCTGAAGTAGTAATCTTCAAAGACTTCTTTTAGAATAATTGAAAACAAGCTTATTGGAGAGTTTTTTCCAACCAAGTTTTCTGCCAATTATCAGTCAAAAGCACTTTCCTGTATGTAAGTTAACTCAAAGAAAGACAAGTAGATATACAGAAGTGTGACTGTAGCACCTCTAAACATTTTAGTAAAATGCTTTTTTTTTTTATCAAACAGAAAATGAATTTTCACTACATAAATGAGGTTAATATAAACTATCTCTCATATTATAGTATTCTGACAGGTGCTATGTTCTCTATTATGAGCTAGTGAAAGTACCACAGCTTTGATTTTTTTTGTGCCAATTCAGAATCAGAATATTTTATAAGGAACCATTTGGAGAATAGTTTCTTACTGATGAGGACTGGGTTTGCTTGCTTTTCTTTGGAGAGTTTCAAATCCATTGATGTAGGCTTTAAACCAGAACTCAGAGGTATTGGTTTGAAGTTGCCTATTACTTACTAGTGATATTGCATCCCAAAAAACAAAAGAGAACTTGATTTACAGCTTGTTTTTTTTAAGTCCAAGGTGTATGCTTCAGCAGAAGGAAAATGTTAATAGAAGCTATGGAAAAACACTTAGGAAAATAAACTATTCAAACCAAAATTCCCAGCACCCTTTTACTCATTTACTGACTACTGGATTAGTTAACACTGATATGGATGCATTCTATATCAAGTACACTTTTAGATAGAATGAAAAAAACCCAACCAACAAACCAACCAAGAAACAAAAATAGCAAACTGCTTCAGGAATTATTATTTTAATGATCATATAATCATGTATTTGAGCATCAGTCCCACCAAATAAACTATGTTTCTGTTCAAAGAACGAATTTTTTTGTCATAATGAGAAAGTAAATTAAGAAGAAGGTGATATATGTTTAGCCTGTCATGTGTTATGGTTTATTACAGAAATGAGACTTGGGCACTTAAATGTGAATTTATGGGGTGTAGGAATATCTTCAATATTGCAGAATGTTAGTAGCCTTTTCCCAGATTTATTACAGTTTCCTTCTGTTAAGATGCTCTTTTCTTTTTGCATTTCTTGAATTCCTCATTATTTTTTTTTTTTTTAATTCCAGCTTCATGTATTGGGCCATTTGAGGGTTTTGGTTTTTTCCCCTTGCTGCAGATTCTTGGATTTTTTTAGGCTGTTGTATTTGTCTCCAGGAGAAAGTTATAGAGGAAAAGGAGGAGGAAGTGGAACGTGAGACATAAATAATATCATAAAACTCTTAAATCTTGCAGTAAAACATTCCTTCCCTACAAATATTACACACAAGATCTAGTGATCCTTATCTCTTACTTTATAGCCTAATCTCAATAAGTCTAATAAAGTGCTAAAATTATCAGTTCTAGTTTTTGGATTTGGCACTTCATTACTTAGTTATTTTACTATCTGTAGACCGCCTCCTTTTTTTGGTAGATGTTTATTTGAGATATATATTTGCATATATATGACTGTGCATGTGCAGAGGTGTGAGCATAGAGATGTAACTCTTTGCAGTATATTTTTGGGTGATATTACAATCATAGAACCATAAAATAGGTAAGTGGGAAGGGACCCATCAGGATCATTAAGTCCAGCTCCTGGCTGCAGGACCTGTGTGCCTCTGGAGCACTGTCCAGATGCTTCCTGAACTCTGTCAGGCTTGGTGCTGTAATCACATCCCTGGGGAGCCTGTTCCAGTGCTCAGCCACCCTCTGGATGCAGAACCTTTCCCTGATACCCAACCTAAACCTTCCCTGACACAGTTCCCTGTTTTCTTCCTGAGTCCCCTCACTGGTCACAAGAGTAAAGGGATTGGTGCCTGTTCCTCCAAACAGGAAACAGTAACATGAAAAGAAATAAAATCAAGCTGAAAATATTTTGTCTACCTAAGTGACAGAGCTTCTAATGACTTAATGAACCAATTCTGGAAGCAAGATCTGACACAAACTCAAGTTTAGAGAATCCATACATAATCTTTAATTGCACAATGGGTCAAATGGGATCTAAGACATAATTGAATAGCAGCCATGTAAAAAATATAACTAACATCTCATGGTGCTTCTGGGAATTTTTCTTCTTTACTCAAACATATATTTATTTATAATTATTTACTTGACAAAAAGAGAGTTATATAATACGAGCTTATAGCTTACAGGAAATTTCAAGAGTTGGGAATTTAATTTGATATTTCTTCAGACAGCTATCTCTTGAGAGAGTAATATCTTAAAACTTCTCTGAAAAAAACAGATAAACCTTTCTGCAAAACACATGGTGTAGCAATTTTCTCCTTAACCTTTAAAAACAAGCTTGTAAAATTTAATGTTGTGATCTCATTTCTCTAGTACCTTTTAAGAGCCTTACTTTGGAAATGAGCTATAAACTTTTAACTTTCAATCCATCCTTATTTTTATCTTTTTTTTTCCTTTGTAGCATGGGGCTAGAATGTGGACCTACATACCAAATTTTGCTCTGTAATGCCACTCAGGTCCCATCAATGTGAATTGGTTTTATTTCAGCTTGACTTGACCATTTGCAAGAGAAGATGAATTTTCTTTCTTGTGTATGTAAGAACATAACATAAGCAGGCTCTCTATGACAAGAAGCAATTTTCATTGGATTTATACCTACATCTTTAGCTGTTTTCATAGGTTTTTTTTTTCTCTAGGTTGCTTTCCACTCTTGGCTTGTTGATCGAGGTGCTTCAATTTAAGAAATACAGCTTACAATCCCAGTATGCAACACAAAAGAAAGCATTAGTGACTAAACCATCAAAAAGCCCTTGCTTTTCAAAAATAACTATGTGTTTGAAATTGCCTAAAATTGGGGAGGAGGGAAGGGGGAGAATTAATGAAATACTTACAACTGATTGAAGTGAAAAGCATGATTTTTCATAAGGTATTTTGTTTCACAATATAATTTCATTGATTACTGAGTCTAGTCCATTGATTCTTAAGTGTAGTGGTGTTGATCATTTAATTTTAAAGCTTCCCAATATAGGTCTTTCTAAAGAAGGTAGAGAACATGTTAAAATATTCTATATTGTTTTCATTATATAAACTCTTTGATTGATTAAAACAAGTATTGGTACAGGAGAACTTTATGAATGTAAATTTCTTTGTAACTGGCCACACAGTGTTTAGTTGAAATGTGAATTTTCTTATATTTTAATTTGATTGACCCAACTGATAAATGTTAACATTCACTTTGCTGTCCTTACTGTCAGAGCCCAGATCTATGAACAGTAAGATCTTTTAAGTGTGTGCTAATGAGCACTGCTGTTCATGAAGCCCCAGCTTTATGCTAGCAATACCTCATCAATGTCTTTTCCCCATATAATCCATTTTGAAAGGGACGTGTCTGTTATGTTTATATTATACCTACTTTTTCTGATACCATTCTACTCATTCTTATTGCAGTACACTGTAATTAGCCAGCATTTATTTTTCTGTAAACAGTCTTCTTTGTGGTACAATTGTGGTACAATTAGAGTTACATCTCAGAAAATAAGTATTTTTAGAAGATATTGTCTGTGCAAATAAACCAAGGGTCACGGTATGCAAATAATGCAACCAGAAGAAGAGAGTGTCGGGAATTTAAAGAAAAGGCCCAAAGAAAAAAAGTGTGTTTCTTAAAATTTAATTTCTGGATTAGTTAAATTAAATTTTACCGCTTTCTCAATATTCCACATTGCTTTCTGTAGCTGTTGCTTCCCATGTTAGGATGTGATTTTCTCCTAACAGATTTGTGTTTTTGACAGCTACGATCGTGTTAAATGAACTCAACTGGACTGCAGCGCTGGATGATGTGTTCAAGCGCAACAGGGAGGAGGACCCCACCCTATTATGGCAGGTTTTTGGCAGTGCCACTGGCCTCGCAAGGTATTACCCAGGTAACTCAACTGTCCTAGACAACTGTCCTGTGCCATATATTGCACTGAAAATATTCTGAATTATCTATGAACGGTAAAATGTAACTAAAACTTGCTTTATTACATAAGCACTGTTTCTTTATGTCAGAATTACACACTTAAGGAATGTCAAATTATTCTGGCGTAAAGCTAACATGAGGTGGAAGGAACTGGGAGTGAAATATGTAATTAGTACTTTTTAAGAAAGAAGAACAAAAGATTCTGTCCTTTGAAAAGCAGGAGAGTTTAATTTTATTTTTTGTATTATTTTCTATATTTTGTATAAATAATCACTTGAATATTTGCAAGTGAGATTTTTGCACTTGTCTAGTTTTAAAGATAGTGACCTGGAAAGTAGACATATAATCATGTTTAATGTCAGTGAAAATGTGAGTGAACCATACTATGTTCATGTCTCTCAGAATCCACAACTTCTGACAGGTACATCTTTGCTATTAGATCTAAGGTCAATTCAACTTGATTACTTAACCAGCATCTGTTTCACCAAAGAATCTCATCACTTGATCGCACTGATTTAAATAGATGTACATCTAACTGAATTTAGATAATGAGCAGCCTGAATTTGATTTTTGTTTTTGCTATGTAATGGAAAGCCTTGCTTTACTGCAAGACCTGCACTGCTGCCGCTGCTGTTGTTAAGTGGAGCTCTTATCAATGCCTGAATAATGTGTCCACTACACACATGACAGCTGTGTGAAGCGTGTTGACTCATGACTACAACTGCCTGAGGAAGAATTTTGAGAACCTTTCTCTTCTGTTTATACAAGATTGTTTGTGTTTCTGAGGGCGAAGGGGATTATTCTAAAGCTGTTATTGTATCATTAGCACGAGTGCTAGCACAGGCAGAAAAACTGCCTCAGGCTAGTTTACAGGAAGAATATTTCATAGCACTTGAATTCTCTTTGTTTTGTCATGCTGGATGATCATGAAATAAATACGGGAAGATGCTGAGAAAAGAAAACAATACTGAAAATGCTAATTTAACATTTATTTTGTTTTCCAACTCTCCCAACGCTTTTGGGATCTATCATCATGTGTGGGGTCAGCATTTGTCATGGCTTACCATCTGATGTTTTTCTAGTACTGAAGAAAATGTTTCCTAAATATATCTCACTGACAATCTCTAGGAAATAATATTTCACTTCAAAATTAATCTGATATATTTAAAAATTGATTCTTATATCTAGCTAACCTGTCTACTCCAGTTATTCACCAACGCAACATAGGCGCCCCTACATATCATGCATTTTTCCTTAGAGCACCTGTATAAAATGGGAGAAGCTTTTCTCTGTTTTGCAGCTGCAAATGTTACTTGTATATACTGCATCTAAACACAATTTTAAATTTGGTGTAAAGCCCAGATACTCACACCTGCTATTTATTCCATAGATAAGTATTTAACAGCTGTCCAATTCTGTCAGAACATAACTTCATAAATTCCTAAATAAATACCCAATTCTTAAATGTTGGACATACATCCACAGTGTGGAGCAGTCTGATACTCTGTAAATTATATCTGTTTTTTGGTGCATCTAGTTCTTATTGTAGCTCAAATTGGAAAGCCTTTTACATTTTAGGTTTGTATAACAGGTCTTCGTGCAAGGTTCTACATCCCTCTTTTGTTGTAAACTTCTCAGTTTGCTGATACAGCAGGTGTTCTGAAAATTAATTCAGGTTTCATATGCTGAAGTAGATGCTTTCACATTTGCATTTTTAAAATTACATTAAATTTTAAAGCATTGCTTCATTATATTGGCCTTTGGTAAGCCTGTTTCAAAGTGATGAATTTTTTTCCATAGTGATGATATTTGTGAAAGAATTTGGAAATATCAAAGCCCAAAATTAAAATGCATAGAGAAGTCTGCTTATTATTATCTGGAACATATTCACCCAGTCTTTCTTCCCATATTAAAAAAAAAAGTTCAGTACCTCTATGTTACAAAGGGTGTTTTCAAACAGAGTCTTTGTGTATTAATGTTTTTTTTTCTGATATTGTCCCACTGCTTTGAGTCATAGGCAAAGGGTAAATCACTTCTGTTCTAAGGAGGCTCTTGGGCTGTCCTTTTCAGCATAGTAACCAACAGCATGAAGGGATCTTTCTATGAGCAGCCCTCTGAGAAGGAAGGATGTGTAAAATATGAATGCTTAAGCCACCAGCACCTCGGTCTTCCCCTATCACTTGTGGATACATTCTTCTCCCTAGACCTGGGGTGATGTGACCATAGTTTCACCTTTATCTTGTCCCAAATCCCTCTGCAGTCCCAATTCCAGTGAGCAGCCATATTTGGGGAGCGATGGGCTTTGATGGGTGTGGATGGAGAACCTTTGCATTTTAGCAATGTTTAAGCCATTAACCATTTAATCCTCTCACATTACTATCAATATTCTCATTAGTTTCAATGGCAGCATATTTTTGAAGAGAAATGCTAAGCTCTGTTATTCTACTGGCAATCATCCATTTTGATATGAAGATGCCAAGACTAATTTTGAGATTTCTATTAGCTACTCTATGAGCTCTGAAGAACTCAAAAGTAAACAGCAATTTAATAAAAGAGCTCAAAGAAAAGCATATGAAGTGCATAAATCTTTTAAGAAGGATGTAATATATGTCCATGCATATGTTTAAAGGCACAAATCACAAATTAGTTTTTCATCCATTGTAAGACCAGCCTGCAGTAATCACAGGCCTCTCCAATCAAAAGGAAATTCTGGAATAAGGACATCTTGTTCCCCCAGTGGAGGAGGGTTGAGTTAGGGAATATTTAAACTGGACTCAAAGGAATACCAAGTTTTCCAGAGACACTAAACTGGGAGGAGTTGTCAACTCCCTCAAGGGCAGAGAGGCCAGTTTAATATAGATTAAACAGTTGCACAAAATTTGGATATTTTATGTTTTTTGGGTTTTTTTTTACATTTAATGATTCTTAACTATAGTTAAAATATGTCAAATTGTTATAACAAGTGAACAGTCTGACTCAAAAACTTGTCATGTCATTGAAATAAAAAAATAAAGATATGATAAATGTAATAATTTTAGAAAACTTAATATTTAAATTAATTTAGTATTATTGCAAAATGCTAGAAATTTCCAGCCTTTTTCCGGCAAGCATACAATTTTCCAATGTGTAACTCAAGAGTAAAGCCAGTTTTCAAAAGTGCTGAGAAAGGAAGCTGAAATGTATTTTAAAATGAAAACAGTACTGAAATTCAGTATTATGAAAACAGTAAACAAAATCAGAAGAGTTTCTTAGGTAAAACTGTGAGTCACTAAGTTCAAAATTCAGATTCTCTGTGATAGGGCAAGAGAACACAAACTGTTATAAATGCTGAATTGCTTTCTCCTTAGTAGTAGTAGTAGATGTGCATCTACCTGCCTATTATTTGACTTCATAAGTCTAATTCCTGACACCTGTATTGGCTTTTAAGATGTAATTTTAAGGTGACACTTGACTTATTCTAGTCCAAACAATTTCAGTAGTTTTTGATTCAAAATAAAAGCAGTAATCTGGCAGTGGTTTATCAAGATCATTGAAATTAACAATTCATTCCAATCCAATTGAATCTTTTTTCTATATTTTTATAAATATTGAATCCGTCACCTGTGGGCTTGCACATGTAGGGTTTTGTTGGTGCTGTGTAGACAGAAAAGTATTTTAATATAGATCAGGTTTCAGATTTAATTTATAATTAACCACAGAGCTATTTATAACAGACAAATCTGTTGCTCAAAAATAAATTAATTTACTTAAAGTAGTTTAATATTATTTGACAGATATTAAGTTACATTTTGTGAGGCATCTATCCAGGTAATTTGAATGCTAGGTTTTAGAAAGCAGCTGTCTAAAAGAAAAATTTAATATAATGTTTTTGGTGGACTACTTGGAAGTGTAGCTATAAAGTAACCAGTTCCTCTTTTAACCACAAAATTCTTTTTAATTATAGACATAATTAGGATTGTAATTGTTAATCAATGTCTCATTAAAATACTGCAATGGGAGGCATATTATTTTCACTGTACCAACTGCTAATTAAACAAACTTTAAAACCAACTTTGTATTTGTGTACCTTTTACCAGATACCATCTCTCTCTTTGTTCATTTTGTTGGGGCTTTCTGGGGCTTTTTTTGTTTGTTTGTGTGGGTTTCTTTGTTTTGTTTTGTTTGGTTTTTTTTTTTTTGAACTGCAGACAATAGACATTATTTTTAGTTAAATATGATACAGGAGGCTTTCTAGTTATAGTAATAAATCTACTTAAGAAAAATTGGTTACGTAAGATTACTGAAATGAAAACACAGTCCTGATTTCGATGAATGTTTAGTACAAAAACTGTTTGATCAGCAACACTGACTCAGCCCTCTCGGGGAAGTTCTTCATGCCAGTATTTTATTAGGATATTCCTATATGGAATTTGAGCTTACGAGGTATTAAATAGAAAAAATCACACATAAAGAAAGCAGCACTTCAGTAATGATTTTCTAGAAAAAAAAATCTTGTCCCTAAAGTTTTCAAAATTTTAGATTAATAATATAGATAGAAAAGCGCTATCTGAATAAGGATTATCTCTTATTCTTCATTTAAAAAAAAAAAAACAACCAAAAACCAAAAGGAACAAAAAAAAACCCCAAAAAACCTCAGAAAACAACCCATAACCTGTTTCCAGATGTTAGTGAAACAAGTTTCACTTAGCTACTAGAGCATTCCCTGCTTAGACAAATTAATAATAGAAGAGCTATAAAAATCAATTTCTAATAAAATAAAATGGTATCTCTCAAAATGAAGAACTTGCTGTGCACAGCTGCTCTTGTGTTAGCAATTAATGGCAAGCAATAGTGTTGTGGCCATGATATTGAACTCGCCAGAGAAAGTAATTACTGAAGCAGATACTAAGAGACTGGAAAGCTTAAAAAAATCCATACAAAATGAATCCAAAGCCTTGAAAAACTGAGAATGTCACTTTTTTTTTAAAAAAAGGTTATATATTTTATAGCTGTTAGTTCCTGTTAACAGCTCAACATTTAAAGGAACCTTTAAAGTAGACAAACAAAGTAAAACCACAAACTCTTTCCTAGCAATGCAGCTTATAAATTATCAATTAGTGCAATTAGTGTGTGTGAGGCAGATACTTCCAATTTTTTATAGAAATAAGCCTCTTTGAGTGTTGTTCATTCTTTTTTTCTTTTTTTCCTTTGAAATCTGGGAGGGAGGAACTGACATGATTTGGATCTAACCATACTCATCATAGAATTGTTGGTGGAAAATACCTTTAAGATCATCAAATGTAGCCATCAACCCAGCACCACCACCACATTTACCACTAAACCTTGTCCTCAAATGCCACATCCACACATTTTTTTAATTTCCAGGGACGGTGACTTTCATTTCATCAGTGTGTATCAATGCTTCACAACCCTTCCTGGCAAGAATTTTTTACTAATATCCCATCTAAATCTCCCCTGACACAGCTTTGAGGCTGTTTCCTCTCATACTGGTCCCTTGTTACTTGAGAGAAGAGATTGACTTCCATCTCATTACAACCTCATTTCATGATATGAAAAATCTTACAGCAACTTCAGTTATGGCTCATTTTTCAAAAAGATGTGCTGAATTTTGCAGTTATACAGGCAGATCCATCGAATTACAGGATAACCTGTTATTTCTAGTGAGTTAATGAAATTATATACTGCAGCACACCATTCCTTCATGCTGAAATTCATGCCATCTTTATGTCTTTATGATACAGATTTAAATCTCCAGAATTTGCTTTTATAGGAGAAAAAGGAAAACCACAACAGACCAAAAAAAGACAGCTTGTTGCTTCTTCTCAAGCTCTGATACTCCAGCCCTCTTTGGGACATGATCCCTAGTCCAGGTGAAACTAATGCAAGTAACAAATTCAATTTAGACATGCAGAAAGAGAAATGTTTGCCTCTGAAGTAAGATAACAAAAAGAGGTTCATTTGAAGTGGCAGACTGCAGTATGCATTGCACATTCTAATCACTTTTGGGTGTTTTGGTACATAGGGACCAAAAATCAATACATTTGTTTGTGTATGGACTATTCCCATATCAAACCTTTGCTTAACTGATTTGTGATAAAACTGAGTGCAGTTTTTTCCATAACATAATTACCCATTACCACCATTAATTCATTCTAAAAAACCTCGCAATTATTATGTCTCTTTTCTGTAGTGTGATGATGCCATGAAAGTTACAGAAGATATTGCACAGACCTGTCTGACTTAGATAGATTTTACCTGAACACATTTTAAAATCTTGGCAAATTCAGTCACTAGGATAAGAAAATCAGAAGGGAATGGCTGCATTCAGTCCTGACTGAACATCTGGTGTGGAAGCACAGAGCTGGTTGGTAACAATCTCTGTCTTGGGAGGATGGTACTAACCAGAATTAATCCAAGGCATCATTATGGTACAGCTATCCTGAATAATAATTACAGCTGTTGAAAACACTTTATGATTATTAATGTTAGGGGCTTTCTTATTTTTATTTACTATGTCTCACCTTTTACTGAAAAAACAGCTAAGGAATTCTACAAAAGTGCTGCTACAGTGAAATTCAACTGACTCTGAGTAGAAAATTGAGGAGTATCACATTTCTCAAATAGTCTGGGTATCACATATCTGAAATGAGTTTTCTTCACTAAGTTCTCTAAAAGAATTATGAAATATCAGCAAAGTATATGCTGTAACTTACACCCTTGCTCCATCTGAGGAAGACTTTGCTGAATCTGGCTAAGGGAATTGAATAGTCTGTGGTTTTTATTGTCTTGAATATCCACATGAATGTTAATTTGAGAGATCACAAGAAAAAATTTGGAGTTTGAATAAAAATAAAATGGTGCAGTCTGGGATTTCATAAGTGGTGTTTGTTACCTATTTTAATATCAGATTTTAGCCCCTTTTCTCAAATGTGTTAATAATGTAAAGGGATGTAAAGCTGTTAATAGTTCATCTCTGCCTCTCTGTTCCTTGCACATGCATACCTAACCAGTAGAACAGGGCAGAACTTTCAGGAGAGTTTCCCTCATGACACTCACCTATGCCTCTGAAATCATCTCCTAAATTCAGAATGGGAGGTTGTAGCCAAGGTTTTACTTTCCTAACAAATATTTTCATGTAGGCTCTACTCTGTGACAGTCTCTATAGTGCATTAATCGGTTCTGCTTGTTATCAACAAACCTCAGGATTTCTACTCTAAATAACAGAAATAACAGAAAAACATGTCTTACTCTTGCTTGAATTTTATCCAGTCCTTGTATCTCAATACTGCAAACAGAAGTGGGAGGATATCAAACCCAATGAATAATTTATAAAGTATCAAATCTATCCACGTGCCAAACTGGAAAATCATCAAAAGGGAGCATAAGTAAAGCCTAATGTATGCACCAGAGAACTGTGCAGTGTTGACATAGTTCAAAGATACTCATGTGCAACAATGAACTGTGGTGGGGCTGATTTCTTGAAGATATTGGTGAAGCAGGTTCCAAACAACCTTATAAAAATGTATTAAACAATAGATTATATAAACAAAACTGTAAATCTCATAATCCTTGATCAATTTAAGCTTTTGAGGGAAATGTGTAATAAATTTTTTTTGTTTTTCATTTTGCTTTTATTTTAGAACACATTATAGCTTTTGCCAGTAAGATATAAGCCAGTTTCCCCAAATGGCTTTATAGTGTTTTCTGTATATGGACCAAAAAATCAACACATCTCTTTCATTGGTCTCCATCCTTTCTTTTTATTTCCTGTGTAATTATGAATGTATACTTCCTTATTTTTGCATAGAAGTATTTATCATATTTTTAAAAGTTGTTTTAAAAATATTAAATCAGGATTTAAGTTAAAATTGATCACTGGAGATCAAATATCATAAGGGAATTTCAGTTTCCTGTTAAAAACAATTTCAATGGTATCTATAAATCCATAAATACTCAGAATGTAAAACCAGTGAATATATTTCAGGTCATTCAAAGCCATCTAAAATTAAAAGTGTTATTCCAGATAGAGGCTAGGATGAATGGGCAGTTTAGGCATGTTAATTCTTGGGGTTGAAGAGGGAATTCAGCCCATTGGTGCAAATGAAATTTCAGCTACTAAGGGCTGAGTCCTTATTTATGTTATGCGGAGCCTCGCAGAGACTTTCTACTAGATTATGTAAATTGTTGTAGAAACATCAGAAAGATCAATAGAACAAGTTTTCTCCTTATACATTATATATCTTAATTAGTGTATGATCCAGCAGCCATTAATATCCTGTGATAAATCATGCAGCCATGTAGAAACTTGTTCTATTTTTCTGGAAGGAAAATAATATATCTATTAGGAAAACAAAACTTATTGACATGTAGCACAGGAAATAGTGGTTTAACAGCATGGTAATAAATAATGTTTTTAAAGACCTTTTCCAGATATCCCTGAAGCTGCTGGCAGTCATTCCAGGACTGTGTGTACTGAAAGAGCCATGCTAATGAGAAAAAAGTAAAATTTAGTTGTTGTGCTCACCACTGTGTCTATATACCCAAAACAAAATCACCATTCAGAATCTCATTTATAATCTCCAGGAGAACCAGATAGGCTGTAAGTAGTGTGCTGAGTGGCTTCTACTCAGTTTATTTTGTGTGTAATTGTACTGCTATGATTTTTAGCCTAGTTCTCATGAATGGCTTCCTTTCCATTGTTCTTTTTAACTTGCTAATATAGATGTAGCCAAAAAGAGACAGTTTGGGCCTCACTGCAGTCCAGGCTATTACTGAAAAGCTATGGTAGAACTGACTCCAGGCTTAGCAGCTCAAGGTTTAACCGAAGGAATTCTGCTGTAGATCAGTTTGGAAAAAATTGGCTTCACATCCTTTATTTTACTGTCTCAACCAGAAGTTTTGAGCATCCTCTCCATACTTAAAAAACCAAAGAAAATGAGTTTTTAATTGCGTTGAGATTTTTATTCCAGTTAAAAAACCCTCAAGTGTTGTTATATTTGGTGCTTTTAGAAATATTGGGGAAAGTTTCAGGCATTTCAGATTTTGCTATTAGGTGTTTAAGTCGGTATAATTTTGCCCCTTCATGTTTCTGAAAGGTTTGCCACAGACTCTGTCTAAAAGCCCTGGTTCTGAAGGGCTTACATTAATGTGTATTTGTAGCTCTCAAATTTTGCAGAAAAACGTAGCTGAATTATTCCTCATGGTCTTGTGTTGCACAGTTAAAATAAAATCTTAACCCATATTTCTGTAAATCTTAGTTTAGAACTTAGAAAAATCACCCTGTAGTTTAAAGTAGGATGTGACAATTGTGATATCAGATGGATTCCAGTTAAATGCTCCTATGATGGTTTTCAGTAGATAATTTATGTTAGCTAAAGGGCCATTCTGTCATTCTGCCTGTAGAACATTTGTTCAGTTTTAAATTATTACCTCTGTCAGCATTCACTGTCACAGTATTATATGAAGATGATGTTAGAAGGGCCCTCCTTCAGCTCCTGCCTTCAAATTATCTTTGAACCACCATCATTTTGCTTTACAGAATGAACTTAAGGAGCTGAACTTATCTTTCATGTGAAATAAATTAAAATTACCGGTGTAAATTGAATTGTCTCTGTTGTTTTGAAATAAATCCGGATCATAACTTGAGATAATTCTCAGTTTATGAAGGCTGTCCAAGATATGTGTCAATTCAGAGGGACATATTTTGTAGGTCATAGACTTTTTACTGGATGTCACTGAAATGACTGGAAGTTTTGGGAAAGATATGGCAGCCTTGATCAGTATCTTGATTTATATTTGATATTTTACCTAAAGCACTCATAATACAAACTGAAATTAACACATTCAATGAAGGTTTTGCAAGTCTCAGGGAATGTATCTGAAAGATGGATTTTCAGATGGAATTTCTGTGAAAAGGATAGCCTGGACTGAGACAAAAAAAATCCATAATTGAACATGTGCTAACTTTGTAGGCTTGTAAAATACTAGTGAATTTAATCTGTGCATGTCTAACTAATGATACAAAAGTTAGAATTTTAACATATATCCATCTCAAAAAATTAGATTCTCTCCTTTCTGAAAATTTCACTTTCATCCTGTCAGATCCCAAAGGACCTTTTAGGTAGTCTAGTTTGAAATGATAGACATTACTGGTAGAGATTTTGAGGTGGTTTTTTTTTTTTGTTCAACAATACACAGTCTTCTCTGTGGCTGCTAAATGTGTACTGCTGCTAAATGTGGGTTACAGTCAGCTTAAAGGCTCCAGTAAGTGATAGGCCAGATCATGGTTTGGTCTCTTAGGAAAGGGTTCATTTTGTAAAATCAAAAATAGGCAGCTGGTCAAAGCTGATGTCTTCTTTGTATTCATGGGTGAAGTTATAAATCTTCCATTTTGTCTTAGGTATATGATTTTTCAGAAATAATCCTGGAGCTGCCTATATCTTTCTTTATTTCCTAGACAGAAAAATGATTGATGTCAGGAAATAGCACCCCCAAGGCTTTTGGCATACAGTGAGAGAACAAATTGTGGAACATTATCTCATTCCCTGTAGCTTTTCACATTTCTATTTGTGTTCGTTAAGTGTCACATGGTTTTGAAAGGGTCATTTTATTTTCCAGTAAGGAAATGATTCCCATCTCTGATGAAAATTATGGTAAAGGCTAGATTAAGCACTTTAAAAAGGTCATCATTCGTAGCATTTTCTTTACAGAGACATAAATATTTACATCTCTTTTTTTTTTTCAGAGAATATGCTACTTTCATGTTACTTTTGTAACATGCATTTTTAGATAAATCTCTTGAGTCAGTAAACAATCACTTAGGCTCATAATGGAGATACCATTATTATATGTAGCAATAATTAACTTTTTATAAAACTAAGTTGTTAAAAATGTTTCATTATATAAAGTGTTTTGGTTCAATTTTCAGTTCCATTGAAATCAGTGGTCAGTTATAGTCAGTACCTGTTTCTTCAAGACACTTGGCCGTACATATACATATATATTACACATATACATATACATTCACACATACATATATATAGTTTAATTGCATTGTGTTATGTGGTAATATGTATAAGGGTGTCTAGGTATTTCAACAACATATTACACAAATACAGACTTTTTTTATCCATATGAAATTTTGATATTTATATAGTGCAGTCTGTGATACTGATTCATTACATTGTTATCATTAAAATACTTGAGATAGAGTTTTATATTATTCCATACATTTTTTTTTATTTTTAGCTTCCCCATGGGTAGATAAAAGTCGAACTCCTAACAAAATAGATCTGTATGATGTACGCAGAAGACCATGGTAAGATTTCTTTTTAAAGGTTTAATATATATATATATATATAGAGAGAGAGAGATATAGATATAGATATATAGATATATATAATTTAATTTCTAAATATTACTGTATTTTTTTTCTGCATGATTGTAATGGTACTTATTTTAGATATTGTTATTTTCTTTTTAGGACTTGTTAGTTTCTCTAAATAAAAAAAAAAATTCAAATTATACTCCTTGTTATGCACTATTATGTACACCTTGTTGTACTATTGGATTACATAGACTTTTCATGGGATGATAACTATCAAATTGGCGTAAGACAGTTAAAATCTGATTTTGTGCAAAAATCAATTATAATCCTGAGTATTAGACTGAACCATTCTTCCAGATTTTTGCAAATATTTAAAAAT
Source organism: Chloebia gouldiae (assembly GCA_003676055.1). Classification (NCBI taxonomy): domain Eukaryota; kingdom Metazoa; phylum Chordata; class Aves; order Passeriformes; family Passeridae; genus Chloebia; species Chloebia gouldiae. The sequence continues at coordinate 4,741,619 of QUSF01000020.1, read as the reverse complement.
ATGCCTCAGTGGTTTAGACCAGCAATAAAATCACTAGATATATAAAAGATGTGAGAGCAGTGGGATTACTTCTCGTGATTTTTCTTATGTAAGCCTCTCAAGACATAAAGCATATTGATACTTGGATATAGTTGGACATATTTTTTCCAAAGGACTAAGTATTTCTGCCTAAGTAGGGCTGAGTAATAATTCATCTGTCATCAAGATCTGTAGCTATGAAATAACATTCCTGTTTTTCAGTTGTGTGAAAACAGTGAATTTTGATTAGTGTCTCCTATGTCCAGACTACCCTAATGTGGTTTAGACTTCGATTTACCTAGGAGACACAGCAAGAGAGGAAATAAAAACACATGGGTTTTGTACTAAGTACAACAGGAGGATTTTGTTGGTTCAGCTACATTGAGTTTAGAGATCACAGAGTGTCTTCCATCGCACACAAAAAAATGTTTATGCAAATTTGTGTAATTCATACCATTTATTTATTTCAGGTATATCCAAGGAGCAGCATCTCCCAAAGACATGCTTATTTTAGTGGATGCGTAAGTGTTTAATGTCTGAATATTGACATTAGTGGGGTAGAAGTACTTGGGTACATTGAACAAATCTCTGAATGGTGAAAAATAGAGAGGCAATTAAGGGGTTCCTGTATGCGAGGTTCAAAAATCTTAGTATGAGCAAAATAAATACATAATAGAAATTAATTCCAAAAAGCCCAAACCAAACATGAAAGTTATAAAACTGGAGGCAAGGAAATGTTTATTTAAATCACTTCAATATTTTTCTGTTTTCAGCTTATTAATTACTGCAGCAATCAAGTGAATGTTTCTCATGTGCATGCCAAGATTTGTTGTAAAGCACAAGTCTAAAAACAAATTACTAGAAGCATTGCAATAGATGTGACAATGATTTAATGCACATGAAAGATAAGAATGTATGTGGACTTTGTGTGATTTACGATACAGATTTAAAAATTGCCAAGTTCAGTTACTATAAAAAATTGCTAGAAAGTAAGCAAAGAAATGAATAAAAGCTTGCTCTCTGCTTCAGCAAGGCTTCTGTGGTGTAGGAAATGTTGAGGAACTGAAGAGAGCATTGAACCTGATGTGTCAGATTGCTTTATGCTAAAAAGCTTCTCAGGCATAGAATTTGCATTTAATGCTTTTACACATGGTGAAGTGCTTTCATATCAGCAGTGAGTTTTATCAACATTTGTTATTTCTTCACTTCAGCTTAGGTTTTGCCTTGAATCAAAGAAGCTGTCATTTGCATCTCTAAAAATCCAGAGCTGTAAATCTGAGTGTAGGAGTAGAAAATGTTTAGATAATGCATTAGTTGAAGGTGTTAAACTCAGATTTATTAAAAAGGAAATGAGTAAAGAATGCAGCATTATGATATCATCTGAGGCACAGGACTGGGGCTTTGTATGCCAGTTTTGGACTTCAATAATTATGAACAGTTTAATAACACTAACGATGAGTTTAAGAATTCAGGAATTGAATTGAAAATTTTACTGTGAAAATGGGTGCTCCATATTTTCTTTTATGTTTTACATAATATTTGCTGAATTCAGCTTTTCTATTGTGAATTTTTTTAGGAGTGGGAGTGTCAGTGGGCTGACATTGAAGCTGATCCGCACGTCGGTCATTGAGATGTTGGAGACTTTGTCTGACGATGACTTTGTGAATGTAGTGTCAGTGAGTATCTGTTCTTTCCACAGAATTTGCATTGTCAACAAAGCCAAAAGCAAACTATTTTTAATACTAGATGTGAGATACTTGAATGTTAAGCTCCGAAGAGACTTAAAATATATTGTATTTGTTTTCTTATAAAATAAAATGAATGTCCTAGATTTGATATTGCATATACATTTGAGTGAAGGGCAAAAGTAATTTAAATAAACTGTATAGCCAAATTCTCCTATTCTCCTTTCCAATACAATTCTATTGTCTGAATAAAACCTCTCCCATTAGATTGGTATATGCAAATTCTCTTGAAATAATTGCTAGTTCACAGATTTTCTACACAGAAGATATTTGGATTGCTCATGTTTTTTGATGCATGATGACAGTAGATGTGGAGCCACCTATCTGACCTGACCAAGAAATGTTTCTGATAAATTCTATTGTTCTTTGCACTTGATGGGTGGCAAAACAATTTTTCTCATAATAAATAATACTATAGAGGGAAGAATCTATGAAGAAGGTATGGGAAATTTTCCATTATCAGGAGAATACCTCGGATGTCATGTTCTAGGCTTGGAAAAGCTTTTTAATTGTTGCTATTATTATTATTATTATTATTATTATTATTATTATTATTATTATTATTATTATTATTATTATTATGTTCAACTGTAGAGTTTTGATTCTTTGAATTTAGGATGAGAACACTGGCATATTCTTCATAACAAGAGACAGCCTCAATGATGTGTAACTGGAATGATTTTGGAGATAATTTTCAACTTTTAGAGTCATGTTGTAGCCAGCCTGAGGGACAAAGACCTGAAATATAACTGAAAGAAATCTTTTTTTAAAAACACTTACTGCTTCATGGTTTGCTGACAGTCTAGCTAGAACTTTCTGCGAGGAGCAGACAAGTGCTTACTCTCAATGGTGTTTCACTTCTTAAGGTTTTTAATAGTGGATAAGACCATTTTCCTTGGTCTAAATTGCAGTGGGGGAAAAGAAAACCTGATGTTTTTTATTATCATTAAAGGAAATAAGCTTCTCTGTAATGGTACTGGGGAGTTGAAATCTTAGTTTCACCATTTTACAAAAAAAAAAAGCTTGCAATCTAAACAGATGGAAATTGATTTCTATATTCAGTGGAGCTGTGCCAGCTTTCAGTGCTGGAAACTGTAGACCCCTACTACCTCTTGATTTACACATATTTCCAAACTCTTTTGTTACATTTGCTCCAAGATGACCAGAAATAGTGTATCAATGCTAAGCCTTCCTTAGGATGTATTTTATTAGCTAAGAGTCATTATTATTCTAATGAGGCCTCAAGGTCAGGATTTGTGTCAAAAAGGACCAGAAACCCTCAAATATTTTCTACAGTGTATTTCCCCAGGGGTTTGTTACTTACAATATATAATGGCCATTTTTTCCCTTTGGATGAACTTTAGAGGTTCACAGCAGAAATTTGATTGCAGAACCAAAGAGGAAATTTTGGTCATGTTGTTTTCATCATCAGTGGAGGGCAGCAATCACAGAAATGTGTATAATAGAGCATGGCATCTCTAAATCTTTCATAAAGTGCTATTTCATGTTGTTCCCTTATAATTTAAAATTGTCTTTATTAAAACTTTTCAGTTTTATAATTAAAATTATAACATGAAAACCTATGTTTTCATGTATTTAGATGATTTATGAATGAAATTGAGGTGGAGGAGTTACAACACATATTTTATTTCTCTAATAGACTGGAAATTATATGCTATAGATAGGAAACAAATGGTTGTACTACTATAAGGCATTCCATATGTAAGAGAAGTGAACCCAAGTTTGATCTTTGAACATTTTTTTTAAGACTTATTTTGGTTTTTAAAGATTTGGAAGAATCAGTTTAACAGTTGGACTAGATAATTTTTCAAGTCTTTTTCAACATAAACAATTCTACGATTCTATCATCCTGATTCACAAAGGATTCCATAATGGAGCAGGTTATCTAAAGTGCAACTCCAGGGCTTTCTTAGTAAACTCAACAGGCAAAAAAAACAACTTAAACATTTTGTTCTAGATTAAATAAATGCAGATTTATTAGATATTTTTTTAACATTTATTCAACATATTGCATGTTTTTCTTTAAGAATATTTTCTCCAAAGCATCCCAGTATTAGACATGATAGGCTAATCAAAAAGTCCAAAAAACTAGGTGAAAATGTTAATACAGCATTATCATATGGATAAATGAACACTAACACTAACTAGAAGTTATCCACAATTTTTCTTTCCCTCATGGATCTTTTGGCCTAAAATGTGACAGTTGTTTTATGGCTTGTTAGCTTTAATAACCACGGAGTCTTTGGTCTGGGGTTTTGAGTTAACTAGAGAGCTGTTTCACTGCTAACCTCTGCCAAGATGTTGTCCCACAAAGCCCACATGCACGATGATTCATGCCCACAACTGAAAGAAATGGATTTAAGCTCATGTCAATCACTTCTTAAAAGCGACAGGAGGATTTAATGAACTGTGCCTCATATATGAGGAAATCCTAGGAAAAAAAAAGCTTAAAAGTAGATGTGATAAAAACATTAGTTCTACTGAATCAACATAGTTCCTGCATTTATTTCCAGGGAAAGAAAGGTCGAATGAACTGTTAAGTTGTAAAAAGATAGCCAGGGTCTAATATATCATGGTTTCCTTTGGGATTTGCATGTTCTTTATCTGAAGTGCTGTGCTTTGTTGCAGGGAGAAAACCTGCTGTTTGCAAGGGCTTAAATGTATGAGTAATACAGCTGTTTTCCCACTAATCCGGTTAGAGGCTTTGATAGCAGCGAGCAGTAGATGATAGGGGCAGCAATTCCATCCCAGCATGTCGTGATTTAGTGACTTGGTTTCAGATGTTGACACAGAGAGTGTAATTTGTTTGTGATTGTGGGTAGTGTGCAGGAGAAATGTATTTCAAATCTGCAGAGATGCAGAAAACCACACAAAGGAGAAACCTCCCTTACAGCAACAGATGTGTTAAAGGTCAGGAGCTGCTGTACTTTTAAAATTCACTTAGCCTTTGTAAAAATCCAAACTAGTATTTACTGCTTAGAAACTGAAAATTAAATGTCAAGAGCATACGAGATAGAACAGAATCATATTTTGGGAAAATTGAAAGCTCATCTTCTGCTCTTGTGCAGTTCTGCACATTGAGTAAACTCAGAGGGAAGGTGATTTCTACATGAGCTGATTTCAAAGAAAAAGCTGTGCACCCAGCCTATGAAATTATTGTTGGGGATAAAAAAAATCTATGGATGATTCACCTCTTTTCCCACTGATTTTTAATAGCAGTTTTTCATATAATTCCACATCTCAGTGTTTGCAAACCTGTTTACTTTGTTGCTGTTACTCCTAAGATGGTAAAATCTTTGTTCCTTCCTAATTAAAATATTTAAGTATGCTAACAGAGGGAAAAGAAAGTTTTTTAAAAGTCTTTTCAATATATCAAAGGGTTCCTTCCCCCGTCTACTACATGATCCATCCTGTATTCTGCAGTTCATATTGCACCTATATTATCTTAAATACAGGGAGGTGTTCCTTCCTTCTGGGAGCTACTTTCTTAAGTTTATTTTAAAAATTAAATAACTTGCCATGGGTGGAAACCTTAGCCTGAAATCCTAGTGGATGGAGAAGGATGCTAGATTCTAGATCCAGGTTTGATGTCATGCTTATACTAGCTTTGCTAGAAATTTTAGCTTTGTAGGAATGTACTTCTGTTCAGTTGGCAAAAACTTGAAGAATTTTATTTAAAAATAACTTAAATTTTCTTTCCTTTATTATTTCAATGTAATGTTTTTAGTGGGCCTGAAATTAAATGACATACTCAAATGGTGTGACGGGGTTTTTTACTGTTTTTGAATTTTGAACCAGAAAAGTTCAGTGGTGCTTATTTTTTTCCAAACAACATCACTACTTGAGGGAGAAATCAAACATGATCATGGTATCAGTGGAACTGAGGCATTTCTGTTGGTGGATCTAGAGGAAATTAGATGTATGAAGGGGTTTGCCAATGTACTTTGTTTTTTACTTTATCATTTTCCTAAATGGACAATACTAAGGAGAAAATATGCAGATGCCTGCCATCTTTTTCATTATTTGACAAATAAAAAACTAGATAGAGAATCAGGTTCCCTCTACAATAAGTATGTCTGCATAAGAAGTGTTTTACTCCTGAAGCATTTCAGGCAATGAATCACAGTAGCTGAAATTAAGTGTGCAGGCTCATCAGCAACACAGTATGAGACAGTAAACAAATATATGTAATTCCTTTCTTTGTCAGGGGACATGGTTTGGTGTTTCTCCCCAGTCACTGAAAAGTGATAGAAGGGCAAGTTTAGGTCTGATTGTTGAGCTTCCTGATTCTCTTAACAGCCATCCATCTAACTGACCTTTCAGTTTCCCTTAAATTGAATGGCTCATTTTCAAGAAAAGGAGAGCAATGATAGCTGCAGATAAACACATCTTGGTAGCAATGTTCCTTAATGGAAAATCATCAGCATTCCTTAGTGGTAAGTCATAATCTTGCATCTTCCATATTCAAGGAGCAAGTGAATTAAATATAGTTTTTTTGATACAGGTATATTGAATAAGCAATGTAGGTGCAGGGTGAAAAAAAGCTTAGAGAAGTTATGATCAAAAGCTAGTATTCAATTTCTGCATTGCTAATAATTACAGATAGAGCAAGGCTACATATCTATGGAAATAAATGTAGGGGAAATATAGCTAGAGGACACGTTTAGCCAATGTAATGAAGATGAATATTCTGCAAATAACAACGGAGAAAATTTGGAAATTATGGAAATGAAGGGATTATTAAGAAGTTGGAAAAAAAAATATTTTTAGCAGCAGGAATTACAGTAGTATGAACAGTGTCATAGAATGTTTATCTGCTTGTAGAATTATGTTTCTGTTTACCTTCTCTCTGAAAGGAAAGTCAAGAAAGGAATCAGTGAAGATATGTTAAAAGTTTTCCATGTGGGGATAGAGTTGAGCAAAATATTAGGGTAGAGAGGATATTATATTAGCTGACTTTTTTGAAATTAGATTGATTTCAATGGGACCCTGATCCTCAGGAAAGCAAATTACACAATTTGTTGTCAAGAGAAATTGAGGGACCACAAGGACTTGAGATTCTTGCAATCTCCATCCGAGATGATGAACTAGAAATCCCTGTACGGTGTCAGTGACATGGTTAGAGACAACCTTTTGTCAATTAGTGTATGGATTGATGGTTCACTTTCTCCTGGAAGGCAAATTATAAGTGTTTGAACTCAGATTTTGACTGTATGACTCCTTTGTTGTGGCTGAATACTGTTGCATCTATGTGAACATATCAGTAATTTGACACAAAAATGATTGGCTCAGATATTACGAAAAATATTGTATCTTCTCTGAGGACTGAAAGTGTTTTACAGGTGATTGCTTGTCTCTAGAAAGCATCTTCTCACACACCTGAGTGCATCATCTGAGAAGGTGAGTTTGAGGCATGCTCTCAAACTCACAGAATTCAAGCTTTTTTTGGTTGTTCTGGGGCACAGAAATAAATAATCTAACGACTGATGTCATCACAGATGAGAAGTGCTGTTTCTGGGGAAACTCTTGTATCCATAAGTTCTCAAACCTGTCAGGTAAAAACAATACTGCAAGAAGCACTAGCTGAAGACAAATAAATTTGAATGGCATATAACTAGTTAAAATGCCTTTTAAAATTCCATGAAAAGATTCTTATTGTCTTCATACCAATATTTAATGCCTTTCTGGAAGATGCACTTAAAGAAAACATCTACCACTAAATGTACTTGTTATGATTTATTGCAGAAGTAGCCAAGGGAATTTTAATGACCAGTGATAGGTGGGTGGTGAGACAGTATGCAAGAGGTCAGATTAGAGTGTCTCATTACCCCTTTTAGCCTGAAATCAAGAATAGGTAAAGATTTTGGTTGGTTGGTTTTTTTTTTCTTTGTTTTGTCATGCCTACTTAAATGTTTGTTCCAAGTAGTTGTTCATCATCCACCTTATTTATTAATGTACTGAAAAGTATTTCATGACCCTTGTGTGATAAAAATATTCAAAACAGTAAATATTACAAAGCTTTCATTATTGCAAACAGGGAATACATACCAATTCCTTTTTTTCTTTTCTCTGTCTACTTAACAGTTTTCCATGTCTGTCTAGCAAAAGACACATTCAGTATTTAAGCTTTCTCTTATCCTTAGTGTAAGTAAAAATATCTTGTTAACTTCATTTTAACAAGCCCTACAATATTGTCTGTGCAATAAATGGCAAATACTTATATAAAGCAGACAAATACAGAATCATCTATGACAGAGGTGAAAATGAAGTGTTACTTTTCCATCCCAGTGATAATATTCCTTGTGGTACTCGCTTACGTTTCTTCTGGAATATCTGGCTTAAAATAATGTCAGTGATTAAAAAACAATATCACCTAAAAATCATGTCAGTTCTTTTCTCTCTGAAAATTACAGTTTGGACCAGGACCATCTCCAGGAGCCAAGTTGCCATGTTCACCTCTGAACTGTGCATAAGCTACTAAGTCTTTGTAACACTACAGCCAGAGAGATCCCACACAGAAGCTACTCATGTTTTTATTCAGAGGCCATCTGGACATACCTGATATATTGCTACAGGATTTAGAAAGAAAGAATGTGTTTCAACAGTTTTTTCTTAAATTCTCATTTAAACTGAGCCTTGCATAGCTACAAATAAACATGACAAACTTTTAGAAGCTTTATTTTTCTTTTAGAATTACAAATTAGTACTCAAGCCATCTGACCTCTGGAATTTATTTGTTTATACATCTCTTATTTTACCTGCTAGAGGAAAGCATATCATGCCAGATTCAACACTCCAAAAGAGGTGAGGCTGCTGCAGCTCTGTGCCATTTATCCTTCCAAATGTCTTCCCAACTGGCACAATATACATGGAGCACAAGGGCAGAACATTCATGTTAGCACACATATGAGTTTCCCTACTAGAGACCTCTAGGACCAGCACCTCTGTTTTACATGACTTTTTCATCTCCAAACCAACTAAATCCATCTCCTTACTCTTATTTGAGGGTTCTTCTCTTAAATATTCCATACTAAGTCCTGTGCAAACCTGAAATGCACTTTATAGTATTAATTATAACTTAAGCTTGCTGTGGAAGGAAAGTGGTTAAAATGTGTGTGAGATAGAAAAAAAAAAAAGACATGGAAAGATTTGGAAAAAGAATAGTACAAATTTTAAAACAAAATCTGTTTCATTTTGTATGTGTCATGAAGCATTAATTCTAGGGAATACTATGCTTGACTGCATGAAGATCCAAAGCGAGTGGAAATCAGAAGCTCAAATTCTACATGAGGATGTCAGGAGCAGGAATTTTGCTGGAAACTGTACATTTATTACTGTACAATATAGATGACAGCTCCAGATGACTAGAGAAAAGTCACCTCTATTCCTACTTTGAGGGATTGCTTTGGGCATCAATACCCATTTTTATTGTCTCCTCTTATAGCTGTCAAATGTCAGGGAGTCAGACTTCTAACAACACATGGCATGGGGGTCTGTGATTTCCAGAATAAATCTGAGCTCTCTAGTATACGAGTAGTATTTAAAATGAGTAGTGTATAAAAAGTAGTATATGAAAATTAGTATTTAAAATGTGTAGTTTAGTAGTATATAAAATTATTTTATAGCTTTACCTCATGGTTCCTCTGGCTAACAAATCTGTTGGATCCTTCAAATTTATTAATTTTCAGCAAACCACAAATCTTACTAAAGAGGCCCATGTTTTGTTAGACATATCATTGATCTTGGAATGTTTTATGACATGTCAGATGCTGGACCAAAAATGCATTGCTGAATCAGCTTTCCAAATAGGAGACTATTATCAGGAAGCATTGTGACAATGTCATTAAAAATGGGTATGGGAGAATGGTTTCATGAACAATAGTCATTCCTTACCAGTTCAGAAGAGGCTGGGCTGGGCTGGCTTTAATGATTCTTCTTGAGAAAGATAACTCACATATTAGTGAAAAAATAAGAAAATGCAGTCTGTCCTGAAGGTTTGAGACAAGGTGGAGGCTATTTGTTCTGTGATCCACCTTTTAAAAATACACTTTCTGTAACAGTCATCTATTCGTTAGGCAATAATTTTGTGTGGCAGTATCTTAGCTTGGAGTGAATCCTAACTTAGGAGATCCTAACTTAGGCAAAGCATGGATGAAATACTGACAGAGTTCTCAAGACTCACACTCTCAAGACTCACACTCTCAAGACTCACACTTTTCCCTCCTGTCTCTCACTTGCTGCCTTAGCAGCAGCATCTCCCGTGTGCTGCTGCAGCCTCCTCACTGCTCTGAACTCCAGGCACCTGCCCAGCCAGGCACAGTGCTCTGCCCTGAAGGGGAACAGGCACATGGGAGTCAGGATGTGAGAATGCAGAGGTGATGCTGTGGCCCCCTGCTCTCCCCCTGCCATCTGAGCTGATGCTACAATGTGTGTGTCTTGTAACTTCTTGCACCAATTAAACATTCATCTTCATACCCTGAGGAGCAACCTCACATATCAGGGGAATCTATAGGTAAACTTGTGGGCAGAGTAAGAGCTACAAGGAAAAAAGCCCACAGTTTAATACTTAAAACTTTCTCTCTGATGGCCAGTGAGGGGACATGAGGAATGTCAGAGAAGTTCAGTGTGGACACTGGGAAAAGGTTCTTCACTGAGAGGGTGGTCTGGCACTGGAACAGGCTCCCCTGGGAATTGGTCATTACTCCAAGCCCGTCAGAGTTCAAGGAGTTTCTGAACCATGCTCTTTGTGGTTTAGTTTTTGGTAGTCCTCCATGGAACAGGGATTTAGACTTGATGATCCTTATGAATCCCTTCAAACTTGATATATTCTCATGATTCATCTTTTTGGCAAGGGTGCTTCATGTTTTAACAGCTTGAGTTTGACTGAATGAAGATTCTCCCTGTCAAGTGATAACAAGAAATTGTCTACAAAATAATTGTCTAGGAAGTTTCTTCCTGTTACAGCTCTCTTCTCCAGTGGATCTGGGGAGCAGTGCCATGGAGGGCAGGCTGCAGGGCTGCAGCACTACAGCAGTGCTGTAGTTCAGATCATCCAGCTTTCCCTGGGAGATGCTGAAAATAACAGCACTGAATTTTTCAGTGGAAGTCAGAAACACCTGATTTTAAGTAAATAATACATGCTAACTTAGCCACAGCAGCACAAACGACCATAAATTTCATCTTGCTAAGCAAATTCATCTTTGAGCCTACACTGATATACTGTGTTGTAACTCTGAGATTGGCAGTGCAGCATCATACTTTATGGTCTGCACATTAATCCTGGACTACTTAGTGGGAGCCTTGCATTGATTTATCTGCAGATAATAATATTGGTTATAAAGGTTAAAAAAGCTGGCTGAGAGCAGACTTTGGTCTTATATTTGGTCTTTTCCCTAATATTTATCTTATATTTTTCTGCAATATTTTTTCAACAGCTTTTTATTGCTCCGAACAGTTTTATTGTTGTTGAATTCTGCTAATTCTGGTGTATGATGGACATATATATGCTTAGCAGTGAAATGTGTTACATTTTAAATCTCAGGAAATGCCAATAGTGCAAATTGGCATATAATTCTAATTTTGTTTCCTTGATACTTGAAATACAATTTAAGAAATGCAGGTGTTCTTCTTAGTACTGGGATAAGTTTCTTATATCTTCTCTACCATGTATCTGTAGGATTGTACTGAAGAATGCCTGTACATAAGTCATAAAATAAGAGAAAAAAGTTATTTTATAGTAAGAAATGAATGGTGAACTTTGATACCACATATTATTTTCTCTCATGTCAAATTACAAACCTTTATTGCTTGAACTACCTCAGATTTTCTGTGTACTGAGAATTTACATGGGAATAAAACTTGGAAAATTGCCTTCATACTATTCTCTAAATGGGTTCTGATAAATATTTATAATGTCTTCTCACTGCTCAAATACAAATTCTAACTGGCCTTATTCAAGATTCAGTTATTCTCGGGATTAACCCTGAAATCCTATTACCAAGTCTAAAGCAGCAGGGAAGAAAAAAAAAAAAAGAAAATGACAAAGCCGGATTTAGCTACAAAATGAAAGCCTGGTGAAATCAGATCTATTTCACTATTGCTCATTTAATACATATAGATACAACTGGGTCACCAAGCTGATTTAGCCACGAGGTAGAAGTAGCATAGCAACAAACCTCAGCAGGCTGAAAGTCAACAGCAGTAGTATCTGAATGAGTCTTTAGCAAAGTCACTGTTTTCCTCAACTTCCAGTTTTCCTGGAATGATGATATTGATTCATTAATCTCTTGGGTATTTTAAATGTGTTTTATTTCTATAGCAAGTTTGATTGTAGAAATTACTGCCTGGTTCAAGTTTATATTTTTTTCTATAAAAGATAAACATTTATGAATGTTTAAAAATGCACCACTTTCATGCAGTTTCATGTCAGATATTTTTGTAAAGGGAGATTTTCCTAGGGTTTTGTTGGTTTTGGGGTTTCGTTTGTTTTGTTTATTTGTTTGTTTAGTTTAGGTTAATTTTATTTTGTTTGGGTTGTTTGTTTATTTGTTTGTTTAGAATTTTGATTTGGTTTGTTTTTTTATTATTATTATTAGCTTACAAATGCAATTCCAGAAGATTCTAATTAAACATGATATGTTAAATCAATAGATGTCAGTAAACAAACTGACAGAAAAGGGAGGCAGTAGGTAAGGATGATTGGGAAAATCTGAATTTTTACAAAGATCTGGTCCTGCATGCTTTATGTTATCACTTCTACAGATTTTGGAGGCAGGGAAGGACATTTAGAAAGTAGTCTGGTTTACATCCAGCTTTTCCATAATTTTCATCCTCCTAGAGTCAGGACCTCTTGTGTTCAAGGTGTGCAACTTTTACCTTTAAGGAGGAAGTTTAGATTTTAATATTTGTGGTTTTTCAATAATTTAGAACACGAATATTTTTTTTTTGTTTAGTTGAAATGAAAATTTTGTGCTAGCTACTGAAAGCACTAATGTCCTCCACCAGAACTGTAAAATTCCACGTTTCATGGTACTGCCAGGACCAGTTCAACTCTTTTTGTTTTAGTGCCACCTAGTGAATGAAACTTGAAAAGTTTTAAGATTTCAATTTATTGGCGTTTGGTTTTGCATTTTGCAGTAATGAGATGATTACAGAAGATTTTGTCCTTTTCAAACTGAATCACAGAGTTTATCCTGAATTTTGATACTTTCTTTCTTCATTTCAGATATTTTCTCCAGGGTTTTTTTTTTCACCTCTCCTTCTTTTACTTTATACTCCCCCCCTCTTAATGAAAACCTGTCTGTCAGGTCTTGCTATTCATTCTTTGATCTGCATATCCACAAAGTGGAATAGATAGAGGAAATAAATCAATATTTCTGTTTTACTTCCCTTGAATTCCCTAATAACCTCATGTTGTGGTACCAATTTTAGTAATTTTATTAGAAGGATTTCCAGGCTGATATTGTGGAAAAGAGGAGGCTTTTAGCTATGCATGAGTAATTATTCTGGAATTAGAAGATGTTTTCAGAATGACAGCCTCCTATTTTCTGTGAATGCAGCTCTTGGGGCACTTGGATTGCAGAGGTCCATGTGGCTGGAGGAGCCCACAGCTCAGTGGAACTACCCAAGGGAGGGGAAAGGTCTTAAACATTTAAATCTTTTGCTGCAGTTCTGTGTAATTTTTCACTGTTTTTTCACTTGTTTTCACAACTTGATCTATTTCTGAATCAGAAGATAAGGTGCTTGTAAGACTGACAGATTAGTTTTTCTGTTTCAGACCTTCTCCAGAATGACAAAGTTCAAGCAGCATTAGGCTCAAAGCCCTCCATTTGGATTTTCATGTTAAGTTAAATTGGTTTTCTAACCCTTCAGGTTATTGAGTTGCCCCATATATGGCCAAAGATTGTACTGGTGGTCTGAGGTCGATGAGGATGAGTTCTCTTGAGACTTTTTGTGCCCCAGTAGCAGGCTTAGTTATTCCTGCCCAAACCTGTGAGGAGAAGGTCTTTATTTCCTCAGAGCAGAGGATGGTTCTGGGACAGCCCAGAGGTGGAGTCTGCAAAAGGATATAAATAAATGGGTAGTGAGAACTAATCCAGTGGAAACTGCGTCTAGACCTTGTACCTTGCAGGATAATTACAAGACAGATTTAATTATATTAATACTTGATGATGATTTAAAATTAAAAGCTCAAGGTTATCCTGTTTTCCATGATTTACAGCTGTTTTGCTGCAAGCTTCTCTTATTTTAGCTTAGATAAGGAATAAGCTTTTCATATACTTGAAAAAATAGAAGCTGTCAAACAAAAATATTGCATTTTAACAATTGAAATGTTTGCCTCTAAATGTCATCCATTGTTTTGTAAGTGAATCCCATTTATTTCCTTTTTTCCAATAGCACTTTTGTTGCATATGTTTACATTTTCTGCAATAATTAGGGGGAATGCCTGGCTGATAAATAACCAGCTGACATGTTTCACTGAGAGTACTTTGTTCAATAAAGTATGGCTTGTAATTGCCTTAATTTTACACCTTTGATAGGATTTGATTTTGCAAGAACATGGAATTTCTGAAATGGCAACTAGTTTTTGAAAGTTTCCACATTCTTTCTTCAGTTAAATACTGAGTGATTTATTTTCAAGAAATCTTGTGATCTGAAATAAGCATTATTATGGTACTTAGGGGTCGGACAATGTGACCAGTAAACTAAAAAAAAAGGCTTACAGCAGTTATTTTGGCTTGTAAATTAAGATGTGCAAATTTTTACACATCTTAATGTGTAAAAAATTACAGTGCCACTATTGCTGTTATGTTTCAGATGAGCATAACTAAAAGCTGGCTCAGTTTAGCTAACTATAATTTTGAATGATCCTGGTGTTTGTCACATATGGAAAGTCAGTTTTAAGGATGTTCTGATGGCTTTTACAGTTGAAATCATTCCATTACTTCAATACTTTACTGGAGTTCAGATTAATTAAATTCACCCCTGAATTTTCTTTCCCTCTTCATCAGCATTTCATCAGTCAGATTTGAACCTTGCCTTCATCTCCTAGCAAAGGGAAATGTTCATTCTGGAGGATTGCTGTTCCATCTACTGATTCCTTCATCGAATCAAAAACTGCTCATCTGCCTTTCTGACTGGCTTTAACATTAATGTTGACTGATGGCTCTGCAAACAGCTGGCTCATACATTTGCTTAATTAAATTAGAGCATTTGCAGGCTTTGGTTGATGTAACTCTCCGTGCTACAAATGTGTCATTTCTTTCCTTCATTTTACATCATCATTTGTGCATCTACAGATGCAGATGCTTTGGTTTGACCCTTGTGAGTGTGTGAGTGCTGTGCAATGCAGTTTAACATTTAAGTGTAGTATAGCATTTTCCTTGTCAGCTGCCTGCACAGTTTGAACCAGTATTCCTTAAAATATTTTAAAAATAATTTCTATAACCATAATTACCAATCCATGTGCTGGATACCTGACCTTCTTAGGAGTAATTATCCTGATATATTTGCAGGACTGCTAGCAAGTTACTTAGAATGGCAGTTTAATGTTAGTGACATTCCAGGGAGAAACTTTCTCTTGTCACTAAATCTTCATTTGAATGTCTAAATTGCTGTTTGCTATAGCCAAAACAAAGCATGTATGTGCCATAGGACTGAATTTAGGATTTCTTTTATATTAGGCCCTTAAATAATGTCTATGTTATATCACTGCTGAAGTAGTGGAGTGTTTTCACTTAATTTTTTCAGATTAAATTGACTTTTGTAAGGCAGAGCTACCTACTAGGTAATGGTTTTTGGTTTTTTTTTTACTTTCCAGATACAATTTCTATACTTTTAGACCAGCTCACAATTTGAATTGGTTTTCAGATCTTGTCTTTGTAAAATTATTTTATGTCTGTAATTTTCCTATCATAGCTATGAATTTAGGTTGAGGCAAACTGAAATAATTCCACAGCGTAATAACTATTTTTATTCCCACATGGTTTATGCATCCAATAATCCTTAGGTGATTTACTGGCTACTTCTATAAGAAATTTTTATTGGAAGCACTGCTGAGTGTGTAAGAGTTTTGCATCAAAGTGAACTGGTTACACTTGTGTGATTATCTCGTGTTTTAAGCAGCAAAACATACTGGGTTTTTTGGTCCCAAAAATATTATTTGGGCAATATGGAATGCATTAAGAACATACAGTTTAACCCCCAATTACATGATTTGAAATACTAGGCTTTATTTAAAATGGTTTAATACTACTAATCCTTTTATCCTTTTAAGTTTTGTTTGTTATAAGTGTTGTACAGTTACAGGTTGGTATTTGCTGCTGAAAGCAGCTCTCTGTGCTTTGTGCCTGGTACTTAGTGATTTATTTTAGATGTGTAAGTAGTTGAGCATTTTTTGAAACCTGTGACCTTATTTAGCTTTTACCTACACAGCACTATTGGATAGTTAGCAGTACTGAGACCTAAGCCATCGAGGCTTGATTTTTAAGTTATTTTAAGGCTTTGCACCAGGTTGACAGCATAAAATTACATTTATGTTTACTTTCACTGAACATTCATAATCAGGAAGAGACTGCTTTCAGTTATAATAGTCTGCTTTCAGTTGAAATGTAAATTGTGAGGTCTGTATTTTAGTATACATGTATATGTATGTATATTCATACAGAGACAAATTTAAAAGTAATCTTAAACCAATTTCCACTTGTGCAGACAACATTTTGCACTTAAAAAATTTCTGTGTATGTTTTTACATAATGTCAGAATATCATATAAATTACTTTTCATGGGGTAGTCTTTATGGATATGTGAGTAAGACAGTAGATGTATGTATTTCCTCAAGACACAAATTTCTATTCCTATCATCAATATTGTCATATTTGCAGCTGTACTCTCCTGTGCTTCCAAGAGTGTATTTTGTTTTCCATAATTTATATACACCAATTGAGTCTGATCTGCAAGTTACACTGTAAAACACCAAACTAATTCATGCAATATGGAAGTCACCTGATAACTCAAACAATATTTTTCAGGGGGTTAAAAAAAGTAAAATATATCTTTATTTTTTTTAATTTCCTCAACTCTGCATTTCTAAGTTTTATTTCTTTATGTAAACTTGAAACAAAATTTGTGTGAATTTTTCCACTGTAGTAGATTTTGGTTTGCCATAGAGTGAAGCATCAAATACTTGTTCTTTAAAATATTTAGACCGTTTTGGAATCTCCAGTCACTACTGGTTTCTCTCAGTGTAGTCGAAATGAAAATCTAGGTTTGACATTCTTCATCTCACAAAGATCCAGCAAACAAAATCTTTACTGCTACAGTACACAGAAAAGAAAATTAACTGTCTTTAATACTATTTCTATTTATTTTGCAGTTTAATAATAATGCTCAGAATGTCAGTTGCTTTAATCATCTTGTCCAAGCTAATGTGAGGAACAAGAAGAAACTGAAAGAAGCTGTCTATAAAATCTCTGCTAAAGGAATTACGGATTACAAAAAAGGCTTTAGCTATGCTTTTGAACAGTTGCTAAATGTAAGTATTTAAGTAAGATCTCTCTTCTGTCAAGTGAAGAAGGAGAACTGGAATATTCAGCAGTCCACTGCATGCTCCTTCATTGTGGAACTAAGTAGTAGAAGTGCAAACCTATATTTAGCAAGTAAATTTATGCCAACAATGTTTTTTTCCATTGTAGGTTCCCCAGCAGGTTGCTAAGACTTAATTTGGTTTTCAATCTGTTGTACTGTTTTACTTCATTCATTCAGCTCTTTTTCATTTAACATGTGATTCACAGTTGACACATGTAATAGTGGTTCAGTTAATTTTAAAATGGAAAGATCTGTGTTCCTGTGTTATTATTTCACTTTTACCACATCATCTTCTAGCGATGCTTAATTAACCTACAATTTCACATTTATTACAAGTCATAAATACTTTACCACGGTTTGAGCAAAATAGAGGGTAGGAAATTAGTTGGTTAATAGAGGAATACTGTGCACCTGATGATGCCTAAAGCATAGTATTCACTTACTGAGACTATTCTAATTCCTTTCTCATGTATAAAAAGAATAATTTCCTCAAAAATTAAATGCATTGTGTCCATTTTTTAAATACATTGCACTTTCTAACCAGGCACTAGCTTTTTGAATAGCAATGTTTCCTATTTATAGCAATTGTTTGGGTTTTATTAGTAAATTTTAAATGGTTCATGTCATTGTTTAAAGAGTAGTTCTACTTCTCACCTTCTTGAAGCAGGCATATTATATCTTAAATCATAGCTACTGGTTTTGGTTTTGGTTTGGTTTTTTTTTTCGTTTTTGGGTTTTTTTGTTGCTTTTTTATTTTTGGTGTGTGTGGGGTTTTTTGGGGTTTTTTTTTTGTGTGTGTGCATGTTATTTTTTTCTGGGGTTTTTTGTTTGTTTGTTTTTTGTGGTTCTGTTAGTTAGGTTTTTTTGGGGGCTTTTTTTTTGTGGTTTTGGTTTTGTTTTTTTTATATTCTTTTTCTCCAGACTGCCAGATTCGAAATTCAGGACACTTCCCTGAAATTCTATATGCAGTTTCAGGCTAGATCTGCTGTAAAAAAAAATTATAACCTTGTAAAGTTTTGATGGAGAAAAAGAAAATGTAATGTTTTAACGGGAATTTTCTCAGTATACTACTATTCACATTGGCAGAGGAGTGTAGGGGGTAAATGAGTGGGTGTACTCTGCTGATGGTTATATAAAACCACAAACAATATTTCAAAGTCTGTTGGACATTTTGGCTCAAGCTGGATGTCATTTTCCCCTGTTCTGCACCTGTTGACATCTTATGCAGAGGGAACCAGGAAGAAAAGAAATTTTGCCAAATGTGTTCCTCATAATATTGATATTTGCTTAAAGTTATGGATTACATTTGGTGCAGCACCAGGTACATACTTTGAGTATGGCAACAACAACAAAAGCTGAACACAGGGGAAGCCTCAAACTGTACTTTTTTTGTAGGAGTAAAGGATTACTTAAAAGATAATCAGAGATGAGTGTTAAAGTAGAACCATCTCTTTTGAAGCTGGAGGTAGAAGTGTGATTAGCCTCACATGATCTCTGCAAGCCTAGAAGCTATGGCTGGACATTGTGGGTTGCAAAAGTTTCTGGATATATACTCATCTTCTCCAAATATTGCCAAATCTGTTTATCAGGAAGAGTAAAGGGCTGGTGGTGGGTTTAGGCCAAGGCTTTGGTGACAAGACAATATAATATGGTGGTGTAATGCAGGCTTAAATAAATGATAAAAGAATATGCTTTGGGATAGTTGCCAGTTGTATATTTATTAATTCAAATAGTCCATTTGCTTTAACATCAATTATAAATGCAGTATTGCTCAAATTTTAAAAATGTTTTTGTGGGTACTGTTTCTGGATGACAATTATTTCAAAGAATCTTCCAGTGTACCACGTTAATGTGGGAGGGTGGGGGAAGATGTGTTTTAAATTCATTAAAGATCATCTGTTCCAGCACCCCTGCCATGGACAGGGGCATCTTTCACTAGACCAGGCTCCTCAGAGCTCTATTCAGCCTGGCCTTAAACAGTTCCAGGGATGGGGTAATATAATATGATTTGAATTTATTCATGTTCAGGTTTCCAACAATGTTTGGGGGCTAAAATCTTGGATGTTTTTTTTCTGTGACATTAGTGTCTTTAGTGTCTAAACAATATAGTGTAAGTAAATGCCCTTCTGTAAGTATGAGGAGATGAGAGAAAACTGTTTTTTTTTTTCTGATACTGAATAAGCATATGCTAAGTCACAGAAAAATCCTGCTTTAGGCAGTGAAAGCAAACCCTAACTCAAGTTTCCATTACCCATAGTAGTGCTTCTTTCAAAATCCTTCTTTCAAAGTTCCATAATATGAGAAAATTTTGATCCCCTTCCTTCTTCCTCTGATCTTATTTTGGTCTATGTATTAAATCACTGTAGATGTAAATTTCTTTATTTATGAGGTACCCAACCCTACTTTTATTACTTTTTTAATATTGAGAGAATTGCAGCCCAAAGCAGTATCTTGCGAGTTATATTTCACAAGCGAAAAGTGGTCATAAATTATTTAATCCCCACTCAAACACCGTGTGCTGATGAGGTTGGAGAGAAGGTATTGATTTCAGCCAGGTTTTATATGTTGTTACATGTGAGGGATTCTTTGGGCTGGATTTCTTTTTTTTTTTTTCCCAAATTATTAAATTTGAAAGTAATAATAGTAAGAAAAGAAGTAATAGTTCACTGAATATTGGACAGGAGTTAGAGCAGTGAGTAGAATGAAAAGTGGCAGAGGGGAGTGGGATCAGCACACCTGACCAGCCTGGTGACAGTCGCTCTGTAGGCACAAAGAGTAAAGCAGGAGGGAACTGGGGACTTTGTTAGGACAATTCTCCTATTTATCTTCCTGACTCTAGAGTAAATTCATACAGCAAAATTGAGGCTCAAGGAAGGAGAAGTTGAATTTGTTTCTCTTGATCTCTAAGGGGTTTATTTAGTCACATCCAGCTACTCAGAAGTACCGAGGTGGGTCTGACTGGGAGCATTTGTATGCAATACAAAGGACAAGGAATGGCTGCAGAAGTAATAAGCAATTTGCTTAAACTGGAGTCTTAACTTTTAGAGAATTAAAAGGAACCAAAATTCATGCTCACCTGTATTGATCTGGCTGTAGAACAATGTTATTATTTCTTTGCAAAACACACTGCCTTTTTCTCAGGGGCTTTACTAGTAACTTTGATGAATTAGGAGTCAGAGGGGCTTCATCTTAATTCTATTTCAGGCTTTCTCTCTAGAAATAATGGAAGGTGCTCTGTTTTTCAGCTCTGAGATGCAACATAATTGGAAAAGTAGGTAATGGAGAGATTTTAATAATCGAGGTGGCCCTATATTGGCTACAATATATTATGTAGACCTTATTCTAAAATATTTTTCTAAAGATTAGCAATTTTCTTGGGAGTATTAAAAATTTTAAGAACAACATGAAATAATTAAAGATTTGGAATATGGAGCTCAATTAAGGAAATATAAAAAAATATTTCAAAGCATATAAGGTGACTATTGTATAGGATGCTTAAATTAACAGAGCTTTTATTCAAGCAGTCAGCGGGGTGGAAAGTTTTTGTGAGTAGGAGTCCAACAGAAAAAAAAATGAACATATTCAGTAATTCATTACATGTCCATTGTTGCGTTCCCCAATTTCCACGAGGAAAGTAATGATAAGGGAAAAAAAGCAAGAATGAGAAAAGAGAAGAGTAAAAATATTTTGAGATCCTCACTGTGCAAGCCTCATGCAGAACGGGGTTGATGTGATAAGTATGAGCTAAAGAGCTCCCCTTGTGTTTGTGGAGGTGAAAGGAACTACCAAATCCCTATTCCAATCTGTTGGGCCAGATCTGAAGTGACTCATATTTAAGTGTCATGGAACAGAGAAGTGGCTTGGTTTATTTTATTTTATTTTATTTTTCGTTTAGAGGGGTGTATTGAATGAAATTGTGAAATATTTATGTTTTGACATTACCATGTTAAAGTAGTGTGTAGCTATAAAAGCCATCAGATATAGTACTTGTTATTTGTTATTGCCTGAAATATAAAAACTCTTCCATTTTTATCTCCTACAGCACAGTGTCTCCAGAGCTAACTGCAATAAGATTATTATGCTGTTTACAGATGGTGGTGAAGAAAGAGCACAAGAAATTTTCCACAAATACAATGAAGACAAAAAAGTAGGTGATATATATAAAAAATATTACTATGTGAAATGCAATAGCATAAATGCATAAAGTCCTTTAAAAAAACTTATTAGTATTGATCCTTAGGACTGAAATATTTTTAAAACTCAACTTTCTATTGACACTTTTCTTGCATTAGTGTAATCCCTGAATTATCCAGCAGAAACATAGGTAGCTAAATGATAGAATATATATGTGAATCTCTGTCTCCTCAATACAAATATCTTCTATGTGCTTTTACTGTTTGCCAGGCAAAGGCAAAAGGAGAATTCAAGGTTAGAATCTGAATTTGAATAGATTTGGGCTGGAACAAACCCACATTTTTCCCAGTGAGGCTAATTATACCTTTGAATGTCTTAGCAAGAAGTGGGATGGCTTTCTGCTGGTGAAATTTGATCTGTGGTTAAAGCAGAATTATGGGTTTGACATGAGAATCCCTGGATGCGTTCTCTTGTTTAGATAAAATTGGATTATTAGCTGTGCTGGTTTTGGGTTTAGTTTTTGAATCTAATAAAATTTCTGGTCTGCCTTTTGCAGACTTAAAGATTTAAAAGTGCAGGAGTGCTTGCATGAAATATAGCAGCTTTTAAAGTTATTTCCTATTAAATTTCAGTGCAAACTATTATTTATTATTATTAGAAGATTAATCACATTCCAAATAGAAATGAAATATGAGCTGGATTCGCACTGCAACTAAGCATTTACCTTTTCTAGATCTTGGGCTTGTGCCTATATCTGTGGAGTTTTGGGAGTTATTTTTTGTTTTCTTTTGAAAAAAGCAACTAAATGTTAGAATATGATTCATGAAGGCACTTCAACAGTTGCCATGGGTGCATATGCATGAAGCAGTGGAAGCATTCAATTGGAAATCCTCATATGTTTGAATTAATCCTTTCAAAAGTAGAGCTGGAAATGCAGTGCTCAATTTGTATTTTGACCAGTGATTCAATCACTGACCTTGAATAAACATTTTTGGCTGTTTTACAGTAGTGTTTCACACTGAATGATATGGTGGGGTTTAGTTAATCTTTGTGTCTGAGTTGAAAGTACTTTTTAAACTGGCAATTAGAAGAGAGAATGAAAGTTGTAGCTATGTATGATGCACATGGCTGTACTCTGAAAATAAATGCAGAGATTCCTTTTCAAATTTGGGTAGTAGTAGATAGATAGTGACAGCTTTTATCACGTTACAACAACAGCCATCAGCTATTGGAAATACCCCTGTAAGGGGGGAGGTGTATTCTTACGATTTTTCTTCACTTAATTTGCTGTGTTAGGAGGAAGGTGTAGTTAAATATTCAGTCCAAACAACAAAACAGATTTGAAGTGCTAAGATTTGTGATCTTAATCATGTCATGCCTGATGGTTGATTATTCTGTGAAGTGTAATAAATGAAATGTAGGATTTACTAATTTAAATGGTTATTTTATTGCATCATTTAATACTGTAGATTTTCACTGCCAAGGGTTGGGGTGGTTTTATGTATAATGTTGTATATAAAACAGTATACATAGTCACTTTCTTGTGAAGGACGTTTTGGGGATTTTATTGCATACAGCAAGTGTATAATGGTAATAATGGTCACTGTGTGTCAGGATATTATCACACATCATTTAATGCATTGTCAATGCAATGCAAGGCACGTTTTCTATATTTATTTATGGTCTATGCATGTTCAAGTTCAAATCTTAGTAAACACTTCCATTTTGTCACTTGTCTAATGAAGTACTGAGTTACTAGATATCAGTCCTTACTGGTTTTTCTCCAAGGTGACACTGTAATTGCAGTACCAAGTTTATGTAGGTGTAATCTGAAGAACCATTTGCTTTCCCCTTTTCTCTTTCAATCAGTAACAATCCTTTCAGTGTTGAAGGGAAATTTAGGGTTGGAGAACATCTAATGAGACTGCACCAGTAAATTCTTTTTGAGGAATCACTATGAAATCTCCCAACATCTTTCATAGCATTATATTATTTTTAAAAATAAGCCTTATACAAATATGCTTGTGATAATGCTCTCCTTACTAAGGCTACACTTGATTCCAGAATGATGACATGAGAGCTCTTTTGTTGCCTCTGTATGTAACTTAATATTAGTTCATTATCAGTAGAGAATAGCATAATTGGTAGACACCTTCCAACATGAAAAATACACATACACTTTTAATCTTGCTAAGTCATAATCACAAGTGTTGTGTTACCTTCTTAGATTGAAGAGTAGGCTGCTTTCTTATATTAAATTATGAGATTTGAAGATGTGGGTGTAGTTTCTGTTGTCTTTATTGCAGTTCATTTATAATTTAGTTCATAAATATCCCATGAACTTCATACTATGTTGATATTTATAATTTGTAGAGGGACTATTCAATAAAAGGTGTTAATAGGTTTTCTGTGTTTTAAAGTAGCAGCAGTTCATGATATAAATATGTATCAGCATATGTATCTTCTTGCCTGCTCTGCACTTATTTGACCACTTGTCTTTGTGTTTTTGCATAAAGCATTTAAAACTTGAATCTTTATTGTCACAGTCAGTCACTTATGCACCACTGAGTTGTAAACTTGCTTTCTTTCTTATACTAACAAAAGACCATTTATTCAAATCAATTAATCCTTGTTTCCATCTTCCTGATGTAAAATTGCTTCAGCTGTATTAATATTTTCTTTTTCATGTCAGTTAATTTGTAAATCCATGCCAGAAAAGAAGCTCGAGTTTCAGCCCATCAAGTAACATGATTTAGTACACTTGTTTGCAGTGTCCTTGATGCAACCTTCAAGTTAAGTGAAATAATGCAATAAATACTTGAAAACTACTAAAAGAGAGCCTAGAATCTAGAGGCTGAAAAGTAGTCAGCAGTCAGAATTTTTAAATTGAAAATTTTAATCTGTTTGAAGTAGTATACAGATACATTTAAAATAGTTTTCTGTCTGTATAAATAATTTACAGTGTGAATAGGAGGGTTATTATAAAAGTTATGTAACACAGATTTGGGGAGGAACACTTATGTGTCTGAAGAGGAAAATCGCAGTTGTGTTTCACCTTTGCATGCCTTTTTCCCTTTATAAAGCCAGATTTTATTGTCACATATTGCAACTACATGCTGAGCCTGATATTTAAAAGCTGGCATGTTTACCTTTGTGGTGACATTTGGGGCACTCACATTAAATGTGTAAATTACCACACATGCTCTAAATTTCAGGAATGAGGGTGCTAAATTTCATTTTATTTGCACTCCTCCTACAGATGGCTTCACTGAAGATAGCAATATAAATTTAATTGAAATGTATGCCCTGTAGGTGTTTATCATGAGAATTTTGAATTCAGGTTGAAAATAGAAAACCACAGATCTCTGAGGCAAATTTCCCCTTGGAATCTGTATTTGGAATGATTGCTCAACTTATGTGAGTAGGAAAAGACCTTAAACATATCTGGTGCACTTTTAGTTGTTTGAAGTTTCGTAGAATGGCAGAGGTTTGTGTGGGTTGGATGAACTGACCTGACACACAGAGGCAGGATTAGTCTGACACCTCTGGTAGGAGCAGAACTATAAATTGGGTCTTATGTCCTATGCTCACAGAATTATCTTCCATAATTAATACAACATCATATTTTGGTAGATTTTTCTGACAGTATCCTTTGAGAGGAAATGATATGAAGAGAAGTTTTCCAACAACTCAGTTCCATTAAGAATATCTGTATGTGATGGGCACAGAATAGCTACTGTGGTAGACATCCCATGGGAGAAGGCTCCAGCTTGCTGGAGCTCCCCTGGGAAGCTTAGAGCTGCCACTGACTTCTTCGAAATTGGCATTCAGCATGTCAATAGACTGATAAAATTAAATATTTATGAGAGAGAACTTGTAAAACTTTCATTTAAAGAAAAAAAAAAAAAAAACAAGCCTCCTACTCTCATTACCGGTGGAGGGAACCATTTTCTTTTTTGGTTTCAATCCATTAGTGCACAACTGCAAGTCAGTAAAACTAAAAACTGTTAATTTAGGCAGTAGTGTGTGTGTTGTTCTAGATGACTACAAAGGACGTTCAAACAAGCCCATGACGTTTCCACTTTGGGTAGCCATGGAATTCTCATCAGGGATCAGACTGACCAAATGTAACTTTATATGGTCACTTACAGAGCTTAAAATTGAATCAGCATCTTTCACAACACTAGTGTCAGCTTTGAATAGAACTGAACAGCTGTCAGAATGCACCCCAACAGGTTTGGCATTTCTATGTGTGTGGTAGGCTTGTGACATTGGATATAACACAAAGTAATTAAATTAATTGTTGAACAAAGCTGGAGCTAGCTGGTTAAACTTGCTCCCCAGCCCTTTTCCTAATCACTTCTGCCTTAAGAATGTATCATCTTCCAGCTGTTAAATTTACTTTATTGTATGTTCCAAGACATGTACAAATGGTAAGCCTAAAATATTCTGGGTGAAACTTCGGTCAGTACTCAAAAATTCCATAATCCATTACTTTTTATGTCAAAGTAAAAAGTGGAAACTGTTATTAGAGTATTCACAGAAGAAGCATCTTATTCTAAAGGCAAATTTCCTTTTTTTTTTTTTTTACCTCTTAGCTCCACTTATTAATTAAGGGCTTGTAATATACCTACTGTCCCATTTTCTAGATTCCTAACATAAATTAATTCCAGTACAATAATGAATTTAAATGTACCATATCTCAGTCTCCCTCCTTTAACAGTCATTACCCAAATATGCTTTGGTAATAGTCAAGCTACACAATACTAAGCTATGCAAGTCTTGAGTTTATAAATCCATGCAATAACAGTTTAGGGGGGAGAGGGAGGTTAGTAGGGTTATTTGTCTTTTTCAGTACGATATTAGGCACACATTTTTTCCCCATAAGCTTGGATTTTGAACCACAGTTATCTGATAGTTGTGAAGCTTTGTTTCCCCTACTAGTCTGAATTCAGTGATTTTTAAGATACTATTTTTCAAAAATACCTAAACATTGTTCTTTCAGCAGTCATCTCAGCTAACCTGCTAGGGTACCATGTGTCCATGCCCTGGCAATCTCTTGGATTACAGCAGTCTGCCCATCTTTCCTATTCTTCCACTGACCCCTTTATGCTTAGACATCACCAAACATCACCAAGCCTTTCTTGGAGACTTCAATAATGAAGTCATATCCATTCTATTTTTTCTACTTTTTTCACTTTTCCATTCAGCCATTGCATGGCCTGTGCTGTTCTGTGTGAGGACGCCTGGGTGAGGTCGCTGCAGACTTAAAGGGGTGCAGCAGAAAGTGCAGCAGGGCTGAGGGGGGCTCTTTTAGGAAGATATGCTTGCAGAACCTTATCATGCATGTGTCTGCACACACATCTCCTTGTTGATGTGAGTTTCTCTTTATGCTGCTGTTTCATTATGAGCATGATTCTGGGTTGTCACGTGGCATTTTTGTCTCCCATGCAAGATAAAAATCCACATGGAGGTGTTGAGAAGTGCAGAAGACTAATGAAAGTTTTAATATAGCTTTGTTGAAAAGTAACCTTATCAGCTTTATTAAAATCATGTGTATCTGTTACATAAAGCCCAACTGGCAGCTTGTTTCCTTCAAATTTGGCATGGAGGAGGCTATTTGATACTTCTATTTTTGTTGAGCTTCAATTCTAAACACTGTAGTAATAGCGATTGATTCAGTGCATCACACTGAGGTTGATGCTGCAGATGGTGTAAAATGATTAATCAAGGGAACAAGGATAGAATATCAGTTAATATAGAAAGCACATTATGTTTGTTTTGGGACAAATGCAAGAGAGTCAGTCTGCATTTTGCTTATTTATGCAAACAAAATGCTACATATGGCATAGCTGGATGAGGCTAGACATCAGAGGGTCTGTCCTGTCTCAGCCTCCCCATATATTAACTGTGCATTCAGTCCTGTGAATTTGCAATTGCTGTGAAATGCCCTGTGATTTTATTAGGCTCTTCTGTAATTCAGGAATTGAAGATCTGGGACTTTCTGCAATGAGCCTTTTAATAACTCGCCTAATGATGTTTATGTAACCTCTTCTTTAAAGTATCCTGTTCCACAGCTTCCTTAGGTATTTACATTCTTCTCTTTCAACAGCTACCTGTTTAGAAAGCTTTCCTAGATTTCCTTAAGACAAAGTAGACTTGGGAGGATTTAGGGTTTCTTTTTTCTTTTCATTTTACATTCTTTAATAAGAACAACTAATTCTTATCATAATAATGTCCCTTCCATTTTAGGAAACAATTTCTATGTTGAAACTTTCATCCAAGTTTGTTATCCAGCTCTTGTCTTTCCAACTAAACAAGCTCATTTCTTTCAGATTCACCAAACGGGTATCTTAGATTATATTCATTCTTTATTCTTTACACCCTTTTTATGTATAAAGGGATGTTGTCACTCTTGAACAGTGAGAGAAACTTAGATGGTATAAGACAACAGAGCATTATATATATATATATATATATATATAGTTTTTTTAATGCATGTCAGCATTTGGGTAAACATATCATAAAGCATAACTTACCATTTTGGAACTGTGTTATATTACTGAACCATATTTGTTTTTTTGCTTGATTCCCAAATCTTTTTAATCCTACATTACATTCAGCTGTTTTTTCTTGTATACTTAATGTTTTCTTCTTCTTGAATTGCCACTTTTCTTTTAATCCTTCATTCTTTAGATTGTCTTCCTACATTACTCATTCAGCTAGCTAATTCTCTCTGTTGGAGTTGGTCTATTACCAGATTTACAGATAATTCTGCCTTAAAATTCATATATAAATTAACTGTTCTTGGCATCTTCTAGAATAAGATATTTTCCTAACCTGCTAGAAGATATTCAGTAATTATGTCTCACATTATAAGTTTTATCTGCATGACCTTACATATTTAAAGTTATAAATAGTTTGTTTGTGCTTCTGGTGTTTATTAGGGGAAGTTCAATAAATAAAAACTGACTGTGATGAGCCAGTTACAGAGAACAGAGACAGAGAAGTTCTAAGTTGTTTTACTGTAAGGGCCACATTAGAGAGGCTCACATTTCCCCTTGATTTAAAAATACAAAGAGTGAAGAAAATCTAAAAATTAAGAATTTTTTTCTGCAGATAGAAGCCAAAAATGATGCAAGAAAAAAACACATAAATATTATTAGGAAGATTTAGAGATGCTTTTATGTAAAATTGCCTAT
The DNA here is from genome assembly GCA_003676055.1 of Chloebia gouldiae. Taxonomy (NCBI): domain Eukaryota; kingdom Metazoa; phylum Chordata; class Aves; order Passeriformes; family Passeridae; genus Chloebia; species Chloebia gouldiae. Next base: position 4,712,914 of record QUSF01000020.1, on the reverse strand, counting down.
TCTGATATGATTCTGACCTTTGTATGATCACTCAGTCTAGAGTTTTCTAAAGGTTAAGTTTATAACATTGTTTTAAAGATGCAACTTTCTGGTAAGAAACTGCAGAATTTATCCACTTAATAGAATACACAATATAACTAAGGTGGTACAACTGAATAGTATTTTAAAAAGAATTAACTATTATTTAGTGACTCTAAAACTTGATACAAATCTTAGTTTCCAAATGCTCCTTAGGCCACCTCGTAGCTGGATGTTGAGGATTTGTCTGTTAGTAGATGGAAAGGATTGCCAATGCACAGGTGGAAAAAATGGACAGAAAGAAGAGTTTATAGCTGGGCTCCAAAGGGGAAAGTACAGAGTAGGAATCTCTTTAGGGGGCAAGAGAATTAGGGAACAGCTGAAACAAGCACAAGCTGAATGCATGCAGCAGCCTAAACAGAAATAGGTTAAGAAGGAAATTAAAATTACAAAAAAAAAATAAAGTTACAATCCATTTGGATAGCAAGAATTATTTGCTTATATATGCAAGAAGCATAACGGAGGAAAGGGATGTGAAATGAGAAGTTAGAGTGCAAGTGTAGGTGAACTGCACATTTCACCCAGGCAAGTAGAAACCTTGTGCAACTTCAGTGTAGAGTATTAAAGATTAATGAAATGCTGTAAGGAGGGGTTGCTTTTTAGGAGAGAGCATCAGCAAATGAGATGGAGGAGCTCTGTTTGAGAAGTCTTATCTAGAGTAAGAACTATTAAATGTCACTTGGAAGGCCTTTTTCTAAAGGATCCTTTATTTTGAAAAAAAAAGCAAGGGAAAAAGTCATCTTACATGTAGGGGAATGAGTATGCTGGTGAATAGAAAATACCCTGATCTCTGCTTAGAAAGTGATCTGGATTCAGAATTCTCATTCGTCTCAAAGAAAAGGCTAAAATCTGCTCTGTCATACCTCCAGGAAGTTACAGTTACATTTTCACAGTTTAGGATAGAATTTAATATGGAGAATTGAATGTACTATAAGAACTGATTGTCTTTAATAGAAGAATAAGAAACTGACTTTGTGATCTTGTATTTGCATGGTGAGGGAAGTATGAGCTTCTAATTATTTTGAGGTTTTCACTAACATTTTTGTAGGGTTTGTCCTAAAAAATAGTGAAAAAAGACTAAAAAAAAAAAAAAATCTCTATTTTTTTTCAGAAAATAATCAGCTCCAATATGCAGTCTTGAATTCTTATCCTATTATATATGTCCTTTTCTGTTTCTATATTCAACTTCTGTTTGAAGTCAGTAATTTCAGATGAACTCAAATGCGTGTTAGCCTTGTATCAAATTCAAAGTAATATAGTCAGTGTTTACTGTGGCTTAGATGAGAATTCTGTCCTTCATAATCTCATCCTAAATCTCGTGCAAAAAAAAAATCTAAACCAGAATGACCACAGAACTTGGAGTGCCAGCTGCAAATGTATTTTTAAAAAATAATTCTGAATTTATTTATATGGATTTTTTTTACAAGGAAGTATTTATTTGTAAAACCTTTTTTAAGCCATCATTCTGAATTGTGTAATGCATTCTGACAATACTGTACTCTCAGTCCTCTGTGTAGACAGGAAAACAAAAAAATTCAGTGCTTTTTGTTGCAAACTTAGTCTGTAGATGCTATTTCATCTAAAAAGAAAAAACAAAGACAAACTCTCTAAGGCAAAGTTTTGTCTATAATAAATTTCCCTGTAAGAAGCATATTTATAATTAGGGCTGAAGACCTCTTTTTTCCTTGATTCTTTTTCCAAAAAAAAGAAAAACAAAAACAAAAAAAAACTTTGAAAAACTTTGTCAATAATCATTAAAATCCATTTATATCACATTATAGACTGAGAAATGGCTTACACCTTGTCATATAAAGTATGATTTATTAGAGTACATTTCTCTTCTCCTTCAGCCATTAGGAATGCAAAATTTAGATCTAAATTTACTAAGAACATTCTGGTACAAACTATTCAAAGTAGCAAGGCTATAGACATCCCACCCCTCAAGGTTGTTTTACCTGTGGATTGCAGGAAAAAAATCACTTGTATTTTCTTTCTGAAAATTTAATTTATTTAGCTGACTAGAAAAGAAACAAAAATGCATATCACTCAGCACATGAGTGACCTGTGTCATGATTAAATTTATCTTTATCCTTAGCCCACGGGATAGGTGGCAGCTGTCTGTACATATTCAATGCTTCTCATAGACAATCCTGAGATTTCAGGTGCGGTTTGGCAAGAAGTACAACGAGTGGCTGGCATGAGCTGCTTGAATGAATCATTAGCTGTGAAGGACATTCTCTATTCCATGGGTGCACAGCAGCCTCTCTCTCTCAGCCCTGCTGCCAGCTGCTGACAGGCGGCATCACCGCCTGCTGGTGTCACCGACCTGCGGGCAGAGGCAAGGTCGGGCTGTCCTCAGTTTCCATCAATATACAGCAGCACTTATGTTTTTTCCACCTAGAAAAGGAAAACTTGCAGCATTTTCATCCTTTAATCTGCCCCTTCTAAGATACCATGCTGTTCCCAGGTGAGTCTTCAAGAAGCAGCACGTGAGCATGGACAAAGTGCCCTGACCTCTTTGGGTGGCACACCCTTCCTAAAGCTTGCTGAACAATTTTTGTTTAGAATTTTCATTCTAAAAATGAAAATGTTGAGATCGAAAACTTCCTTTTACTCGAGGAGACTGGGCAGTACAGAGGACACCATCTCCTCGTCATTATGTAATGTCCAACAATAAGTTACTGTTCCTGTGAGCATCAGCCAATTTTAAAATTAGACATGAAATTTGTGTAATTGATAATTCCACAGAGGGAAACTTCCTGTAAATGGATTCTGCTGGATATAAGGGTTTCTGAGGATCCTTCCTTTCCCCACCTACTCTTTTCCCTGCTCTAGTACAACTGTTTGGTATTTGCAACTGTGAAGATTCAGTCACTTTTCCATGCTGTACAAGAAATGGAGTAAATTGGAGCAAAAAATTGAGGAAGAAAATATACAAGACTGTTTGCCTGGGACAGAAAGAGGCAGAGTACATGATTAAAATTAGTACTTGGAATGGCACGTTGAAATATTCCTTTAAATACTTGGATGATATTTGTAATATTTGTTCCCTGGGATTTACAAGGACAATGAAAAAAAAAAAAAAAAGAAAAGAGGGCTTAGTGTCACAATATGAACCGTAAATATCTCTCTAATTAATCCAGTCCTTTCCAGCTGCTTAGCTGCCTGCAAATGTTGTTTTGACTATCAAAGAAATGCCTAAAATTCTTTTAATCGAGAGTACAGTGGGAATTACTTTGTCAACTCCCTTTTCTGGTTCCTGATATGGACCACCAAATTTACAAGGAATTCTCAGAAAAAAAACTGTTTTCTTCAGAGAATGTTAAATGATGAGCGTCAGGGAGACTCTGCTTAAGGAAAGGAGGAATTTAATTGTTTTTCATTTCAACAAGGAAAGTTTCCCCAAAGAAGGAAATAGAACAACTGAATAAATAGAACATGGGTAGTCAAAGTAAAACATTCAGCAGATGAATTGTTAAAAAGATGCCAATATGTTCTTTATCTGAAATTTGGGAGGCAAGATGAGGAGCTAGAAAATCGATCACCTGATGCACCTGAGTGCTTTACAGGGATTTCTGAGTTGGGGTGGCTTGTGGTGATGAGGACAGCCCTTCTTGTGGAAATCCTGGGAGAAGCAACCATTGTGTCCACAGCCTCTGAGCTAGATCTAAAGCCACAATTATTCAATAATTCATAGGTTTAACTGAGTTAAATCTGAGAGGTTTTTGGCACACTCCCAGACAAAATGCTGGGACTGCACCTGTGGCAGCAAAGAAAGAGGAAGAAGGAAGGAGCAATGCTTAAATTTCTGTACATGCATGTGGGCTCTGCTGACAGAGCTGCTCTGGAGAGGGGACCAAAGCCCACTTTTTTGGCAAGGCTGACATAGGCAAGTAGACTCTCAAACATAAAATTCAAGCACATCAATGTGAAGTCCTGCTGGTGGTTTTGGGAGTACAGCCTTTCTCTTTCTTATTGCTGTTCTTAAGCAATGTGTTACACAAAGCTAATAAAACAGATGATTTATACTCACACACAGAAAATGTTGAGATCAAAAACTTCATTTTACTTGAACAGACTGTGCAGTACAGAGGAGACTGTCTCCTTGTCATTAAGTAACAGTCCAACATTGAGTTACTGTGAGAATATGAAACTATGCTTGTACTCCTGTGATACTTGAGGCCCAGCAAAGATTATGTCTAAACTAGGTAAAGAATTAAAGACTCATATTATCAGTGGTCCATTGTATCTAATTAGGATCAGTTTAGCAGGGGTGGATTGGCAGGTGTCAGTAGGGGATTTACAGTTTAATTCTTGCAGCTGTGCAGCAGCAGAGGAAGGGGCACCACATGCAGCCCTTCTGCGAGTAAGGAATGAGGTGCTGTGGTTCCACAAGGTGGCACTAAGAAGTTGTAGAAGAGTTTGACTGAATTAGTATATTGTTTTTAGTTCTGTGAGAACGTTAGTTCTGAAATTTTTCAGTATAGCTACAGTAGTGTTTTGACCATTTCTCTGCAGTAGAAAATATCCCCATTTTCATGTAGATAGGTTTTCTTTGTGAGGAAATGAAACAAGGTGGGAAAAAAAAAACAACAATAAAAAAACCCTTCTGTAATTTTTTAAACATTTTGCAGTTAGCAAAACATGTTTCATGGATTCATGGCAGTCACAACTTCCATGAACATGCACCTTTCATTCTATGCATGTGTTACATATTCAGGTATAATTCTCAGTTATAATTCCTTTCTTAGAATAATTGCTTACAACTACACCATGCATCAGTGTTCTTGATCCTATTTTCTCAATATATTAACGCCATTAAATGGTTCAGAGCCAACATTAACAGCATAGATATATGCTGATTTATATCCAAATATATGCAAAGAAAGTGAGATTCTCCAGTAATCTCCTGATATGCAATAAGTGTAATTTTTATTTTAAGATAGAAGGAGGGTTAGCATTAGATTGTAATGTGAGCTGATTTTAGAGTGTCATTATTTCTTTTTGTTATTAGGCTATAATTACACAGACTATAATTAGACGATGAATTAATAAGCTAGCATTGCAGTTTGAAGTTTGAGGTTTAATTGTAATGAATGAAAGATATTAATGATAGGGAAGACTGCAAATACACATGGAAAGTTTGGAAGAAATCATTTGTTGTGGATGAATGTCTAAAATAGTATTTCCAAGGACCTGCTCTATTTTTCTTTAAACACGTGCCTCAGTTGAAAGATTTTTCCTTTGGTTTCAAGGGGACACTTGCATAGTTATATGCCTTGCTAAATCAGAGTATAGAGGGTCACTTATGCAAATACTTGAGTAGTAGCAAATGGATTTTCAAACTTTATGAACTTATACTTTTTCATGTCCATAAGTTCAAAGATGTCCAGCCTGCAATTATCTTTGCATTTAAATATTTGAGAGCTAAATTCTTGTTGTTGTTGTTTCTCACGTGGGTTTTTCTTTCCAGTTACCCCAAGTCTAAACATATTTTTGGAGAGTACCCACAGCAAGGAAAATATCTTAATTTAGTCATAAATGTCAAAAATATAACATGATATAAAACTACTGGTGTATGATGCCATTATTTTTATTTCCTCATTTGACATTAAATTTTGAACTCCACTTTCAGAGTTCTAGACCTTTCAAACTTCAGAACTTTGGCACCTGACTAGGTGTCATACCCTGCTGCTTTGGTCATCTCTGTTTCTTTTTCCTGACTGCTATTAATGGCAAAATGCATCAGCAGCCTGACAGTTACATACAGAAGCCTGAATCTCCAACTTCTGAACTTTCTTGAGCCTGGCATTCAAAGCCAGGGAAGTTATGAATTGCTCAAACAGAATCATGAACTCATCCCTCTTTTGTGCAAGTACTGAACTCTGTGTATAAGTTTAGTGGCACCACTGTCGCAGTAATTTTGAAAAGCTGGGCCTGAGGGCTCTGTCATGAGAAAACCAGCCTTACTTGTAGGAGTGAAGCAGACAGCTCTGTCCATGCTAATAAACCATCCCGGGCCAGGGTGCAGGCTGCAGAAATGTCCAGTGATCCATAACTGCAGTTGTTAACAGACCCAAGAGAATGGCTCCTGGCCTGCGGCAGTCAATTCTTTTAGCAATGTCAGTGTTCAGTTCACTGATAGCACGAGCTAGGTCTTATTCCCAAAAAATTCTATAGTGAGGTGACCTGAGATGGGGGCAGGCAGGGAGGGAGGGTGGCACCGTGGTGCAGCCATTGAGATGTGAGCCATACTGTGCCACTTCCCTCATGGCCTGAGAAGGAAAATGGGTTATGTCTCATTTTATGTAATACATAAAAGATGGCTTAAGAGATCCCAAAACTGTGCTCTAGCACAGTTGTGAGTCTTGCCCCTGCTGTTAAACTCAGAACTTCTATTTCTCTTGTATGAGAAAACAAAAAAAAAAAAAAATACATTTACGGCTCTAACCTAAATGGTTCAAGACTGTCCCTGGACATCCTGAACTGAGAAGTTCAGCATGACAGATTATTGGCAAGAATTTAGGAGACTCTCTCTATTTGGTGTATCCTATTGGCTAATCCTAGGTGGTTTCCTAATTAGTATATTGTGTTTTCAGATTGTCCTCTGAAGTTCTGTTCTTAGTTCAAATCAGTCATAAATTACTTCTGTTCTCAGTTAACTCACATCAGAATCCAAAAATCATCTTCTTATTTTTGTCCACAGATGTAAAAATGTAAAGAAAAAATGCATTCACAGTTTTAGCTGGGGCAGCTTAAAAACTACATAACATCTCCCTGGCCTACAGCACAAAACACAAAAATGACTAAGTGATTTACAAGCTATACTTACAAAGGATTTAGAAGACAGAATACATAATGGAAAATAGAAGAGCAGTTTTATGATTTTATTCAGAATGATAGGCTTCTTATGTTGTACTTTTATTTCAGAAGTGTACCTAATACATATAAACTGCTAATGATTTTTCCTCATATCTGATAATCTGTAAACCCATTACTGGGAAAGATAATTTCCTGGGTCATGCTGGAGTCACTGAATTATTTATAGCCCTTTATCACAGCTTTTCTTGTTGTATAGTAAAAAAGATTATATGTGAATCTCTACCTGCAGCTATAAAGGCCAGAGTAAAATGTTCTGAAATCTTACTGTCATAATGAAAACCAAAGTTGAATGATTTGATGAGCTCAGTTTTTGGTCATAGTCAGTTTGTTTATTTAGTGGTACAGAAAGATGCAGTCTTTATATGCTAGGCATAAAATGACAGGATTCATCTTGCCTGCATCCAGTTGGGTGAATTAATTGTAAAGCTGTCTTGGTATCTGGTAAAATAGACATATATATCTCCAAAAGTCAGTTAATCTTTTATTTAATGGAGAAATGAAGAGATGCACCAAAATTGTTATTGAGATCTTTCTCATTCCAGTAGCATAGGATTCAGGACAATTAATTTTTCTGTCAAAAAATGTGCATTTCTTCCACTCTGAGAGGTGTGCAGAATGATTGCATTGCTTTTAGGCTTAGCAGGGGAGTTGGAATGAGATGATCTTTAATTTCTCTTCCAACAAAAACATTCAGTGATTCAAGGATTGTACATTTTCTACACATATAGGCAGTAGCCTAAACAGCAAGTGCTTTGTGTTTAATTACCCCTTTGAATTAACTTCAGTCAAGTCTTAATTTTTTGTAATACTTATAACATGATATACCCAAAGGAAGCATCTAATTTAATCTTTCTTAATTTTATTCCAATAGCAAAATGAAGAAATAAAATACATAAAAAGCAAATGGGATCTGTAGGAAAAGCAGTCTTTTCATAGGTACCTCTTCACTTCTGTCTTCACCACAACTCTCTTGAGTGCCATTGTCCCAAAAAATCTGTAGCAGTCATAATCTTTTTTACTCACCTTGGTGCTTATGATCTTATTCCACCAGAAAGAAATAGAAATAAATAGCAAATTAATTTTATAATTATACAATTATATTTTCTTCAATAAAATACTACTTCCTCTGTTTTTTGTAGAATTCTATCTATCACTGCTCTGTTTAGGAGCTGGATTTCTGCATGTGTTGCTTTGATGTCCTTCACAGGTTCCTAGGCTAAGCCAGGTTGCAAGTGACTTGCAGAGGTCTCTAGTTCAACATCAGGTCTAAGATCAGGCCAGGTTGCTCAGGGCCATATCCAGACTGGTGTTTAAAACCTCCAAGGAGGCAGATTTACAACCTCACTGGGCAGCCTCCGCCACTCAGTTTTGTTGCCAATTAGTATATTCCTCTACTATATACTGTAAATTATTATAACAAAGATTGGTTTTTTCCTCCCTATGGTTAGTCTCAATGAGGAAAATGCAGATAATTAGTTTTTAACTCCCTTGCTAAAAGTTAGGACTTCTATATTTCAGAACAATTTCAAGACAGTGCCTGGATGGTCTGGCAGGGCAGGCTGGTGCCCATCTCTAGTTCTCAATTCTAAGGGTTGAAGTTTTCTAGAAGAACTTTACTTTGAATAGTTCCATTACAAATCAGAAATCATGACAGCTTCTAATTGTTTATCTTATTTTTCCATTAGTTTTTACTGCTTTGGAAGTTATGTTTCTTTATGAAGAGAATAAATAGATCTGCCTGGAGGCAAGGTTGCCCTTTCCCAAGGAAATGGGTTGGGGAACACAAACGTCCATCCCCTAGTGAGGGTGGTGAAGAGGAACATGGCAAAACCACCCAGGAGCTGCAGCTTACACAGAACCCAAGAGGCTGCAGAGAGGCAGAGAGGAGCAATAACCAGGCCTCAGTGGTGATGGAAAGCAATTTCTGCAGATCAAAGACTACTTGGCATTTTGCTTCAACTCAGAAACCCACTTAGTTGGTTGAAACCAAGCTTAAAGGACAGGCAAAGGGAGAGGTGCTCATACCCATTGTGTCTGATCTAGTTGCTTAAAGTATTCTTAGTTGTAAATTCCCTATTAAAAGTAATTAAATTTATGGTGGGCTTTTTTCTTTTTTTTTTTTTTTAAATTCATTAGCCTATTTTCTTCTTTGGAGAGATGTCTATAAGGAAAACATATAGACAAATACATCTTATTACTTATTTTGACTGACTTCATCCTGTCACAGAAAAATGTGGCACAAAACTTTTTTTTTTTTTCCTAAAATTGGCTTGTTTAATTTGACTTGCTGACTCATTTTTCCAGCTGGTCTGTCATCCTGCTCAATTCCAGATGAGGCAATAGGAAAAAGAATAATCTTTTGAATATCCCACCCTCTTGCCAAACCAACAATTAAAATCTCCAATTTTAATTGCAGTTCTTTATCTCTGTTAATTATCCAAGGAACAGTAAATCAGATATATTGTCTCCTGCTTGTTGTCAATAATTTAAATTCTAAATTCTTTATAGATTTGTTGCAGATTTAACACACTGCTGTTTTCCCCTAAATTACACAGCATTTCGCAACTTGAATCCAACTCAGTGTTTCATTTTTACATTTGAGATCAAATGCAAGGCAGTCCAGTCTAATTGACTCATATGTTTTCTGCACACACAAGAGAGCCCACATGACTTGGTAGCTTTTAATCCAAAAGGAACATCAGGTCTCTCAAGTATCTAATTAGTGACCATCAGTGGGGTTTTTCCATATTTTTGAGAAGAGTCTATTCTGAATCAAGTGATTAGTGGACAATGAACTGGGAGCTGTGTGAATTCAAAGGGAACAGGAATATAGTAGGCAGGGACCTTGTGAGCTGAGAGGTGCCAATATAAAATAACATGGTGATAATCAGATAAGAAAAAAAAATAGATGTTAATTAGGTAGAATGAGAAAGATCTATTAGAAGAATTATTTCTGTCATTTTTTAAAAGATGTCAAGAATAAAAGGGGGATGGCAAATGTGGTACAGTATAAATGAGATATAAACATGCCAGGTGAAGTCATTTTTGCATTGTCAATACTGATATTTTCAGGGTAATAGAAGGTATTTTTCATCATTATTTATGTAGATGAACTATGAGGAAAAAAAATTACCATCATGCAGGCATAGTCATTCCTATACCTGTCTGTGCAACCAGAAATGTAATTGGCCTGACTTATTAGTTGGGAATGACCCTATATGGAGTAGTCTTAAACTACAAAACAAGCACTTCAATCAATGTTCAGTGCAGCAGAATAGTTGCTTTAGTTCTCCTTTTAGCTGAAAAACAAAGGGGTTGTATGGATAAAGAAATCAAACCATATTGCTAATTAAGAATGGCATCCAGCACAAAGCTCTGTTTGCCCTTCTTGCATAGCGGGGTCAGCACTAATAAAGCTTCACCATTTGCTACCTGCTGATGGATGATTTGAAGCTATTCCTACAGCTCTTGGTTAATACTTGGTCTCTGATTATGTCACACAATTTTTTTTTTGCCTATTTGGGAAGTGAAGATTTGGGTACTAATTGCACATGTTAAATAACGTGGTGAAAAATTTTATAAATAGTCATGAACAAACTTAGCAATGATCAGTAGTTTACAAGGAGTCTCTGCAATTTTGGAGTGTATTATTTAACAAAACAATACCTTATTAATTACTCACAGTCTGCATGCAAATTAATTGTAGTATATTTTAATTTGAAGCATCAAATCCTTAGAAAGAGATTTTTATTCTGATTTCATATTGTGATCTATGATTTATACATTTAAATGGTAAAGATGCCTTTTAACAGAAACACTCAAATTTAGAGCAACATATTCATCTAAAAACTGAAAAATAATATTTGTAATTTTTCTGTCTGTCTGGTAAGTTTTTTCATAATTTTAAATACCAGGTTTTGGGTTTAAATTTTTCTCATTCAAATCAGAAAATTTGCAGGGAAAATAATTTCAGCTGAAAAGTCTTTTCTCAGTCCAAAACTTGGAGAGATTTTGGTGAATCCGTCTGAAGCCGTAACTCCTTACAGTTGCTGAGATAGATTAGAGTAGCATTGTGTCAAAATAATAGAATTATGACTAAAAACTCCACAATTTAAATGAATATCAAGAGCTTAAGGTGAAAAAGCAGAAGCTTAACCATTGTATGGAAGCTGAAGTCTGTTGAACTAATTTAGTGGTTTTACATAAAGACTGAGTCTGAGCAAAATCAGAAATTGTTTTGTGTAGCATCTGAAAATTTCATATTTTAAATCTTAAAAATCCTGTTTTGCATTACTTTGAATTCTACTGTCACACATATATTCTTTTTAAGTCAATGGTGAGCATCTAATATTGATATGCTTTTTCAACTAATTTAACAAAACCTGAAGAATTATAATTGCCACCCTAGAATAAGTAACCTAAAAATTAAAATACTTCATGAACAATCACAAATGTAAGACATTTAAAGTATGAAGGCTGTGTAAAAGAGCATTCTTATTGATTCTACTTCATGGAAGAAATAATAGAAATATATAAAATGCCATAATCTATTATTTTTTACATATCTCATATCTATTATGGCTACAAAAACTGAATTTTCCTTTTTCTGTTCAAATTTACGAAAAATCTAGGAATCATTGACTTGAGGATCACAACTAATAAATGGTTTATAGTTGTTACATGCATGGTTTTTAACTTGCACAGGTACGTGTGTTCACATTTTCTGTGGGCCAACATAATTATGATAAAGGACCCATTCAGTGGATGGCCTGTGAAAATAAAGGTACTGTGTCTTTCTTTTAAACTGATCTTCACTAGAGTTTTGGATAGGTGATGTCTTTGTCTTTCTCTAAAAAATGTCAGATTTTTCAGCTTTATTGTATTTGTTATTAAAAGTTCCAAAAGTTAATTTATTACATAATATATACATGAAAAAAATCACATGTAAACAATAAACTGGTATATTTATTTCTTTATTACTTTATTTAAAACTTGATATTGTATGAAAACTACCATAGTAGTTTTTATAATAATAAGCCATTATGGTTCATTTTTGAGAATATTTGTTGTAATAGCCATCTATGTAAAGTTGGAACTGATGACAGATAAGAAATTAAGCAAAGCTGGTTTAAATTAAGTGGTCTGGACAAAGAGATTTTTGTTTGGTTAGTTGGCTGGTTACATTTCTTTCTGTTTTTCTCCAAAATTTACAAGGGATAAGATACTTAGAATTTTTTCCCTTTTTAAATAAAAATATCAAAATTATTCTTGCTGTGATTTCTTAGATTCTGAGAGCTTCTTGTATTTTCTATTTTAATTCTACTTTCTTTATGAAAGAGAAAAAGAAAAAGTGAAAAAGTTGAAAGAAAGGAAGTAAAATGTTTTCTACATGAAATTTTTACATGAAAAGTGTACTCAGAAATATTTTAAGAGTATGAGAAATAAGTCTCAAATATCTTATAATATAACTGTACAACAAGGCATAAGATATAGAGATATAGCAGAAAATAGAAAAGAAATAATAAAATACAATAGAGATCAGTAGAAAATATATAATTTATCAAACATTTGCTTATGTTTTAAATAGACCAATTTCCAGTGCCTGACTGAAAATGTTAAACCATTTTACAAATTGGTGAGAGCAAGAGGTGAGAGGTGAACTGGATTACAAAGGCTCTCGAAAATTAGGACTGCCAGGGAAGGAGATAAAGATATGCTCAGGCAGAAGAGTAAGAAGTGTAACATAAAGCAAAGATAAGAGAAAGGCATAGATACAGGAAAAAAACAAACAAACAAACAAACAAAAAAAAAACCAAAAAAAAAACCAAAAAAACCCCAAACCAAAACAAAACAAACTAGAAGAATCCATAGCCTGGGTGAATAGCATACATATGTGTCAGAACCTCATGAGTCCCTCAGCATGCTGACAAGTCATGCAGAAGATACAACAACTCCATGAAGAGCAGATTGTATTGTCAGATAACAACAGAAAATTGACGTTTGTGTTTTGAACAGCATTTTTTTTACTAACATCTTTGTATCTCAAAATACTGTGTGCATGTGACCTCCATTGTTTTAAAACAAATGAGGACCATCTGGTTTAAAGCATAACCACCTATGTCATCTTATTATTGAAGCAAAATTATCATAATTTTCTGTCCAGAGTTCCTGTGATTGTTTGCACATGTAAAGAAGCAGTTTTATTTAATTTTTCCTGAATTAAAAGATTTTGCATACAGCAAAGGAAATTACTAATATCAATACTTTTACCTCTCTAATTCTTTGCCTCTTCCTTCCAATCTGACTGAAAATTTTCTTGGATTGAAGATGGATCTTAGTGCCTGGCTTCAGTCTTATTACATGGCTTCAGTCTTATTACAGTATTTTAAGTATTTGTAACTAAAACAAATGAGCAACAAAAGCAGTGCTAAATAAAGACATTTCTGATATATGTTCTCTGTGTAGGAGAAATACTCATTAGCTTTTTTCATTCCACAGAGTGCCTTATATTTTTATACTATGAATTCACTCTTGTGGCAGACCATAGCTATTTTTACATTCCTATATGCATTCAGCATATAATTATCTTGCTGTCACAGCATATTAAAATAAACATTAAATTTACTTGCACATCATAGTAACTGGGATTTCATGAGTCAAACTCAGTACATGATACAGCCTTAAAACAAAAACAGCTGAAGGAAACAAATTATAACTGTCATTACTTAAGAGTAACTACATTGGTCTGAATTACATGGTGACCTATCATATGGCCATACGTTGTAGTGTCATCTACTAAAAAGTATTTCATTCATAAACAGTAATTTTAATAAACTTTAACTAGAAGTTATAAGCTAAATGAAATTCCTCAAGAGTAAGAGGCCAGCAATCTATTATAGTAAAATAACATTATTTCTGTTTCAAATTTTAGGTTATTACTATGAAATCCCATCCATTGGAGCCATAAGAATAAACACCCAGGTAAGTGAGTTGGCCAAATCCAGATGCAGTTTTAACACACAGAAAGTCGAGTAATATATGTCCTTGGATATGTTTGCTCTTCACCTCTGCTAAAATCAATTAAATTTTAAGAAAAGATAAAAAATGTAAGGCGCTGTTCTAGATTTAAGGGATTATTCTCTTAAAATGTTCTACTTTTTCTCTTAAGTTGTTGCAGTGAAGCAGTTTAAAACGTTACCCCGTTACCCTGGCCGGCTGGCCCAGAGCAGCTTGTGTGCTGTCACAACCCTGGTCACGTTCACCTCCTCCAAAGCAGCTGACCAGGGGCACACCGTGGAGTGTCTGAAGTGCTCTGTGTCCTGCAGGCCCCTGCACAAAGTCTCTGCTTTTGGCTCAGCTTTCCTCCAGTGTCGCCCTGATTCTTAAAAGATTTTTTCTAAAGCCTTCTGAGTTTACATTCTGTGGAAGAACTTTCCCACACAGTTTCTGTAAACAATATATTGTTTAGATTCTTTCGTGGGGGTGGAGAAAATTTGATGTATTAGTACCATATCCAATGGTTTTGGAGAGGTGGCTCAGTGTAGGGCCAATCCTCTACCACCTTGGGAAAAGTATAAAAGATGGAGTCAGAAAATAAACGTCCCTTTTTCTTTACCTCGCAAATAGCAGTGCTCGCGTGGTGCTTTCGCGTGTCCTACAGCGACACTCCAGGCCTTACATGGTCCCTCTTGATGCTGAGACGCAACAGCAATTTTATGATAAAGTTCTGTAAAACCAATAATTTTTTATAGTGTGTCTAGGCATTCATAATTCACCTTCTGCCATGGTTTCTGCCTGATCCAAAGGGTTGGTACTCCATGGAGGAGGCTGTGGATGTGTCTGAGGGAACAGCCCTGCTAGAGCATCTGCACTCCTGTGGGTGCTACACTATAATCCTGCTGTATAGGAGAGGTATCTGGATGTATCCAACCCTTTTGGAAGAGGCTGCAATTCTTTCCTTCAAAAAGGATGCAGGAACATGTTAGCAGACTTGCATGTAGATAAATAAAGGCACAGGACTCTGGGATTATATGATGAGATCCAAATTGAAGATGGACAGTGTAGAAGAACAATTACTCTTTTCAGTTTTCTGAAAGCCCAGGTACTCACATGTTCAGAGCAGCAGATAAATATCATAGCAGTTCTTTGTCCTTCCAAGGCCAGGCATGACATTTTTTGGCAGAATTTTTTTTGGCTTGAATAAGAACCCTTTGATTCTGTTAAACTCTTCCAGACAGTGTCTGGCAAGATGTATCCCTAATAAGATCAGACAAATAGAAAAAGTTGACTGAAAAAAGTTTGATGGCATCCACTCCCAAATAAGTCCAGAAATCTGACATCTCATAAGATCACCAGCTTTAGCCATACTCACAAACTGAAGGTAGGCAGGAAAAGGAGGTTTTATAATTCTGATTTTTGTTATTCCAATAGAAGTTACATAAATTGTTCCTGTAGGAGTTTAACATACCCAGATGTTACACCACTCACCCTCCATTGTCCACTCTTTCTTCTGGGTTGACAGTTCTGTAATATGCTTGTAATTTCCTTATGTCGTTAGCAATTAATTTTGGAAATAAAAAATATTTTTGGAATAAAAATAGTTATATTCTTATATTTTGGAAATTCTTATATTTTGGAAAAAGTGTGGTGGTTATGAGTGTGTAAGGTCTGTGTGACTAGGAGTGAAATACAAGAATTACCTTTTCAGTAAATACTGCAAACAGAAGATTCAATTATTTTGTGGTATAATTTTTAAGAAGTAAATAAATACTCCTCCTGTAGCAATGATGACTTTTGAGTTCCTTTTTTGCCCTGATATTTTTATTTTCATTATTTAGTTATTGTTTATTTAAATATTGTTTGTGCTTTTTGGTCTAATAATTGCCTTTTCATGAGTTCATTACACTTTTTAACAGGAATATCTGGATGTTTTGGGAAGACCAATGGTTTTAGCTGGAGAGCAAGCCAAACAAGTCCAATGGACAAATGTCTATCTGGATGCTCTGGTATGATCTGTATTTATCTGTACTAAAGCAAGAATTTTAGAAATTCAATAACTATACATTCTGCTTTCCCAAGAATCCAATTTCTTACAGTTCCAAACATGATATTCTTGTGTTTCTAACATCAGCATATAGGAAGAGATCTATTTATAATGTGCTGGTCTTACTTGCATCTAGTATCCTCCCAAGTGTCCTGAAATTTAACAGAGAAAACCAGTTTATTCTCTGCAGACTTTAAAGTGTAGGTCACCGCTGGTCTCAGTTTAAGGAAAAAAAAAAAAAAGAAGGAAGCAAGTAGCTTTCCATTGTTGTACATACTGCAGTAAAGGTCATTTGTTACATTTCTGGTGAGGAATTCTTAGAATTCTTAGTTTTTCCTCTTTATTTTTTTCTTTTCCTCCAAAGAATATTCCAGGAAGAATGAAATCTATCAGTATTACTAAGTATTTGCACAAATTTCAAACTTGGGTTGTGGTAATTGCTTGCTTGCTTAAGGTAATGATTTCTTTAGCCTTTAATTGGATGGCGTAAATAATGGGGATATAAATGAAAAGATATATGAAGAACTTTCTTACTGATGAATTTTTCACTTTGACCTTGTGAAACAAACATACTCAGGAAACTACAGGAGGAAAAGTATTGTTAGCAGAAATCTAATCTCTTGCTCTGAATAACCCACTTCTGAGCAACAGGGCAAAAATTACTGCAAAATTGTCATTTGGACTCACGTATTTATCCAAGCTCACGTCCAAGTCATGTCAAAATGCACATCTTCCCTTCAGTCAGCATTTCTGTACATTTTTTATCACCATAAAATTTTTACTGTCAATATAACTGAGCATGACACAAAGGAACTAGTTTTTCTTAGAAATTTCAAAGCCCAGAAGTTCATTAACCGTGTTTGTTTGTTACTGCTGAGGTGCTTGCTGGAAACATAAAGGATGTGATGACAAAAGTTCTTACGTACATATTATCTTCTGTACAATACATCTTCTGTACATATCCTGCTGTAAAGTCAAAGATAAATTTGTAAGTAGGAATAGAGATTTGCTTAGACGAGTAAAATAAGTGACACCTGCAGGCATCTCTTGTGTTACTTGATATACTCAGTGGGTTCATTCAGTCTTTCCTTCAAGGTTTTCTGTCTTCATGTGTTGCATATGTGTGTTTATGAGTATATAATTATATATACATATGTTTCTGTATGTATATACACCCCCCCCACACACACACATATATGTGGTAACTACAGATAAATATATGCACATAATTATATATAAATAAAGTAAGACAAAAGAAGGTAAAGTACTGAGGTAAAGGCTCAAATTTGTGGACTTCTCACCACAGCTGAGACCATAAAGGCATAGGTGTATCTAACCCCCTCTGAAGCCTTTTCCTGATTCTTGCTTGTATAAGGGAGTGTGTCTAAGTTGTCACAGTTGTTTCTGTTATCTGAAATTCCCTAAAAGAATTCCCTCATGTATGGCTTACATTGCTCCTGGTTGTGGCTTACAAGACTCATTCCTGTAATTTGGTTCTTACTGTCCAGTGGCTGTTTTATGGCTAAGACTGAAGTAATGCAAAGTAATGAGGCCACATTTGTGCATAAATTCAGGTTTTAAAATTCTGAAGAGGAACTTTCAATTCAGACTTGTTCATTCTGTCTTTCAAGACAGGCTTTAATAATTTGATGTATTTGTAGCAATTCACGCCTCTTTTCTAGCTCTGTTCCTTCTGATTCTATTTCTGTGTTGCTCTGTCTTAATTTTCAAGATAATCCCAGAATTTTCAGATACTTTTTGGTTTACCAGTTAGGCAAAATTTATTAATAATTGTTAGCCTTTTGAACTTTACCTTTTTTGGTTTTTTTTGTAACTGGGAGACTGTGTTATCCCCCATACATTCCTCTCCTGTTTCATTATGTATCTTTTCAATATTTCTTCAAAATAATGTCTTCTCTAGTGATTCATCCCTATTTCTCTTGCTTTCCTACAAAATCCACTTCACTTTGCTTGTGACTTTACTAATTCTGACCTCACCACCTTTCATTTGATATACATTGATAAATATAAGTTCATGAAGGATGTTTTAAAGCTCAAAAAGGTACTACTAGACTGGGAAAATAGAGAACAGATTACACCAGAGTGGATTCATATAGTATTCTAGCTTTTTTTTTTTTTTTTATGAAACAAAGGAAGAAGGATAGGACTCCTCAATAAACTGGATAGAAGGGGGAAAGTTTTAAATTAAACTCAAACAATCACATAAAATAAGGTAGAAATCTCCCTATGGGCAGTTTGGAATGGAAAACAAAACTTTCCTGGCTATGTGAACATACGGTGTTCTGGATCCTATTTTCAGTATGATTTGTGAAGGTTACTAAAGGAAAAACAGATTTCGTTTATCTTCCCAAATAAATGGAAATTCCTTGCCTCAGTTGCCTCAGTACCAGGGGAGACTTTGATTTTGTGAAACCCATGATGGGCATTATTGCACACAACTCAAAAATTGTGATGACAGGAAAAGTAGAGGAATTACCAGTTGTATTTTTTGGTTGTTTTTTTTCCTGTATGTGTTTCCTGCCTGTTGTGGTCTAACCCCAGGCATCAACCAAAACCAAAGCAGCCCCTCACTCATTCCCCAACTAGTGGGCCTGGGGAGACAATTGGAGGGAAAATTTGTGTGTTGAAACAAAGACAGTTTAGCAGGAAAACAAAAGCTCTGCACACAAACAAAGCAAAACAAGTCAGCCATCTCTAGGAGAGCAGGGCTCCATCTCATTAAAGGTGACTTTAGTTGTTCCCTTCCCTTCCCTTCCCTTCCCTTCCCTTCCCTTCCCTTCCCTTTTTCCTGTGTCTTTTCTTTGTATTTCCTTTCCCTCTATTATTCATAGTTTTATGCATAGTGGGTACTGTAGCTGCAAATATGTTTTCATATTAGGTTTTTTGAAACTTCTATATCTTGAGTTGTTGACTGTCATCTATTTTTTAAAAAAATAATGTATTGATCCCACTAATATGTGGACAGAAAAAAAAAATCACAATTTTAACTTTCTATTCATCAAGTCAGTGAAATATTATTTTAATTAAAAAAAATGAAAATAATTGTTTTTTGCAAAAACTGAAAGCAATTGCTTAGCTACACACATTCTTCCACTGTTCTAATATATTATGGCTTAACACTTGCTTTTTAACTAAAAAGTCTTTTTCTCCCTTCTTTATTGGTTATTTTTTAGGAGCTGGGCCTTGTGATTACAGGAACTCTGCCTGTCTTCAATCTAACAAGGGAACAAAATGGGAAAGTTGTAAGCTTCTCTTTCAAAATTAAAAAAAAAAGAAAAACAGCTGTTATATAAATTAAATTTAATGTTAAATGCCTTCCGTAGAGTATTTTGCAGTGTAATTTTCTTGTGCATCAGAAGCAAAGGGGTCATATCTATATACCTGATAACCTCCTGGGAACAAGAAAATGCAGTGCATTCTTTTACCCTTTTTGTTATTCTGAGTTTCGGGGTGTGACATTCCTCTGTCTCTCCCTGTGCCTTAGTGGCAGTGGGAATGCATTCAAGTGCTCAATAGATGGGAAGTAGATGATGATATTATTTAGAACTTTTTAAGAAATAATGTCCAGATACATTTCTAGGAAATCTCTGAGGCTATGACATTTCAGGGTGAAAGGCAGTGATGTGGAGAATATAAATCAGTATGTAATTAGTAACGATAACAGAAAAGAGCACTGTACATTTAGATTAAATTCTAAGTGTTGAATAAATAAAATTGGCCATCCCTATTACTGTCTGACATGGAATCTGCGTCCTCTTCACAAAACAAAAAACACACACAAAAAAAAAAGTGTGGTAAAATACTGTACTTTTGGTGTACTCCATTCAAGTCAAAATATACAGAAATTTAGACAAGATATAATTTGCTTCAGTTTCTCAGCTATTACATACAATTTATGAATCAATGAGGGTTTGATCACTGCCATTTCTTTAGCTTACTTTCACAATAGTTCTCTTTGTTTCTTTTTAAAAGCAATGCAATAAACCAAGAAAAGTTGTTTAATCTTATCTACAAGACAATGCCTGGAATCGTCCAAGTCTTGTTCAAAGTGACAGACTATTGATTATCAAAGGATGTCTTTCTGGGAAGAAAAACATGATCCAATACACAGGAGCAAGACAGGAACAACTCGAATATGCTCAATTTGTATCTCTACCTGAATATATTTATAGGCTGCAAAATACCTCCTCCAACAAATTTAACAAATGTATTTAGTATGGAGAAAGGATTCAGGTCGCACTATGTAAATGACTGCCTTCCCTTTTTGTAGCTGGAAAATAAATTATAAGAGAAATAGTTGTAGTGCTTGAGTCCCTGATTTCAAATTCTGATTATTCTTTTTACTCACTGGGTTTTTTTTTGTGTTGGAATATTTTTCATTCAGCATTATACTATAGCCCAAAGAGTTAATTGCTTTGAGGTCTCACTTACTAACTGCCCAACCTAAGCATGAAAATCAGCTCGGTGTTGGTGCTGGTAGTTTATTATCTGCAAAATTGACAATATTATTGCATAATTTTTGCTTTCAGCTGTTTTGTTCTTACATATATTGTTTATTCATCCACGAAAGTGTCCATCATCACAAATAATTTTCACATTCCATACTAAATTCTAAATTTATTAAATTTTCTTTTGGATTACTTTGTCATTATTTAAAATATTCAGAATAGACACACAACTAATTAGGGAGCTTCTCAAATGTATCTGTCAAAAAAGACATGAAGGCAAAAATACAAATTAACTGTTCCAGTTATTCTGCATTGTAAATATGTCTAATACATGCTAATATTTTTGAATTTTACCAGAATCAGCTGATTCTTGGAGTAATGGGGGTCGATGTCTCTTTGGAGGACATAAAAAAACTGACACCCAGATTTACGGTAAGCCACTTGCATTGATGGTTTCTCATAATGTATGTTTAATGTGTGATTTCTGTGCATGCTCATACTGAAACAACTGGATTTGAGTCAAAATACCAGCAGGCTTCTTTTCATATATTCTTTTGTATTGTTGTTCTCTCCAGCCATATTTGTGTTTCTGTGTGAATTGTCCATCAGGGTGCACCGTATAAAAGTCAGCTTTTACATTGGGGGGTATATTACAAGTAATTGTCTTCCTGTATCTTAAGGCACTGCCCTTTGGTAAAGTGTTTGGTTCTCACAGTTACTTCAGCTGATAATATTTGCCATTTATCTAGGATAGCTCTTTATATAAAATTTCTTTAATATAGGCGTCTGTCTGTACCCTACTCAATATGAGTGATTTATTTATTTAAACATCTACTGTGGAATTTCTATGAAAAAAGCTGGTGCAGTGGAAAATAAAAGCTAAGGAAGAAAAGGAACATCTCAAGTTTGACTGAAGGCAGATGCAAAGTCCTACATTTAGAATGGAATAATCGACACCACAGCTCAAGCTGGGACAGGATGCCTCAAAGGGCAGGAAAGGACTTGGGAGTCGTGCTGGAGGACACAGAGCACATAAGTTAGCAGTGTGCCCTGGCAGTAAAAACCAGCTGTGCAGTAAACATCTGCATCAGTGCACTGCCCAGATTTGATCTCCTCAGCATAATAAATACTCTGAGGCCCAGTGCAGAGCTGAGGGTCTGCACTACGTGGTACACAGGAAGAAGCTGAGGCAGATGCTTTTGGGCTGAAGAAGGAACCTAAGGGTTAGCTAATGGGAATTCTGGAGAAAATGGACCTTAACACTGCCTCAAAAGGAGGCTACTAGCATAGGGGTTGCAATGGAAATTCCAACTGAAATTAAGGAAGAAGGGGAGCAGGCTGCCCAGAGAGGTTGTGGAATTGCCACTGGAGGTATTCAAAGAATTGAAACCTAGGCCAACTTCGAAGTTGTTTATTTTTTAAGTTAGCTTTGTGTTGTTTTAGGACATGTGAAAGCACAACGTGAGCTACTGCTATTGTAAGGTAAAGAAGAAGAATCTTATTTTCTGATTCCAACTTTTTTATACTTTTCCAAAGGTGACAGTGGATTGGAGAGTGAACGGGCCACCTCTCCAAAGACATTAGACAAATTATTAGTACATTAAGTTTCTCTACTCTCATGAAGAAATGCAAAACAATATGTTGTTTACAGAAACTGTGTGAGAAAGTTTTCTAACAGAATGTAAACTCAGAAGGCTTTAGAAAATCTTAAGAATCAGGGTGACAGCTTTGCCTTCAGTGAGAGGTTGTACCAGCTGACCTTCAGAGGTTTCATCAGACTAAATCATTCTCCAAGTTTATGATCCTTAAAGAGTAAATATTAAGAAATTATCTTGTCTGTTAGTAATCTTATACTTCATGATGCCTGAGGCATGTGTTTTCCACAATGTGAGCATTTCTTAAAAACCATTAATTACTCTTTCTTCATTACTTAAAAGCATATAATGCTAAACTTCATTTCTTTCTTTCAGCTTTGTCCAAATGGATACTATTTTGCAATTGATCCTAATGGGTATGTGCTGCTACATCCAAATCTCCAACCAAAGGTATGAAACACCTTCTTATTTACTTCTCTATAATAAGGGGATATTGTCAGAAAAAAATCAGAAGGAGCAAGACAGCAATAGTGAAAATTCTCAGTTTTGTGGGTAAAGTAATTAATACATTTGAAATCTTTTGCCAAGTGTGTAACACAAGAAAGTAAAAAGTTCTTCTGAAGAAGAGAAAGAATAATTTGACTGTATTAATGAGATATCCTTTTTGATTTATTTTAAAAGACACTTCAAAAATATAAAGGAAAACCATGGAAAATAAAGTTTTTATATAGTCCTCATAACTGAGCAAGACTTCAGTTTCTGGATATTTGCATTTGATTTTCATGTCTTGAAAAATGGAAGTTTTGATTTGATGACCTCTCTTGGTGAATTCTTCAGAAGCAAATATCTGCATCATTACTGACCCAGTCTTTTCTTAATTAGAGGTTATTAGTAATTAGATAATGGCTATTTGCCTATTTATCTTTCTCTTATATGAAAATTAAGCTCTTTTCATTCACAGCAGTAATGTAAAATGAAGCAATGCAATAGTCTTATTTTAGACTTAATCTTGTGAGAAACTGATGGGTATGGACTCTGTTCATCTAGAGATGTGCTGATATCCTGCACTCTTGCCTCACAACTTTGAAGAATAAAAAACTCTATTTAAAACTCAGCTCATCCCAACTAAATCTAGGCAAACTGAGATGGATTATTAGGATACTAATTGTCATGGTTTCTCTGTGTAAAAATGAATGTGTAGTTTTTCATCTTAAAAAGATATAAAAGTCCAGAGATGCTTTCCCTTAATGCTCAAAACTTTGATTTAGAGTATGTTTAAAACAGGATGTTTTATAAGTAATAATTATGATTTTGTAGAATAATGTCTAAATGTAACATTAAGCATTTGTATTATTATTGTTATTGTTGTTATTAACAGTTACACAGACTAGACTTTTCCACTCCCAGTTTGTGTGGGGTGGTGCATGCTATTCAGACTGATACAAGAACTACAGTTTAAAACTAAGGTACTTGATAAAGATAGATATATTTAGAATTCATGGACTTTCTTTAACATGTCATATTAATTTTAGCTGAACCTCCCAGTAGCTGTTAACTTATTAACAAACAACATCTTAACCCTCTTTGGCAGCAATTTTTCAATAGTTGTAAAATAAAACATAACTACATCTATACTTTTGAAGAGGTGAGGGTTTCTTACACTTCCAATACTTCCTTCTTTTGAATGTCTTCTGCTTTCCTTCTGAAAATCTATTTCCTCAAATCACAACTGGTTCAACACAATTAATATTTTGAGAAATTGTCTTGAAAGTTTGTAAAGTTGCTTGCACAACTGAGAAAAGTCAGCAAACAACAAATTTAAAAGCATATTAAAATAATTTAAAACTTTCCCATCATGTTTATATTTGCTGAAACATATGAAAATTATGCCAAAGCATAATGAGAATGTTTTTAATATGCAGCTTAATATAGCTGAAACAGCTTAAACCATTTTTACATTTGTGTAATTAGCTACTTTTTTATAGTACTTAATTTCATGATTTATTGTAAATTTTCTTGTGTGTGTCTGCATATATGGATATATTTTTCCCACTGTTATGAGACAACAGGTGGATGCACCACCAAACAAACATAGTCACTGAAGTGAGTCCATTAAACATGTATTAAAAAGCTTAATCTTAATTACATTTTCAAAACAGTAAATAATTCTATTTCTCAATCTATTCTAAAGATTAGAATCTTTGTCTTCATTTTTACTGTGATTCTGATCAAAACCCATTTAATGGCAGTCCTAAAACTCCATATGCCTTCAGTGAGGTCCAATATTCTTTCTTATTGTTTAGGGGTTTTTAAGAAACTTAAGAGGAGCTGGGTTTCAGGATCAAATATAAAAGTAAACAAAAAGAGAGCTACTCTCATTCTATATGTTATTCTGTCAGAGCATGTGGAAGGGAGAGCTCTCTGTTAATTCTATTCACATTAACATATGTGTGATTTTTGTTTCGCTGTCCTAACACTGTGTGTAATTCTGGAAGAGAGCCCAGAACTCATGATCAGGGTGAGGGGTAGTCTCTGCTTGCAGTAGTAAACATACACTGGACAGCACTGATGTTGAGAGAACACTTCCATTCTATAAGTAGACTGTTTACTAATAGTGCAAAAATATAAATTACTGCTTTTTTGTTACTTCAGCAAATTGGTGTGGGCATACCAAAAGTTAAATTGAGAAAAAGGAGACCCCATGTACAGGTAACTGAATGGAGGTGATTAGTGCATTAGAATGCATAGACCTGGAAACATAATTAGAAAGCTTCTGCCCTGCTTACTAGGAAAAATCTAACTAGAGAACTGTTCTTTGTGACAAACAGCTTCCAAAGCATGAAGCTTGCATCCTTTCCTGTTTAAATAATAGAAAACATGCCATTGGCTGTAGTGAAGGATATTCCATTAAATTATGATGCTTTACTAATAGGTGCTAATTAGAGTCGTGCTGTAAAAATTCTTCTTCAGATGTCGAAATTAATTTGAAGACTGGAAATAAAAAGAGACTACTTGTGCTGGCTTTGCTTGCATAAACCCAAAGTTGAGAGAAGATCAGAAGATAATTATTGTGATTTTATTGCCAAGTTTTATTGCACAGTGTATGCTGCATAAAATTACAGAATATGAATATAAGTTGAGACATTTTTTTTCCTGGTGAATTCAGAGTAGGGAGTATGTTCTATCTGCTATTTGCATGGGGTTTTCTCAGTTTAGCAGACCCAGCTATACAGAATTAATTGCCATTCACCTGTACAGGGTGACTAGTCATGTTTATGTAATGCAATTCCTGAGCAGAAAACACTTATTGAAAACTGAAAAATCATTAAAGGAATAGATTAACTATGTAACTAGAAAAATAGTAAACTTAAATACAGTCTATTGAGTTTGATTTCTTACAGATATCGAAATCTCTAATGCAAAACTTGTGGCCTGCATAGCAATACCAGTAAAACATGGTGTAAAATCCTGATTCAGGTCAGTGATTTCACCAAGTGTTGGGTGGCTGTGTTTATAACACATGTAAATGGCCACTTCAGGGCTGGGATTTTTGTTTCTGCACTGGAGAAATCAGCGCTGAATCAAAAAAAAATCTTGGTTTTCTTAGCACACGTGGCTCCTCACCTTGCCATGGTGTGGTCTGGCTGCTGCTGGGCTTGCCTGGCAGTGCTTGCTGCCCAGGGAGGTGCTCCCATCCACTCCAGATGCTCCTGGTTTACCTCTGTGGCCCAGGATTTTGCTGGCTCCTTGCATTTCTTCTTTTAAAAGACTAAAGCCTTTGTCTTCATTAGTACTGCAGGTATGAGTAAGAACTAGGCTCCTGCAACACAGCAAAGAAGGTCATCCATAGAATTTGTGAGAACTGACCTCCCAAAACACACAACATTTTAGTTAACTTTCTTTTATGTTGCTGCACCAGTTCTTTCTTTCTTTGTTTCCTTCATGAGTTGTCATTGAAATTATAGATCCTTGCCTTTATTTGTCCTGCTGGAATTGAATTGCAATCCTTTTGTTTGCATGCTTCATTGCTAGTGATTTACTTCTGTTCTGTTTTGTTAAGTTGTTGTGCTGCTGAATGTGGTGGTGGTGTGCTTATTCCAGTCATGTTACATGCATGACTGGATAAAGAGAAGAACAAACTGAACAGTAAGTTTGTTTCTTTGTGGCTTGAAAATGGCAACCCAGTAAATGGCAACCTTGGAAATAAAATTATGGAGCCCAAATACTGGTAAAAACATTACTGGGGGAAAGAGACATAAAGTCTCATAAGTCTAAAGACATTCGTCTTCCCTTTTAAAGTAGCAGTGTAGGAATTTTCTGTTGTAGCTGTTAGTGGTTGTCTTTGTGCCTCAGGCACATCTAAGAATATATTTCTACATGGTTAGGATTTTTTGCCTATTAAAAGCGATTAATAAGTATCATATAAGAAATGTGAAGTGATATAATACAAGTCCTAAAAAGAAGAACAGTTAGTGCATATTTGAATTTTCACAGAATTAAGGTTCACTATTTTGTCTTTGGGTCTCCTTGACTATGACTTGCCCAGGTTTTCATTTGAAATAAGTATTGACCTTGATTTGATGTGCTGGCCTTTTTTTGCTTTTTTTTTTTTACCATTTATTTTCTTCTCTGTTCCTTTGTGTGTTGGAATGGAATGTGAACTTCATAAATGCCTCCTCTGCCATGCCAATGCCTTCATGCATGCTGTTTGGGTTTGACCATGCTATTCATTATCCATTGCATGTAAGATATATAATTTTTTATTTATTTTTACATTTTAGCCTTTTGCTATTTATTTTGAGAGTGTGGATTTGTTGGGAGGGAAAAGCAACTGCATAGAAATAATTGAATAATTTTGAATTAGTAGGGAGCATACCTTAATGCCATTTTATTGAAGTTGCTAGTTTTATCAACTATATATAAATAGAAATGAAAACATTTTCTTGAGGTTTTCAGTAAATATTTTAAAGCTATACCCAGAATATTTGTCTGCAATCTTTTCAGTACATATTCTCTTCCTGAGAATAAATGTATTGCTTTTTTCTCTTAGCAGACAGTGAGTCTTGTTAAGAATAAAAATTATTCCAAATAGCCAGAAACACATACATTGTGTCCTCAAGAAAAGGAAAAATAATCTTTGGTTTTTACAATCTTGAAAATAAGAGCTACTCTTAAGCTCTTAGTACTCCAGACTGTTACATGAAGGCATCTTTTACCATTTGTTCAGGATATTACCTTCTTCCAGTGCATTGTGATGAAACATGCTTGCAGTCCTTGATAGAACATGTGCATTTGTCATGTAACTTTGCCAGAGAATGCTAAAATAGGAGGAATATAATCCTAATTTTAAAGGAAGGGAGTTTAGTCTACCCTGTATATGTCAGTATAGGAGAATTGCTGAAATCCCTTTTTTTTCATTTTCTACTCTGAACTGGCAGATTTAAATGGTTAAGTAATATACCCCCATACTCCTATTTCCTATTTCAAAGTGCATTTGCTTTTAGGGGGTGAGATAAATAAGTACTGGGTGATGAGGATGGATGATTTTTACACCACACACAATCTAAAGTCAAAGGAGCTTAGGCAAAATTGCCAGAAAAAAAGATGGATTCCGAACAACTCATATGGAAGATGGCTCTGGCCAAGTAAATGCAGACTGCAACTGAGAAAGGAGCAGAGGCTGGAGGGTGGTCTGATCTAGTTCAGCAGAGGTACAGAGGTCTTCCAGCACTCCTGTGGGGCCAGGATTTTTACAGATGTAGGTCACCAAAGTTCTCTGCACTCCATGGTTGAGGGTTGATGTCATCAATGATCCTTAGGTCTGGAAGCTTTGCTTTCAGTATTTCTGTGATGCAGCTTTCTGTCTTCTAAACTGAGATAACAGTACTGATGTCAAGAGAAGTGCTTTTGAAACTCCAAAGTGCTCAGAGAAGTCCTGTAATGCTGACAATAAAAGTGGGGTTTATTTTTTATAAACCCCAAATAATTGTCTGTAATTGTTGCCTTTTTTGAATCTTGAGTCTGTTCCCACCTCACATCAGCAAGTCTGTGTTGTGTGCTCTTGGTAAAATTGCAGAGTGCAGTTGCCCAGCTGACTGGTTGGGTGGAAAACTCTCCCAAATTTCTCTCTCCTTTCTTGGAGGCAGGACTTCAAATGAGAGATTCATACCCTCCTCTGATTCCTCTGATTCCTCCTAAACCAGTACAGTCTGTGACATACCAGGAGCAGGGGAAGCTGCACCTCAGCAAGAGCCCCATACGTGACAGGCTGTGGACAGACACTAGCAATTAGTATTAATTTGATTTTCACTTATCCAATTAACCTCTCTATTCAACAAAATAAAATAAATGAGAAAGGGCCACTAGTAATGCTACAAGAGATTAAAATAGATGGGTAAGTAAACCCAGTAAAGCAGGCTAATTTGAAATGAAGGGATTAGAGTGGTTTGTAATATTAAAGTACTCTGTCTTTATTATTTGATCATTTAATGTCTTCTGCTTCAGAATCCTAAATCCCAGGAACCTGTTACGCTGGATTTTCTAGATGCTGAATTGGAAAATGATATTAAAGTTGAGGTGAGATTACCTGGTTTCTTAGTGCCTGTTGCTGCTCTTATTTCACCACATCATAATTGCAAAGCAATGAATAGTCTAGATTTTGAATGGGCATCTCTTTCAATATAAATCTTAATTTTAAATTTGTTGAGATGATTTATTGACATGAAGTTATATTTAGACAAATTTAATCTCAGCATTATTTATAGGCAAGGGCAATGCATTATATTCCTCTCATTTTGAAAAACACCATGATTGCTACTTAATTTTTCTTCATGAAGTAACAATTCCTGGTAAGGAAGCTAGAAAAAAAATTCAAAGCATAACACTTTTTAATACAATATTAAAATATTACCTGAAATATTTTAAAGGTGTTTCCCTATTAATGCAAGTTTGTTCCTGTGGCAAGAAAGAGAATTGAGAAACAAAGTTAAGTGTAGAAAACAAATTAATTCCTCTGGTTTTTTTTCCGTTATTGATTTTATAATATATTCAGAAATGATAACTTTCAAAAATAATTAGTTAGTTTTCTGAAATCAAATGAAAGACTTTTAAACATTTTACATTTTTTACATATTTTTCACTGAATTTGTTCTTTTATACTGACAGTAACCAGCCTGCCTTGTTATCTATTTAGTTATGCCTTAAGTTTCTTTGAAATGGCTGTTTCAAGAGTAACTCTTGAGCTGGTACAAAAGTGTTTCTGTGAATCAGTGCTATTATCTGAATTACACAGATGTGCTGGGAGGCACAAGAAATGCTAGGTAGAACTCCTTTTCATGCACACAGAATTCATTCTCTCTCTTTCAGTGCCCAACATCACAGAGCTGGCATGGTCCAGCAATGCAAAGTATACCAGAATTTTGGGTTCATAACTCTACTGATTGAGTATATATTTGGATAAAACAACTTCTAATTGGAAAAATCTGAAAATTGTAAAAAAAACCTTTTTTTTTAAGAGTTGTGACTTCCATTTTCATTATCTGTGTTTTTAAGAAATGTTTTGATCACTTGAATGATTATTCCTGTTACATGGAACACCTACACTTTCTTTTTCATTTCACTCTTTCCTTTTCTTCCTTGCCAATAGATTCGGAAAAAAATGATAGATGGAGAAAGTGGAGAAAAAACATTTGAAACACTGGTCAAGTCCCAAGATGAGGTAAGATATGAACCCAAAGAGTTACTTTTACAGGCATAAACCAAACCAGAAAAATAATGCCAAATGGTGAAATGCTGGGATATTCATTTCGTAGTGACAATTTGTACTATTTTTCCCTCCAGATTTGCTAGTTTTACTGGCTTAGAGTAAAAAAAAAATTTACTTAGGAAAAAAGCATTGTTTTGTTCTTGGTTTCTTTGGTGCATCATTAATCAGGCAGTTGTTGATGAGGTCTTACACTCTGTTCAACAGGAAATGGACCCAGCCTACATCTATGCATGAATTCCAAAACAAAGTGCTTAATTTGCTTGCAGAGATGTGTAGTTTATATTGTGGTTGAATGGGAAGAAAGTTGTGAGAAAAAATAAAAAAGTAATATTTTTATGGCATAAATGAAGACTCTTTGGGATAAGAAGATTTATCTTACAGTTATACCATGTACTTTCTGAACAGCTTGTTGAGTCCTTTATTTTCTTGTCCAAAATACTTATTCCAGAAAGCTACTGCTTTCTCTAATAAGCAGACATGTTTCCTAGCAATAGGAAATACTCAAAGTGGATGTGGGTCATTACATGGGTGCTCTGCTCCTTGGGAACCTCAGTGAGAAGAAATCATGACTGGTGTGCTGAAGGAGCAGTTCTGGCCAGAGTGTGCCTCACAGTTACAGTTCCCAACAGCTTTTTGCTCTGACCATAGATCAGTTTGAAGATATTTAATTTGATGACTTAGCAGACACTGCACAACCCATAGATATAAGCTCATTACAATACCTAGAAGAATTGCGTGATGTTAATTCATACTGGCTTTTCCCTCTTCCCATATCCTTCTAGAGATCTGTATCAGCAGGGCCCTTGCCTCCTTTACTGTTTCATGCTTTCTCACAGTAAAATGCTAAAACCAAGCTTTACAATACTGCTTTACAATCTCTGGGTAAATCCTGCTGTGTAAAATAATTGTTTTTTTTTCCTGAATGGTTCCAGTGTTGGAGAATGGTGCATGGATAGGTGTTTTCTGGGGCAGAGAGGCTAAGCCCCAGTGGATGCCAGCTCTGCCCCCTCACCTGTGTCAGCAGCCCGTGCTGTTTAGGATGCCACCAGTGCATTCCCTTAAGGGAAACTGGGTCGTGCCTGACCCACTGTCAGAGAGTCCGAAGTCCTGCTGGCATCTGAGATGAGGATAAACTGCTACTGAAGGAAGAGACTCCGTGCTGGGACATTTTCAGATTTATGTTGTTTTGTTTAAGGAGTACCTTTCCAGATCTATGAGTGAAAAAGGCTCTTTGTAGGTGGTTAGAAGAAGAAGGGTTAGAAAGGTCACAAAAATACAATAATACAATTAGGGTTGTACAAGACATTGCATTAATGGCAAACATTTTGAAGAGATTTCAGGTTGTTTGTACGTTTCTCAAGCTCTTTCTACAAAGGATCTGAAACAGTTGGTCCTGCAGCTCTTTGCCCAAAGAAAGAGGGAGGGAAGTATTGCAAATGCTGAAGTCAGTTACAGTATCTGGGCAGGAGGGAGGATGTAACATCCCTGGGCGCATGAGACTGTGCCAGTTACACACTGGCCAGACCACAATCTGTGCTGGAATAAAACATCCCAAGCCTTTGATCCCAGATGTCTCAATGCCAATGAAATTAATTATCCTCACCTTCCCTTTCACCATGGCCCAAGATTTCTTCCTCTATCCAGACCTCTCTGAGAGAAGAAAGGAGCAGCCAGAGCTGCCTGGCTATGATGACTGCTTCCAGCCATTGCACCCTCCCAGCTCCAGGCTGCTAGAACCAGAAAAAAGCTGCTTTAAACCACGGGCCACGCATGAGCCATGCATCACTAAGCACTTGATAGCTTCATATATTTTCTTATAAAAAAGGCTGATGTGGTCGGTTGCTCTGAACTGACAGTTGCAGTCTTCGGGCTTAAAATTTATGTTCTTTTTGTTTTGCTTTTTGGTTTAAGTTTGCATCGCTTTCCTTTTGTGTTGCAGCTGGCCCCAGCAGTGTCTTGGGAGATGACTTCATACTACAGCATAGAGACTGGACTTGTAGCAAATGTGGGTGGGGTGCTCTGGAGTCTCCCAAGGCCTCAGGGGCTTTCCAAGTAACAGAGAAGAAGCCATAGGAACAAAGCATTGCCACAGTTGGCAGCAGGGATGGGCAGTAGTGAAAACCGAAGGGTCACAAAAGCTGCAGCAGCATGTGTGAGTTCCTTGGCAGTGATAGCTGGGGATGGGATGGGCTCAGACTGCCCTCTAAGGAGGCAGGCAAAGGTAAATGGGAGATGTGAGGATGTGCTAGCTGCTGGGTTTTCTTTGAAGGGAGCTTTCAGCCAATTTGCTTTCAAGCACTGTGGCATTGCTGATGGCAACAGGATTTAATTACAGCCCAGTTCTTCTCTTCCCTCCTCTCCCACCTTGGGACTGTTTTTCTTGTGGGGGTACCCATGACACTCTGCCTGATTTGGAGGGACTGCCAGCACTAGGTTCCAGAAGCTGATTTTAGCCTGAAGTACACATTAAGTATAAATAGGCTTCGATAGGAATCTCTTCAATTATCTTTTTACCTTAAAGATAAAATGTATCAGGGTACAAGACACAGTTATACACATCTTTCTGATTTTCCTTTATATTTTTTCATTTTCTTTCAAAAAAAATGACTATGACATTTTTTACCCCATGCTTTGCTGAAAAGCAGCAGCGAGGTAATGAGAGGGTTTCAATTTATTAATGTTGCATAAGTCACCTCCTTTCCAAAGCCATGGTCATTTTCTCACTATCCTTTTACCACAGGGAAAGGAAGAACCTAGAGTTACACCTGTGGTACCTTTCCCCAGTGTTTGCAATGTTGCAGTGCAACAGCTGTACAGTCTTCAATGCTGACATACAAAAATTTGATTGTTAAAGTAATAATATGTTGCAGCTGGCATAATCTTATAGCTTTCAAAGTGGAAAACTGAGTAAAACAATGTCAGCCAGGTGGATGATTAAATCTATGGGGAACTGTGGGACTGTGCTTATCATGCTATTTTTCATACCACAAGAAAACAAATGGTAAAGATTATCCTAATGTATTAAGTTATTTAAAAATAAACATTTATTTCAATGTTAAATTTTTTCCCAAATTCAAGACCTTCCTAATTAGATTAGAAACACATGTTATGTTTAGCAAGCGGTGTCTATACAATCAGAATTACCAGACTGTGCCTCTAGTTATGATTCAAATTTAAATGAATTAAGCCAGTGGTGCTGTGACCTGAAAGGACAGGCTCTGACTGTTTTTGTTTTTAAAGAATTACCTACAAAGTCTTTTTGTAACTGAGATTTTTTTTTTAATATTTTCATAGTTTAACTGCATAATTATCCATAAAAAAGAAAGCATCTTTTATCATATTTAAATCACACAGATAATGGTTTGCATAGGTCTGGCTAATGTGAAAATTACAGGTCAGGTTTGTCTGATTTTATTTAAATTTAAATTTTGCTAATATTCAATAGAAATCATATCGTTGATTATTTTGCAAAACCTATTTAAGGAAAGGATTTGCAGCTCAAACCATTACTTTAGCAAAATAATAAATAGAAATACATCAGATTTGTACTTGATTTTACACAGTATTTCTCAAAGAAAGGTCACAATTATTGAAGCTCCTTAGTTTAATAATTTCATTTTTCACCAATATCTCTTTGTAGAGGTATATTGATAAAGGAAACAGAACGTATACATGGACTGCTGTGAACGGCACTGATTACAGGTAACTCATTTCTGTTCACTGACTTCCTTTGTTTATTTAAGTGTCCTTTTGGTTAATTTTGGTTAATATTTTTAGCATTACAATTTTTATACTAGCTAAGGTGACACTGGTGTGTATATTATTTTAAATTCATTTATGCACACAACACTGCAACATTAGAGGGAATGTTGAAACATTCCTTAACATTACCCCAAACAAGTAAAGGTTTTGCACATCTCAGGAAAGTTGAACCACTCTAGTTCAAAACTGCATGGCATAAATATTGAGTCAAATTTTGACCAAAATGCTATTTCTGTTATGGTGAATTACAGTAATCCTCAGACAAGTTGGATCCCAATTTCTGTTGTCTTCTGCACAGGTATACAATTAATGAGAATGCAAATATTATTTTCAGTGTATAACCAAACAAATCAGTTTTAACAACAGAACATATACCTAGGATCTTCTAGGCTTCTTCTGTTGAACTGCCCCTATCTTTATAGTCTGTAAGAAAAGGAAGTTTTTCTCAGACTGCCATCTAGCAATCACTAGAGAAATACATTTGATGTACATGACTTCTTAATTCTGCCTAAGCTTCCTGGCATGAAATATAGCAATAAATCCTCAGAGTATCCTTGCAGAAAACTTATTAAACATAAAATTATAGATTTAATTAGCAATTTCTGCTAGCAGTAACTGTTAATGGCAGGTACCCTGCCACTGATTTCCCTAGAGGAGAACTGGTGAAAGGCTATCACTAAATATTCAGCAATCGCGCTTATATTCTGTATAAACTGAAATGTGTCACTAAAGGTCAGCTCATTTATGGGTCAATTGTGCAAAATTTTTAATGTTAATTTCTGCAGCTCTTCATTAAGAACTGTGGCAGTTCTGCATAGATGAAATCCAAGTGTAAAAATTAAGAATACTACTTGGCAGTTGATGATACCTATTTAATGATTACTCATATCTCCTGTCCTTTACATATATTTTTAGAACTGAACTCTTATACATGCGTGGAGAATTTAGATGCAAAAATAATTCCTACATATTTTGAACAAAAATAAGTTTAATATAAAAGAAAACTTTGCAAATGCTCTGCAAATCTTAAAATATTATTGTGCAATTATGTTCAATAATTGGTGGTGGTGACTGCATGATTAAATAAAGTATTTTTTTGGGATCCTGAATGCAATAGATGTGAATGCAAGTATTGCTATATGCATTTCCTGGATAATATTGATTGTTGTGTTATTAGTGAGAGTCTCTGGTTATATGATGTGTACAAATCAGCACAGTACTAAGTGATATTTTTGCAGTCAGTGATTACCATGACATATTGCATTAGGATGTTAAATGTGTCAGAGGAAGACACAAAATCATGTATTTTTTTTATTTGCAATTATTTGGAAATTCCTTATTTGTCTGCTAAAATGTTCATTTGTTTTTAAAAGTGTAAATAAGAATCAAAACAAACGCAGGGACCATCATGATTGGCATAGACATACTTGTGTCTATTACTGAGTGTGAGGCTGGTGTTTCACTGTGTGTCTGCCTCATCTCGTGACAGTCCAAATTCCAAAACTGTGAATTACTTTCAAAACACAAAGTAGCTGAAACTGGAAAACTGCTGCAAATAACATAATTGCTTCACTTGTCTCATTTCTGTTGCAGTTTGGCACTGGTGTTACCATCATACAGCTTTTATTATATTAAAGCCAAAATAGATGAACCTATAATTCTAGCCAGATGTAAGTACTGTAAAGATTCCCTGTTTTTGTCTGGTATTTCCAAGTGTCAGATTCACTTAAAAAGCAATGTTTGAAATTCATAAATTTTGTGGAATTCAGTGAATTACCATGATGTACCCAAAATCTTCAGCAATGATTCTAACATCTGAGGTGCAAAAAATATTCTATAAAAATAGAATATGTGCAGAACATGTCAGTTCCACTGACAATCCCTACCCCTTGCTCTGTGCCTATAGAATCATTGCTTTATGTATCCTCTATTGCTGTCATTTTAAGGGTCTGGATACTATTTTTTCATTTTATTAGCAAAATATAGTGATATAGACTATAAGAGTATAACTTTTTTTTTTTTGTATTTTAGTTACAGTGTAATATTTAGCAAATTATCTCTGCTAGAATGATGTGAAAGCTCTGTTTGGTCTGAGTTGCAATTAGGTTTTATTTTGCTTTTTACAAATAATTTTAGTGGATGTTTGCATTGTAGTTTTTATTAGACTGATTTCAAACCATTTACAGATTGTGAAGTGATAGCTGAAAATTGCACATCAGTATTCATAGGTTTTTTTTTTTGTTAGATGTAGCTTAATTATAGTCTAGCAAGTACACAAAACACAACCATTCACAGCCTTTTAACTTTATCCAGGTTTTATGATAAATTTAGAGCAAGTATGTAGTTAAATAGAAAGTTTGAAAAACACAAAAACTCAGAGGCAAAGATATTGTTAGTTTAGGGAAAACTTGGTTAGCACTACATCACTCTCCTCTGCCATTGCTGCCACATATAAAGAAGAATAGAGCAACTTTTAATAATCAGTGATTTATTTTGTAACTTTTTCCAATACTGAGTACTTTAAATTAAATTTTTAAGCAGAGAATATGATTATCTTGACGAATTACATCATCTGGTTTTCCACTTGTATCAATAAAACCTGCAAAACAGACCCTTGAAATAGCCACAGTGTATAGAAGGTACTGAGAAATAATTAAGAACCTATTCTTCAGTCTTCAGAGATGTTTGTCTTTTTCTTTCCAGACTACAGTTGTATGTAAATTGAACCTTTGAATCTATGTACAATATTTTTATTCAAGGGGCTGTTTGAATAAAATATTGGTTTGTGACCCCTTGTGCTTTACCCTGTTTTTTTCTGTTTCCCTGCTTTCTCTTTCTGATGGATAGTGGCATCCAAAAAGGGCAAGTATATTCTTGTTGCTCAATTTCCTTCTGTTTACTGCAGCTGATATTTTTCACTTATATTTCTATTCCTACTGGATATTCTCCTCTGTATTCCTCATCTCGGGATTTTCCTCTTGATCATTGGGTACCATAGCAATAGAAAGGGAAAAACAAAAGTGAAGTATTTTTCTGTTTACATGCACATTTTAATATGTTGCTAATCTGTAATCCTTCTTTGTCTGGTCCTATCAGTGTTAAGTGATATCATCTATTAAAGCCATATTTTTCAATAGGATTTACAGTGATGCTACGACAATTTAAATTTTTACACTTTATTGCAGAAAATATTAGAAGTATTTTCTTGTTTTAAAAACTCAGCATCACAAATATTTATTTGTATCAGAGTTTACTTCTAGTGAAAATATCTCAGTTATTTTTGTGTTGCTATGCTAATTAAATGTCTTCCTTAAATAAATTGCA
This sequence comes from Chloebia gouldiae, assembly GCA_003676055.1. NCBI lineage: Eukaryota > Metazoa > Chordata > Aves > Passeriformes > Passeridae > Chloebia > Chloebia gouldiae. The sequence continues at coordinate 4,675,996 of QUSF01000020.1, read as the reverse complement.
AGATATTATCTTACTGTTTCCAGTTATATGCTGTATATAATAATCAAGTAATTTCTTCTATGTTGCAAAATACTGAGAAGCATAGAATTTATTAGGGGGAAAGTGTCTCAAAAGTTTATTTCTGAATTCATGGATGCATGCAAAAGGTAGCCAAATAGTTTGATAAGAGAAACAATGGCAAAAATTCCAGTTTACTTACTTGGTATTTAGTCTTCATCTTTTTAGTTACAGAATCACTGAAGCATGATCATTTTGATGAAGTTGGCTATACGTTTTTAGCACCAAGGTTGGTTGATTTCCCAGTAATAAGTGTTATTTCTGCATCTGATCTGATTATTGGCACATGGAGAATACAGATTTGACCAATAAATCTTCATTTGGTAACAAATTATCAATCTTTTATCATGCTGTAATGTAAATAGCATCTTCAGGCTCTGATTTCTGCTTATATTAGTCAGAGAGCTGTAAAAACTGGTATTGATATTTAAATGGAAAACTTATTCACATCAGGGCATTTCTTGTGGTTTTGACTTCTAAGATTTTACAACTATTTTTAAAATAGGTTTCATAATACTTACCACAGTGTGTTTCCCAACGTTAAGCCAAAGGGTTTCAAAGCCCTCTGTTACTTAAGTATTAGTTAATTTTCAATTAATTGAACATTATTAAGTCATTGAAAATTTATTAACTTCATTAGTTCCCTGAGGTTTTGTATTTTTAATGTGAAATTCTGCAGTTCTTATTTCTCTTTTAAAATTATGTTTGCAAGGGAAACCTGGTATGATAAAGACTTCCTGAAAACTGAGTTCCTCTAAAATATAATTATAATAACTAAAGGAAATGCTGTACAGTTAAGATAAATGAGAATTGTTGCATTATTTTTTCATCTGATAAATTTCTTTATACTTTTAAATTTCAATTAATAGATTGATTTCAATTAATTGATTGATTTATATGAAGTCTTCTATCTTAAAAATATATATGAAGTGTATATATTCATAGATATGAATATATGAAGTCTTCTATTTTAAAATGTCTTAAAATGTCTTCTGTCTTAAAAATTGTAGCTTAACTCTTTAATTTAATTTTTCTGGAAGGCTGATTTTATTGAGAATAAATTGTACCAAATACAACTTCCAGCAAGTCCCTACTGTCCTACAGAATAAAGTCTGTTTGATATGTAGCTCTACTTAAATGTGAATATTGGTCTAGTAAGGTAAATTCTGCCTGTGGTATCTCTGGATTATGATGAAGTAAATAAAGGGTAATAAGATATTTTAGACACATGAAATACTTGAACACACTTCTTTTGTGTGCAAAATTAATTTAATATAAAAGCTCATTTTAAAAAGAGAGCCCCCTGCTTTACTGATAAACACTCTTTACATTTTAATTAAAGTTTAATGCCCCTCATTATACAATATTTGCCTCCACAATGCCCAGTGACTTCTATTGTGCTTGCTTGCATTCAGTGAATTGCCCAATGATATACTGCTTTATTTCATTTCAAAAGGGACAGGAGTTTACTGTTTGTCTGTTTTGCATATGTCAAAATAAAGAGCATTGATATGTTCATGTGATTTGTACCCTAATAAAATTACATTTAAAATTTCTCAGCGTTTCATAGGACCTTAACCTATAAATCTGACCTTAGCTGAGCGTGGGGTGTCTGTGTTTCACCAGCAGTCCAGGTACTTTCCAGTATAGTTTAACCCAGGAGCAATTTAAATTCACTGGGCATATTTTTAGTGTACAGATAATGAGGTCCTAATATGTCCTACACTACTCCTCAGTTTTTTTCTGGAAATCTGTTCCCTATTTCATGTAAGCAATTTTCTTACAATCCAAATCTTAACAAGATTTGAACACCTAATTTCCTGTAGATGTCTGAATAATGGACATGGTAGATCATGGTAGCAAATTGACACAACAGTACCAGCTACTTCATAATAATTTTACAAGCCTGCTTGGACTTCTAATTTGTCTGCTTTAGAAGCACAAGAAAATAATATGAGAAAACTAATATATTGTTGTTTTTTCAGAGAATACTGTAACGATGTAAAAAAATCAGAAAACAACACTGAATTTCTATTAAATTTCAGTGAATTTATTGACAGAAATAGTCCAACCAGTTCTTCATGTAAGTACACTTCTCACCTCACTGAAATAATTCCTTAGGAAAACACCTTCTCTTGGATGAGAGTTCATGCTCAAGTTTTGTGAATTTGTCTTTTTAAGTAGAAATGTATCTAGTGTTGGGATTTTCTATCCAAGGTAGAGAGTGTAAAATTAGTTTTCAAGTTTTCAAGTTCTGGCTTTATTTAAGAAAATGTGTAGGGCATTATGCATCCTGTATTTTCCATATTTCCTCTCCGCATTTTACTCAAGCTTCAAATAATACTGGTTCATTTTAATATACTCCAAATATTTTTGAGTTTATAATTTCTTACTTGAATGTAGCAGCCGAAGTCTCAAACAGACTCAAAATCTTGTAATGAAATCTCCAACCTGCTTTGTTGTGATTTTATTCCAAAATAAGTAAAGAAAAGAAATCCAAGGCCAAAATGCCCAATAACCAGAATAAAAGATAAGGAAGTTATTCTGCTGGTTCACAAAATAGTTAAAGAGATCTCACTTGAGCTTGAGTAGATCCATGTAACTGCTGTAACCACAGATCCTTGTAACTGCTGCAGTGGTAAGCACTGGGCTTTGGGAAAGGATTAATTGATATTTTGTGACTGAGCCTTAAGCTCTGTTTAGAATAAATGAAGAGTTATTACCATCAGTAAGGTGTTAATACCTTGTTCTCAAGAAAATACCAGTTTTTGGGTTTGGTTTGGTACATACACATCTGTTTATCATTATTAGTAATTTATAAATACTTGGAATAACCCTTTTTTTTTTTGTTGTTTTCTTGCTTTTCTGAAGTCTTTTTGGCATGTTGCTGTCAGGGATAACTGATCAGTTCAGAAAGAATCTCTATGCTAGTCCATGTAACTAAAGGAATGTCCACTTAGATACAATCCCTTCTCACTAAAGGATATTCTTGTGTCCACGTTTGGGTGTTTGGTGTTCTTTTAACAGAATAATCTTATTCATTGACACATTGCTGATGGACTGAAATTTTACTTGAATACCTTGACTCAGTCTTGGAAATGAAAACATTCACCTCCAATGATTAAAGCAATTACTGATAATTTAATAAAATTGAATTAAAAATGAAAATTTTTGTGTAATATTTACTGTAAGCAAATATTGAGGACACATTTAGTGATGTTGTAGTATATAGTAGTGCTTAGTAAGTAATTATTCACGACGTTATCCACTTATTGCTGTATTTCAGTTTGGAATGTGTAGCAATTTTTTTTTCCCTTCTTTTTTTTTTCCTAATAATTAAGTTACTTTAATAATAGCCTCCTTAATGACTAGTGTTAACAGTATTAAAGGAGTGAGTGGCCATAGAAATTGTGTCAGCTAAAAATGCTTTTCATAAGAAATAACAAATAAAATCCCCACATTAACTCTTTAATTAATCTTCTGCTAAAGTATTACTGAAAAGATGGTTGAGAAGCACTGACTTCAAACTACCTTTTAAAAAAAATTTAAGCGTGATATCTCCATATAAGCTACTGATTCAAAATGAGTTTATTTCCCTGTATCCATTTTCAGATGACAATTGTGTTCTATTTGAGAGCCTGAGACTTAATTGATTTAAATATATTTATAATGTAGTTGAATTTCATTAGGAATCGTTTCCTTGCATCAACTGAGATAAAAAGTGTTTTAATAAACATGTGCTTTAAAAATTACTTAATTTGCAGTTTTAGGGGCTTTGCAAAGCTGTGGCCTATACCCTGACTACCTTCCTTATTCCTGTTACACAAAGACACATTTTTAGGATACAAAGAAAATGTTTAAGTGAACTCAACGGTTTGAGAGCATCTATCTAACTCTGATTACCTGACATAATTTCAAGTTAGGCAGAATGTCTAATACCAACAGCCACAATTTTTGTGGCTGGAGAATCTTGACAATTCAGAATTTCAATTTAGACTTTTATTGAAACTCCATCTCATATGGTTACACATTACTTACTTTTTAACTCTTTTGATAGGTAATATTGACATGGTCATTAGACTTTTGCTGGATGCAGGATTAACAAATGAACTTGCCCAAAATTATTGGAGTAAACTGTCATTGTAAGTATTCATTTTATTGACTGTGATTTTTTTTATGCATTTCAGAGTTTAAAAACAAAGTCTTATACATCTGGGTGTATATATAGATATGTAGTTAATGTTACAGAGAATAGGTGTTTACTCACAGTTATGCACTTTAATGGCAACACTTGACAGAGAAATTTGTGAGAATTTCAGTAAGTTTTCATTTTGAATCTTATTTCTATTTACAGTGATGGAGTTGTTGCACGATTTGTTGTTACAGATGGTGGAATTACTAGAGTGTTCCCCAAAAGGTAAGAATTATTACAAAATAGTATAATATGATATTTTGGAGCCTGAAAGGGTGGGCTGTTAAAGAGTGGCTTTATTGAATGAAAAGCTACATTCTCCTAGGGTCTAATCTGTACTGATCGCTATGAAATTAATGGAATGTCTTGGTTTTTTTTGATTTTACCTGTGTCACTGCTTGAAACTAATCTGTCCCATTATTTTCACAGCAGGCCCTTGTAATCCAAGTTTCTAATCAGTGTAGAGTAGCAGCAAATGCAATGCCTTTGTAGTCGCAGTGGGACCATGCTAATTCCTAATTACTCCCAAGCACTCAGTTGTTTGACAGGATGCAAATACTGAAAAGTAGTGGGTGATTTTTTTTTTTAGACTAATATCAGACCTAAAGGTCCAGGGACTTCAAGAGAGAAACATGTATCATTATCAGAGGACAAAAAGGGAATGTGAAATTTGACATACAATAAACTAGAAACACCCCCACGAGCGACTGGGAATAGTGAGGGCACCAGTACAGATCTACTGGTAAATGGCAAATTTATCTGTTTTCTTAGGTTATTCTGTGTTCCCCCAAAATATGAAAATGGCAATGAATTTTAGTTCCCAAGTGGGTTTCTTTCCTATTTTGGGATTATTCATGATACTAAATCTTCTAGGATGAAGCTCAAAGTGTGGCACATGCTGTAAAGGTTATTTTACATTTTGTTGTAAATAGTGTTGCAGTTGTGTTTGTCACAACAAATCTAAAAGTGATGAGACTAAGTTAGTACTTTTCCAAGGATACCAATAATTCTTTTTTTTCCTCAAAGTTTGGGGTTTTTTTGGGTTTTTCTAATGATTACACCTGTCTTTTAACCAGTGAAAACTGACAGATCCTAAGGACTATAAGAATGAATCTCATATTTTCCAACTGTGAAACACTGAAAGAAAACAACCTACAACACAGATTTAATGAGACACTAAACTTTTTTTTTTTTGATCCATTTTTTTATTTTAATTTAGGGCAGGAGAAGATTGGTTGGAAAATGCTGAAACTTATGAAGTCAGCTTCTATAAGAGGAGTTTAGATAACGACAACTATATTTTCACAGCTCCATACTACAACAGTAAGTCATCACAATTTAGAAATATCACAGCTAGCTAGTTCAACATCAGTGGAAGTTTCCCATACCAGATGAGGTCACTGGCAAAAGATTCAAGCGTGACACTTCATAAGGAAAGAAATCTTGGGGTAATATCCATTATTAAGGAAAAGCTAGGAGGCACTAAACAAGGTCATCATAATTTGTCAACTACTCTGGTGGCCCTGTGTGCTCAGAATTAACCTAAGTGAAAACATACAGAGTACTGGTGTTCATTCAGTGTATTCAAACACTGCTCTACAGAGATAATTTGGCAGAATTATTTTAACAGAAAGTGAAATAAAATTGCACTCATAATACCATTACCTAAAGTCTTAATAGAACTGAGTGCTGTATACTGTCTCAGCACCCTCAGCACTGACTTGGGGGACCAGGCGTAAGGGCCCAGAGTCCATAACTCCACCCACTGCGCCACTACTTAGTAAAAACTTCAGTTTTTAATTCTATTTACAATTGCACTTATTCACCAAAACCAGTTGGTCTGAGATGTTGTGACATTTAAAACCTATATCAGCACAACAGCAACTGCTCCTTATTGATTTGAGCAACATTAACCTTCTCAAGTTTGTCGAAAAACAGATGCTATGACAGATCACATTCTCCTCTCTTAAACATATGGGAGTCTTCACTGCTGTTATTTCATAACTGTTTATTGCATTTTTTTCTCAGTAAAATATAAAGATGTTAATTAATAAAATTCCCTGAAACTTTTTTTGCTCCTCAAACAGCTCCAGGGAATCTACTTTTAAGTTGCCTTTTCATATTAAGCAGTGTTGAAAACACAGTCAAGTGTATCAGAGCAGAAATTGTGCATTACTGAGTTGTGTCAGTATGCCCTGCATTGAAAAATAGGCAGATAACATCAGGATAAAAGCTTTGGTTCTGATCCTGGTTTTAACAGAGCTGCTCACGTATGTACAAGTATTTATGGCTCTGTTTGCAGAAGAAAAGGCTAATAGTAGCTTTATAAAGTAGTCAAAAAGAACAAAAAGAAGAAAAGTAAACAAAAAAGAAGAAAAAGAAAACATATATTTCTTATTCATGCCAGTGTTAGTGATCTAAGCTATCACAGGTGATAAATGTGTGCTGCAGCTGGGTCAGTGCTTTCGAAGAAGGATTTTTTAAAATCATTCTGCTATTTGAATAACAATAGATTTAAGTTTCAGACAAAGAAACCTTCTTGTCACCCTAACTTCTTTTTCTGTTTGCTCTTTTTTCTCTTCTATACTGTCAGAAAGTGGTGCCAATAGCTATGAATCAGGTATTATGGTAAGCAAGGCTGTGGAAATACAAGTTGATGGGAAGCTTCTGAAGCCAGCAGGTAACTTAGAGTGGTATTGAAACTTGAAATACTTTAGTTATTTGGTTATTGCTCAACAGCGAATTGGAAATTTAATTGAGATTTCAAAGGACCTTCACTTTATAATAACATTATTTTCTCTGAGACAGATTTAATCTTTCTAGTGGAAATCTGTTTGCATTTGAGTAAGAGTGTTTAATTTATTAGTCTCATGAATGATGTTGGTGATCAGACAACTGAACAAAAATCGTATTTTATCCTTCTCCAGTTCAATTAGTTAGATGACTTTATAATTTCCCCCCTTTTTTAGGATTATACAGTTACCTTTTTTTTCCTTCATTTAACTAAAGAAAACTTTCATGTATTTCTTGTTAGTTGTTGGAATAAAAATTGATGCAACCAGCTGGATGGAAAATTTCACAAAAACCACAATCAAGAGCCTGGTAAGCAATTGACCAAGTCTTTTTTGAACTTTATTTGCATTTCTCAAAGATTCCGATGCAAATAGGTTTACTGTCTCTTTGTGCCAGAGTCACACTGATGCATAGCTGCCAAGTAGTTGTGGTATTTAAATCATCCAAATGCACAAAATAAATCTGTGTTGAAATAGGCCATATTTTGTACGTGTCTTGCTTTCATAATTATAAAACATGGATAAGACAAAGAAAAATTACATATTCTAGCTAGTAGTATGATTATGCTGCAGTAGGGAATAAAATCTGCAAAACAATTGGTGAATGTTTTTTAATTCAATATCCCGGATGGGTAAGCAGTGAACAGTAAGGATTAATATTGCAACCAACATCACATCATTTTAGCAGAACTTAATGAAATAGATGCTTAACCATTTCATTCCATATCTCTAATGTGTAATACATCTGAGGTGTAAATGGGAAGGAGGAAAGGGTAAATGAAAAGAAAATATGGAATTGAGAGTGAATTGTGGAAGGAAAGGCACAAAATGAAGAAACTTAAGCTTCTTACTGGGTGAGGCAATGCTGCTTGGTTGGTTGTATGTTTAGGGAATCAATAAGAGAGTCTGGCTGGTTTAGGTACTGGAGCTGTAGCTCAGTGGGGAGGCAAAGCATTGCCAAGTGTCAGAACAGTTAAGGACAAAATTACATAAGTGAAAAATGGAAAGTAGGATAAATATTTCAAAAAGCATCACTTGGTAGTTGTTTTGCTGAGGACATAATGCAAGGACACACTTGTGTGTGTATGTGTACACATAATGCAAGAACATGAAAAAGCATGTTAGGAATCAAAGCCATAAAAACCAGCTAGGTTAATGGGCTTCCTTTACCACATAGGATTCCCATGCTTTGAAGGTTTTCATGTTCAAAAACGATACTTTAGAAGCCTTTCCTTCCAAACTCCAAACACGTGAGAACGCTTCTATTCTTTCTGCTTTACTTTATGCTCACATCAGTGACACCCTGACAAATCCTCAAAACCATTTATGTATATTGAGCATACTTGTAAAGGGTGCTGTATCAGAGTCTTTGGAGAAAGGCAGTCAAGATTGTGATATTGATAATTACTAAATACAGGTTGTTCACAGAGATATTTTTCATAAATGGCACACACTCAAAATTAATTTAAGTTTATATACAGATATTGAAAAGAGAATACTTTTTTCTTGTCTTGAATATAACTTCAAAATGCAGTTTATTTTGTAACATGTTTGTGAAGATTACCATACTTCTGTTTTTTAGTGCAACAGTGAAATCTGTGGCTGTGAAAGAAATAGCATGGTAAGTAAATGTTTAGTTTATGAATATCTGACAAGGTATTGAAATCCACTCTTCTCTAGATCTAAGACAGATTCTATCACTATTATTTAAGAGTCAATTTCACAGAAAACAGGGCTTAGTTGTTTGTGTCTTGAGAAAGATAAATGTTAGGAGGGGAAGGGGGAAAAGAGGGCATAAAATCAGATAAACTGGTTATGGTGGTGTAGTTATGAGAGTAATGTAAAGAAAAATATACAGGAAAAGCAATAGAGAATGATATGATGAAAAATGTGATAAAAATATAATAGTAGTTTGCAAAACAAGAGACAAATCCTGAGGGAAAAAAATAATTTTTAAAATTTTAAAAAAAGGGTAGCTCAGAGAAGGGCAGGTGCAAACTTAGAAGCACCAAAGTCCATAATGTGCCTTTCCACAGTCACTGGCTCCCAGCACATTCAGGATCAGGGGACCCCATCGCTCTGCTGGCACTCAGGAGAGCCCAGATCCAGAGACTGTCACCATATCAGGTTCTGCCATGTGCTTAAAAGCTTTTCTCAGGTCTTCTGAGCTCTTTAGAGGAATGTGAAGATCATTAAATGCAAGGATTACAGCAGAAAGGGTACTGTGGGGAGTTATCTGTTTGACCTCACTGCTATCTCTCCAGTCTCTGGCTGCAAGGATCTTTTACAAAGTGCAAAGCATGTGGAATCTGTGGGTTTCCCATTCCTGCACCTGACACCTGGAATAATCCCACTACAGTCCTTGGCAAGTGAAAATAATCACACCAAGCAAGCTGGGAGTCTGCCTTTACAATTTTTACCATTGAAAACTGCAAATGGAAAAGTACTTTAAACATGGCTGAAGTACATGAGAAGTTGTAGCCCCTTATTATGAACTGAGTTCCAATTATAATCAGATTTAATAAGGATATAGCACTCTTGGAACTAACAAAGTATTGAGCAAATAAGAATTTGCAAAACAACTTTTATGAAATTAAGCCACAAATAAGCCTTTGATCTGTTCAAACTTTTATTATACTGATAATGCTAATTATTATAACTTAAAATTGGCCCTTGGCTATTGGTTTGTGATTTGAAGATACTCTGATGTCTTGGGAAGAAAAAAAAGAAAAACTAGCTTCTTACAGAGTGTTCTGTTGACAAATCTTTCTTGTAAACATATTTCACTTTCTTACAATAGCATGTGGACTGTGTTATCCTTGATGATGGTGGATTTCTTTTGATGTCCAATCGAGATGAATATACACAACAGGTATGTATATTCTTTAAGAACAGAACATGAAAATCAACAGGAAGAAGTTTAAAGAGAAAAATAAAACATCTAACTTTCAACTTACTCTAAAGATTTCTGAATCTTGCTGGATCAGCAATACTAAGGGGTTTGTTAGGGTTTTCTACAGTTTTCTTTATAGATGAAGGCACCAAACTTGCTACCAAATTGCATTCTTTGTGCTTTGCCGTTAGGCTGGTAGGCTTCCAATGGATTTAAAATGGTGAGGACAAGTAGTGTGTTATCCACACACCTTCTTTCTTATGTTCTTCTTGCTCTTCCACAGGCCAGGTCTCATTGATACTACATTTAACAGTTCCTGTCTAACTGGGGAATTTAGAACTGTGCACTTTGTTACAAGAAAAACAATTGGAAATATTTTACCTTATCTCTCTGTATTGCCCCCCATCAGATTGGAAGATTCTTTGGTGAAATTGATCCTGGCCTGATGCGAAACCTGATTAACATGTCCCTGTATGCCTTTAACAAGTCTTATGACTATCAGTCAGTCTGTGATCCTGAAGAAGAACCAAAGCAAGGAGCTGGACTTCGTTCTGCTTATGTGGTCAGTAGTCCCATCTGCAGTGGCTGAAATCCATTGAAAGTCTGCATATGTTTATACAAATAAAATAACCTCTTGTTTTTTATTTTTCCCAGCCTACGATAACAGATATTTTGCAGCTTGGATGGTGGGCTTCAGCAGCAGCCTGGTAAGTATGAATGTGTAGGAAATCTCTATTCCCAAACTCTAATTATTCAATGGGTTGAAACTTTGTTTGACTTGGATTTTTTTCCTCCATAAAAGTTCTCTAGACCCTTTGTTTCTGCAGTTTCTCATCATGAAGATTCTTAGCTATGTCTCAAACATGACTCTTTTGTCAACAGTTCAATTAAGAATTGCTCTTGAAAGATTTTGTGATTGTGTGTTGTGACTACAAAATCAGCTTCAGGAAGCAGAATTTGGATTAATGGTCTAAGTATAATGGGTAATTGTGAAGTCTAAATTATCACATTTTGAATTTTTGATCACTTTGTTGCCTATTTCAGAATATCATCCTTGCCTTTTTCTAGCAAGTCCTAAGAACATCAATGTTTACTTTTCAGTGAATCATTTTACAAAATACATGAATCATAGAATCATTTGGGTTGGAAGGGATCTTTAAAGTTCATCCAATCCAACTTCCTCTACAATGAGCTGGCACATCTTCAACTAGATCAGGTTGCTCAGAGCCCCATCCCACCTGACCTTGAATGTTCCCAGGGATGAGACATCTCCACCTCTGTGTGCAATCTGTGCCAGTGTTTCAACATCCTCATTGTACAAAATATCTTCCTGCATCTAGTCTGCATCTTTCCTCTTTTAGTTTAAATCCATCACCCCTCATCCTACTGGAACAGGTCCTGCTATAGTTTGTCCTCACCTTTCAGTACTTCAGCTCCCTTTAAGTACTGAAACGCCACAAAGAAGGCTCTCCTGGGAGCCTCTTTTTATTCAGAGTGAACCCCAGCTCTCTCAGCCTTTCCTTATGGCAAAAGTGTTCCTTTGCTCTGATCATTTTTGTGGCCTTCATCTGCACCCACTTACAGGCCCATGTTTTTCCTGTGCTGAGGACTGCAGAGCTGACACAGTGCTCAGGTGGGGTGTTTTACCTTTTTCAGAGCCATGGCAATTGGCACTCATATCAGCTACTTCCCTCAGCACCACATGGGAATAAATAATTGGCATTGATGTGATGCTTTTGTTGCGGTGTGAATTGCACCCTTGGAGACTGGTCCTTCTTCTAAAGCTTCATGATACTTTTTTTTTAAATAATAATTACCTTCTTTATGAAGCTAAGAGTTAAAATATGTAGCAGCTGAAAAGCTGTATAGTGATTTTCTCACAGGAGTACTCTGAAGACTGTATGTTGTTTTTTATTGTTGGTTACATTTAGTGAACAGGAAGATAAATAATCTTGGTTTTCTTGGGCAACAGCAAGCTTCAAAAATTGGAGATGGGCAGTAATCCAGAAGAGAAACTTGAGTTCTTTTCAAACAGAGAAACTTCAGTTTATCAGTGTTCAAATCAGACCCAGAGGTCTGGTCTCAATTTAGACCTGAGGTTTATTTTGTGTGATGTTTAACTTGAAAGCACAACATTAAAGTACTTTACTATGGCCATGTTTTTAATGGAATCTAGGTCAGAAGCAGGCAGAGAAGGCCATTAAGCAACCAAAGTGAAAAGAGATGACCAAGAAATGGATTCAGTGAGGCACCTGGCAAAAGCAAGTACAGGGAAATAAGAGAAACCAGGTTATTAAAGAAAGCTATAGTGTTTCAGGAAAAAAATGTGGGATAAAGGTGTGAGCTATCATTTTCAAAATTTATATGGGATACATCAGCATTTGTTTAAAAGAGTACGTGTCATTTCTCCTTCATGCTCCTTTAAGTCAGGAGATTTAGGAGTTTTCCCAGGCTGCCTTTTTTGTTCAGTTCCCTGTAAATTCTGAGGTAAGCCATAGCAAAGGATTACTATTTTCTGTCAGCAAATTGCATCACTATTGAATAGAATTGGGTCTCTTCTGATCCATAACTGCTCTGTGCTGTCCCTCTGGTGATTCAAAGCACAGATCCGTGGATGTGAATCCAGAACTCCTTCAGGGAATGCCTCCATGGGGAAGGTGAGAGGCATTCAGCTTCTTTACACAGGAATCACGCTAGAAAAGAAGAATAATTTTCAGGTTGAATGAAGTTATACAGTCCCTTCTCTCTGTAGAACAAGTATTAGAACAGAATGAGATGAGATTGGGTCATATCTGCGGGTAGAAACAAGCCTAAAACTTGACAACTGGAAAAAACAACTTAGGAATGTTAAGGAGAAGAATATACCTGTTGCACTTCCTTTTTTGGCAGGCTGTTAGATGAGAAAGGGTCTATATGTATGGCAAGCTGGTCCCTACTTTAAGAAAATAAAATTGGAAAAAATGCCATCATCAGAGAAGAAAAAAATTAAATATCACTCTTTAAGCTTAAGTATTTTGGCAACATATATAGAGAGAAAATGTTGTGCATACTTCAAGAGCAAGAATAGAGATTATTTTAAAATCACCTGTTAGAGTAATGCTTTTTAAAATATAGTATACCAGTGTTGATCTCCTTCTCAGAGATTTAATGACACTTAATCAGTGTAAAGTATCTAATTCAGGAGTATGTTCCCTGAGTGTGTTAGAAAGGAGTTCCAGTTGTGGAGAAACACCAACATGCCTCTTTCACCTCCAACAGAGGTATAAAAGGGGGGCAGGGATAGTGTGATAACATTTCCACTATATGACTTATGGGCACACATTACAGCAAATCTGAACAGTAGAATAAAAGATTAGTGTGAAAGACCTGTGAAAATGTGGGAAAAGAAAACCAGAATCATACTGGAAGGTTTAAAGAGACAAAGCTTTGGTAACGGTCAAAAGCATAAAAAAATATTGCAATGCAAGAATTAATGTTAAAGTATGTTAATGACTTATATTTGAGTATTTTTTAAGCATCCATTAAAATACAAAGAAGAAAAAGCCTTTGAAAATAAATATGATGTCTTTCTGTGTTCAGGTCTATCTTGCAGCAGCTGTTTTTGAGCTTGACTTTTCCACGGTTCCTTGAAGCAGGTAAGTCAAAAGAATGTAAAAGAGTCAATTTTGAGTGAAGTAGAAAGTAAGAATCTGAGTCAGGGGACATATTTGGGTCTCCCCATTATGCCTATGACTTAAAAATGTTATTTGCTTGTTTGTTTATTAATTAATTTTTTTATTTTATATCAGCTGATATGGAAGATGATGATTTCGGTGCCGCCCTGCCTAAAACAAGCTGTATCACTGAGCAAACTCAGTATTTCTTTGAAAACAATGATAAATCCTTTGGTGGGATTGTAGACTGTATAAACTGCTCCAGGTAAAATTTCTTCAATATAAGTAAAAACTTCAGGATTTTAGTTATTTTACAAAATATAGAGACACTATTATAAGAAGCAAAAATGTATTTTGGATTAATATCACCAAACTCAGGACAGAGAAGAATAGAGGCAGGCAAATTGCATTCTCTTTTTATTTGTTTAGAATTAATTTTTAATTTTAATCATTAAAAAATTATAGAAATGCTTTAGTCAGTTTTTTGTTTTATAGTCTGTGCTCCATGAAAATTGTATTTTATCTCTGTTTTCTTTTAAAACCATTCTGCAATATTCCAAGGGATATGATCTTCCCTAATCTGGTTATGAATCAGAATTTTTAACAGTTAAGAAGATTATGCAATTTATCTTCTAATTTATCTTCTAGTTGACAGTGCTCATGATTTAAGAGCCCTGAGTCTAATAAAGCAAATGAAGGTGTTATATTTTTTATTTAAAGAATTACTCTCCAGACACCATAAGGAGGCCTATTGAAGATTATATTTAATAATAAGTGAAAAAATGTTATACTTCAGAAACATAGCATCTTGGACCTAGATTTCTGTTTCATACAAGAACCTGCTGGGGTTTTGCACACATTTTGAGCTTCTGAAACATCTTAGAAATTAGAATTAGTAGCCAGAATTCAAACAAAAAAAGGACAATATTTCAAGACAGGAATAAAAGAGAGATAGTTTTGGAGAATGTGAAAACATCCAAAATACATTTTTTCAACTTCCATGCTTTCTCCACCATGTTGCTAGTATGTGTTGAGTTTTTTTATAAATTGAAAACGACCCTACTATCTTAAATATCTTTTGCAGAATTATATGAACATAAAAATACAACAAATGCACTTCCAATACATGACATGCATATCCCATGCTTCTCTCTCGCCCTTCTTACAGACAGGTTTATATTTTGGGACTTTGTTTGTTTTTGTGGTTGGGGTTTTTTTCTGTTAATTGATGTTGAACTGATGTTATTTCTCAGTACAGCTACTGCAGTAGCAGCACAGAGCTAGCTATTAACTCAATTAAAGTAATTTTATTCTCTTTTCCTTTTTTTTCCACTTACAAGTCTAGTTGAAAAAGGGTATGATGGAAATGTCAAAAAGATTACAAAATTCATTATAAATCTTTCTTACTATTTGTTAATAAAAAAGATAAACAGTAGCAAGCAGACTAATCTGTGAAGCCGGATTATTTTATTCCAATACTGTATATCCTCAAATACGATTTTCCTTACTTCATTGAAACGTAGGTTTTTGTTGGCTTTTTTTCCAGACTTTATCACGCAGAGAAGATTTCAAACACCAATCTAGTGTTCATTATTAGTGACAGCCAACTGCTGTGCCGTTCCTGTGACCCAAAGCCACTGATGCAAGCGGAGAAGCCGGGTATCCTTTAAAAATCAAGTTATTTAGCAGTGTGGATTGATTTTTGGCTATGGGATACTGGAATCTATTTGGGGAGAAATGACCCACTTATCTATGTTATTACTAGGGTTGCCACTGGGATATTTGAAGTAGCAGGTATTTGTGGGTGATACCACAAATCATGTGAAGCAGCCTTCATAGAGGTAGAGAGCCATGCTAGTGTTTTTGAGAATTTAGACAGAAATGGGCTCAAAGGAACTTAAATTTCAAAACAAGCAGATAGAAAATCTTGGGCCCAGGACAGAATAATTGCCCAGCTGGACAGGCTAGGGAGAGAGTAACAGAAAGATTTGCAGAAAAAAGCTGGAGGCTCATGGTGGGCAAGAAGTTGTGAGTTGGCACTGTGCCTTGCAGAGAAGTGGGCTGGTCACATCCCAGGCTATGACAGCAAGAGTGCAGTCAGCAGACAGGGAAAACTGATCCATCCCAACTCTTCAGCACTGCTGAGACCACATCTGGAGTTCTGTGTGCTTCCCAGGACCACATTGGCATACAGGAGGGAGTCTAGTGTAGAGCCACCAAGGAGGTTGGCATCTGAGAGCACAAGCAAGGAATGTCTGAGTGTCCTGTGATTTTTCAGCTTTTAGAAAAGACAAGGGTATGTCTTTCCAGAGAAAAACCTACAAAAAAATAAGAAGCCAGGATAAAGTAGAGATGCTGCATGTTGGTTAGTTGATGAAGGCACTTTAGTGTATGCCAGTCTCAAAGATGAGTTTACTTCTTGTGGTAATTGCATTACCCATCAAAGGCTAGAGTTCATCCAGCTCTATAGAATTTCTTCAGAGCTGGCTGGAGACATAGGTGGCTTACGTGCTAGGCAGAGTTCTTGCAACACAAGCATTGAAGGTAAAAGCATGTGAAAAAGTGTTTTAATTAACAACCACCTTCATGAAAATCTCTCTGCTTTAGCCTGTTCACTGCAGTAGACAGCTGTGGTGATGGAAATACATAAAACCAGTATAGACATTCTAGATCAGGAGAAATGCATCTCAGCCATTCTCTTCTACATAGGCTTGAAGACAATGTGCCAGAAGTGGTAAATCAAACCATAATTTGGATTACTGTGACAGAACAAGGAAAACAATTAGTAATACCTCCATCCACAACAGGAAGTTAGTGGAGACAGCCTCTCCCACTCCTGAAAGAAAAGCAGATGGTGGTACAGATGACTGTGTTTCTTTGGCACAAGGAATGCATTCATTGCCACATTAATAAAACTGGAATTCCGTCTACGCTTGGGCTGAAAAGGAAGTTACATTGGGGTGTCATCACAGAACTATGTAAACTTAGCCTAATATTCTAATTGGCTTCAGTCCATGACAGCTTGATCAACTGTTTCCACTGTCTGAATTTATGGACAGCACTCACTATAGAAAATGAAGCATGATGGATGGGAAAGGGCATAGGACTTGCATTTCCCTGTGGAGCCAAAACTACTAGAAAGAAGTAAATTACCTAAAATGGGAGTCAGAACAGCTGGGGAGGCTTATATAGACTAAAGGAACTATTTTATTTTTGTTCAACTGTGCAGTACTAAGCTATTCAACTCTTTTCTGTAACTAAGGTACCTAGTGAAATGCAGATGTAGCATAACATCACCCAAGCAGACAAAATGACCTTTGGGTGCTATTTAGATGATTATTATTACACTTAGCTTCCTTTTGGCTGGTACAGCTTTGCTTATGCACAGTTTTTTGGAATATTTTTGTGTTTTAACTTCCCTTTCAGATGAGCCACAGCTGAGAAAAGGAGAGATGAGTCTGATAATGTCTGAATGAAGGCAGATGCAGATCTGCAGAAATAAATTCCCCATCATCTTGCCTTCTCTTCCCTTTGGCCTCTCCACTTGTTGCACTGAAGCTGCTGTACTACTCCATGGTAGTGCATGAACAGGATTGCTTCGAGTGTAAATTAGAGCTACTAAGATGGCTCTCTATTCTTTTGATAGATTTAATATGTGTACTACCTAGAGTGGAATAAAAAAAAAGCTTAGCATACTGAATGGTAACATAATCAGGTTTCACCAGAAGGCTGTTTTGCAGTTTGCCACAGCCATGCCTTTCAAGGCTGCTGCAATGCCTCATTAGCCAGTGGCCCATGTGAGCTACAGTGTGAAGTACACTTTAACACCAGCAATTTCAGATTTCAGAGATGTGAGCTAAAGCAGTTCCTCATATATCCAGTTAGCTACATAATAGCATGTCACTGCTCCTCTTGCTCTCCTGCTGTTCTGCTGGTAGTACGGACAGCATTTTCTGTCTGCCTTCATCCCTGAAATGCTAATGGGATCTCAGTAATTCTCCTGCCATTTATTACAAAGCCTACAGTGGCATGATCTTTTCTGTGATATCTGGGGTAACATAAGTGTACCCATAGTAGTTTTTACAGGCTTTCACTGCTATATTCAACCTGTATATGACATTACTTTTCAAAAAAAGTTTAATTGCTTTTACTTTGGATCTTCATTATAGCAGAGTCACTCGGTGGTAATATAAACTATCACTAATCAACAGCATTGAAAGTTTACCGCTTTATCAAATATTTTCTGAAATATTTATTCAATGATAAAAAAGGCAATACACAAAATGTTAAAAGAACTCAGCTTTTATTTCTGTTTATGGTTCTGAAAATACTCTAAAAAGTTCTGCAGGAGGTTTATTTTTTTGATTATAGCAGTATAAAAAAAGAGGTATTTCATTTAGATTTATCTAAATGGTTGCATTGGGTTGAGTTTCTTGAATTTAAACAAGGAACTGTGAATGTTGATGTTTATTCCAGCACTATCTGAATTAGCATAAATCTCTCCTGCCATAAAAATAAAAACAGAATGTTGATCTTCTCATGTACAATGCATGAAAAACAGTGACACTCCTTAACCAGAGCAACAGATGAAGGGCCAAATCCATGTGAAATGGTCAAACAACCTAGATACAGAAAAGGTCCCGAAATCTGTTTTGATGAAGCCAAACAGGTAAAACTGAAGTTGTAAGACTTTAAGACTATGTTTAAAAACAATTGTAGAGCAGCTTTAGATGATCAGTGAAAACTCTGTTTAAATGTACCTTGGTGCCTGGTAACCTTTTTATCATTAAACATACTGTTCACTCTAGACCATAGCCACTTTATTTCAATTGGCATAAACTTAACAGCTGCTTTCTTATCTGCCTGTCCTATAACCATCGCACTTTCACACACGATTCCCACTAAAGCTTCATCAGTGATTTTAAAACTGTTAGTCTCTGTATGGTGCTGTGAAATTCAGTTCTTCAACAGCTTGCACAAGTATACAATAATCTTGGTTTAGAAGTAGTATTTTTATAATAATGTTTACAAATATTAATTAAATTATTGTCAAATTATTAAAATTTTATATATGTTTCAGGATGTTGTTTCTAATTTGGCAAATTGTACTGCCTTGAGGCCATGTTCTTAGCAGGTTTAAAAGTGCATTGCTTTACTGAGATCACCAAAACTATGCTGTTTTGTGTTGGATGTATTAGTCTTGAACGAGAAAAATTATAATTGTGCCACATATCTAAATTTTTTTTAATATTCTTTCTATGTTACCTTTCAGAGATACAAAAGAGATTATGCTGAATTCAAGTTGTTCAGAATAAATCTCAAGACAAATAGTACTGAACAAAGAAGTGCCTGGCATTAGATACAATAAATAATTTAAAAATGCATTTTCGATGCCTCATGCAATTCTGCATTTTCTGCAGTGGAAAGATTGTCCCAGACCAGTGTGCTTAGTTGTCTATAATTGCTGTATACCAAATTTTTTTCCATTGTGTTCTCTGCTTTTCTTGTAATGAGGCACAATTACTGAAATGTCAGTAGTATTTAAAAAGTTTAGAGAATTGGTATTCAATGCATTTTTTCAAGTAACTGAATTTTATTTTTAAAAGGAAGTCTTCTTACTGGTCAACAAAGATTAAACAAATTGAAAACCAATCCAAAAGCTATCCAGCCATTGTAAATAATCCAAACCATCCTGATATGATTGTGTGTGAAAGTACAACTCTTGCTCACTAGCTTGATGTGCTGATCAGTGTGTAAGTCATCTGTTTTGTAACAGTGGATTGTTTTGATTAAGTTTATTTGCAAAATTTGCTGTGAATCTCTTGCTCTTGGGTGGATGCTTTCACATTAACTCTGCTAACTGCCAGCAATCTGCATGATATCTCATCTTGTATGTCTTTTTTTCTGTGTTTTCTTTCCTTTCCTCTACTTGCTACTTTGCCCCGTTATTAATAGGATCAGCCTATATGCACAACGAGTCGTGCCTCTGCCATGATGTCCGCTCCTATCTTCATTTTTCTGCAAGTTTTCATGTGGTGTGGATGGTCAGTTACTTTCTCTAATTTTTTGTTTTGTTCTTGGCTTAAAAAATTAGCAGACTTTTTTACTTACTGAACATACAAAAGAAATCAGAAAGAAGCGAGTCCCAAAAGCAACAATCTGGAGTAAATTACTGTTGCAATATTAAGGGAAGCTAATATTAAAAAAAAAAAAACCTGTCTGGAGCCTTATAAATCACAATTACTAAACATGAGGGCCTCTCCCACAGAGCATACACAAACAAGGCAACCTGTTGGATTATGGTTGGTTCTTTGAGATTGCAGGTGTACCAGCTGAGTCCACATCCTTCACTTCTCAGCATTTTTCCCTTGTCCTTTTTAAATGAACAGAAGAAGAAAGTTTTTTTCACAGATAAAAAACATACAAAGCAAATAGACGATAGAGTATACCTGTGAAAGTAAACCTTTACTTAGGGGTGGCAAGGAGGAGTGTTATGTGTGAGTGTTCCTATTGAGAACGAACACAACAGATAATGATGGAAGAAAATGGTGTGCATCAATTTGGTTAAGCTAGGAATTCAGTAAAATAATATTCTTTTACTTCTTAATTTTTGGTGACCTAAACATATTAATTGCCTGATTACAGCAGAAGGTGAGGTTTTGCTTCTAATTAACTCTGTGAGTAAGTTCCTGTGTATTGACCAAGTGCAGACTCTGGGGTTTCCAACTGCAGCCTTGGCAATTAGACTGTGTTGCATTTGATGGTGTGGGACTGCATCATGTGCAAGTTACATGTCTGCAAGAGCACTGCTGAGCTAAAGAGCAAAAAATGTGTGTCTGAAGGGGGATCTGATCAACATTGTTCTGAAAACCACTAGAGGGAGATACTCACATATCTATCAAAGTAAAGCAAACTGAGGCAGAACCGAAAGCTTACAGGGCATTTTTCAGAGTTAGTGTAATGAAATATTGAAAATTAATAAAATATTGAAATTAACTGAAATTTAGAACAGTCATTTTCACTGTAATTTATATTCTCTCTATACTTAAGGTAAGTTTCAATTAATATATCTTGAAGATAAATGAAAAAAAATCTTTATATTCTGCTTAACAGTTTATTTTTTGAGTAATTTTGAAGTTTCTTATTCTGTATTTAAATAATGTAGTTTCTTGCACACCTAGGAACTTGCACAGCCATAGCAAAAGGTTGTAGGAAAAGGTGAAAGGCCTTTCTTTAAGCCAATAGTATTTCACATTCAAATGTAGATTAACATCTCATGTTCTTGCTCATGAACTTTGCTCTGCACATAGCTTTCTTTAATTAAAAAGCTACTGCCTAATGTACATAAAGCAGCAGAGACTCACCTTGAGCTGAATTCTTTATGTCCAAAATGTGCTTTCTACTTAAGGTGGGAAACACCCAGAATATAATTTTAGCTGATAAGCTTTTGGCAGCAGAAAGTTATAAAGGTAATTTTGTTCATCCATCTTGTTTTTAATAACTTTGTGATTTTGGAAATGGGTTCTCTCTGGACATTAATCTGTGTAGTTATATTAAAATCACTGAAGCCAACACAGATACAATCCAGATGATCAGGTTCACTAACCTGGCAGGTTTTTTACTTTTCATCAAGGATAACAAAATAGTCATTATCACTGCCTCAAATGGCTTGCTCTTACTTTGTACATGCACACTGTTTTTTTCTGCCATACCTGAGAATAAAGAATAAAGAAGAAGAATATAAAGAAGAATAAAGAAAAGAACTGTACACGTTTTTAGCCCCCACTGGGAATGTTTTACTTCCATCAGCTTCCAAGTATGTCAGTGGGATCTTTGAGGGTGATTGACAGTCCAGGCAACTGGATAGATCTTGATGGAATTGCCTGTGTCTGTGCATGGGGAGCTGTTCACCTTTTGGAAATTACTCTTGAGTAAAAGCAAAGGTGTTCACCATGTAATATGAAACATTTAAAATACATGCTTATAGAAGGTATAACTGAGGTAATCCATTGGTGTCAAAGGCCACATCAGAAGCTCTTTGGGCAGATGTTGTTTTAGCCTTTTATAAGTCAGAGTAACACAGTGGGTTCTGATGAATTTATTATAATTTTTAAAAAAGTTTTAGTTCATTAGATAGTTATAGAGCACTTCTAAACTAGTAACAAGTGTGTTTATAGCCTTAGTGTATACATGTATATATGTATTTATAGTTCCAAGAGTATTTTTAAAATTTTGGACTGGCAGTGTCTTCAAGGAAATGCTGATATACAGCAATGAGTATGTTATTTTGATACTTAAAAATGAAGGTATGGTTTTTAAAAGCAATCATTTCCATCCTGAAAGTGCTGAATAATTTTCATGGCATGTGATATTATAAAACAGACTTATCTAAAGTTGTCATAGTAAAGCATGACATGAAGAAGATGACATTTGGATTTAACACTTCTCTACCTCAAGCATGCAGGGAAATTTGATGCAATTAATGCAAGAAATTTCTCAAACACTTCTGGTGAAATGAAAGCGACTTACAACAATTCTTTCCAATTTCTTTTACAACTCTGTCTCTCTTCAAAGAGAATTTATACACAGACATAATTTTGAAGACAACAGAGAGGACATCCCCAGCTGATCTGTTATTCAGAATTTGTGTGATTAATGTCATGGGCTGGAAAATTTCAGTGAAACTGCTTAAAAATAGTTCAGTGTCTAATTGCACTAGAAGAGGTAAAGATAAGATAATATAAAGAGAAGATAAAACAATGCTGTATATCTTTGTTTTAAGATACTTTAGAATAAATCTCAGAAATAACATTAACATGAAACAGCTGAAAACTTTTGTTAAAGCTCAAGAAGAGGGAAAGTGTTTTTAAAAAAAGCATTTTGAAGACCATTCAAAACTGACATTTTTCTCAATCTGGTTTTAAATTTGGGATGGAATCCCACTTATTTCAAGGGGACTGTTGATTGTTTTAATTTATGTAATTAAACACATAATAAGATTTTCTCCTCTTTTTTATTTTATATTTTCACATTTCCTGTAGTTTTGATAACAGAGCATGGAAGAAAATTACAATGTGA
Source organism: Chloebia gouldiae (assembly GCA_003676055.1). Classification (NCBI taxonomy): domain Eukaryota; kingdom Metazoa; phylum Chordata; class Aves; order Passeriformes; family Passeridae; genus Chloebia; species Chloebia gouldiae. Next base: position 4,653,331 of record QUSF01000020.1, on the reverse strand, counting down.
AATTCTGTGGGGAAAAAAATTAATTTAGATGGGATTTACTGTACCTTGTTTCCCACTACTATTTCTGTTTTAGCTTAGGACACAAAAGAATTAACTGATTCCAGAGACAATATTTAGAAATTGTTCTTGGCAGAACTGCTGGTTTACCACTGCAAATTGGTCTACAAACCTCAGAAATGTAATGTGGCTTTGATCAACATGAGGTTAAAATCTCACTAAACTTGAAATATGTGTATAAACCTTGTATACTTCTGTGCAGTGCAGTTTAATGCTGCGATTCATTATAAGACAATGCCTGTCCTGCGTGAGGTTTCCAAGATATTCTCTACTCTTATGAACTGTGAATCCTTTAAAAACTTCTCTGTGTAGTCTTAGGGAGAGGGAAAAAGGTACTAAGATACTTCATTTCAACCCAATAGGAATATTACTTTGTATGCCTGATGGATGTAAGACTGGTTGAGACATTGTGGTGTGGTTAAAAAAAAAAAAAAGTCTTGTAGAGCAAATAGAAATGGACAACAGAATGGAGGGTGTTTTCAAAAAGATGTGGTGGCAAGATTAATTTATCAACACAATTTGCAATGTTTGGTCTAATGCAAGATGACATAAGCTGAGTCCTGTATAACTCTGTATGTGGAGGCCTACTTGCTTTCTATCTATGCTGGATGCCATTTTCACTACAAAGGTATTTTCCCCTCATGTTATGCACAATTTTGTTTAAGACCTTCAGTTTACTACTTATAGCCTCCAGACATCTCCTGTCTGTTGGAAATTTTAAATCTCCTGCTTTGCTTTCAACTCTTTCTTCAAAGATGACTCTTCTAAGTAATTTCAGTGATAAGAATAATAAATACCAAGAGGTAACACTGAGTACCATTCACTGAATTCATGTGAGAGGAAACCTTTACTGATAATTCTGTTTTTAATGGTAATCACTGTGAGGAAGAAGAAACAGGGTTATTTTTAAGTGCTTTAAATAGAAATAAAGCTGCATGACAAGACACAATACAGATGCAAATAGTGACAGAGCCAAACTAAATAAACCAGAATGTTCAGTGCATCTTGAAATCTTAGCATCCTAGTACAAATCTGGTGCAGCAGAGTTCACTTAAGACTGCTTGTTGAACAGAAACCTTAGGAATTTTGAACTTGTAGAGTGCAATCAACCAAAAAACCAAACCAATAACAACAACAACAAAAAACCCAAACAAAACAAAAAAAAAACCCAAACAAAACAAAAAGTCTAAGCCAAAACTATACAACTAAATTAAAAAGCTAACACATGACAGAGATATGTCTGGAAAAAGCTACAGTTAATAAAGTATGGCAGCCAACATGAGGTATTTGCTTTAGGATAAAATGAATTTTTGTTTCTTTCTAAGGAAATTGAATGCTGATATTTTTGGGGTTTTTTTGGGGCTTGGGATTGTTGGGTTTTTTTGCATCCAAGTTTCTAAAGGAGACTCTTGGTGAATGCTATAATTCCTGCTAATGTACTGAGTCTATTTTGTCTGCTTTATCTGATTTTCCATATTTTTTCCCAAACTGTTTTGGAAACCTACCAGTTTTAAAGAATGCATTGTGTGCAGAATAAATAATATTTAAATTCTCATCAACTAAAGCTGGTACAAAGAACTCATTGCTATGCCCTGTAATTACCAAATTCTGTCTTTACACCTCTGTTATTAAGAAGTTGCCCTAACATCGTATTTGACTTTGTGATTTTAATTTAGTGAAAAGTTCCTATTATCATTTAAGTGTATTCTGCAGAGAGGTTACAAAAAAAAAAAAACATTTTATCCCACTCCCCATCCCTCATTTCCTGTTTATATCTGATCTGCCATTTTTATGTACTTTCTTGTTCTTGCCCATTTGAGTAAACTTGATGTCCTGCACTGCTATTCTTAACAAAGCTAGGAAGTTTTGCTTAAGGAAAGCAAAATTTGCTTAAGGAAATCTGGTAATAAATTAAAGGTCATTTAATGTGTCTTTCTTATTTATCCTGATTGTACATTTTATAGACACACACACATACCCCAGCCTTTTCCAGGGTGTATTATTTGCATATTCTTCACTGGCATGTAAGTCTGAACCAGGAGCTTTTCCCTGCCTGTTGGCTTTCCTCTACTTTCTGTTATACATTTTTTTTTAAGTCCTGTGCCAGCAGCCAGTCTCTGTTACTTTTCAGATTCAGTTATCTGTCCTTCCCTGCACATATTGCTCCTCTTCAAGAAGTTTCCCCAGTTGCTAATATACCTAAATTCCTTTCCACCTACACTGTTTTCTTGTCCTCGGAGGCTTGGAATCTTTTGGAAAATGGAAAGTGTCTTTTTATACCATGGGTACAGAATACTGTGAAAACAAAAGACCAGATATTTTCAGCCTTCAGAGTTACCCATGAATCTCAGACTTCTGAGACAAAGCAGTGAGGGGAAAGTTTTCCTGGTGTTTCTGATAAAAATCAGAATTTTTATCAGTCTTGAGAAACAAGATCTAAGGTGTTACAAGCTCCAGAACAGGTATCAAATGTTTTTACTATTGAATAGGTCCACGGTGTGAAAGGTATTAAACATTATAAGCAATGTGAGACCAAAGAACAGCAATTAATGGTGGAGAGGCATGAGGAAAAGTGGTGTGATTGCTGTGTGGCATAAGGAATAGTTATTGATGCATGACATCAGTGCAGCTCAGCGAGAGCTTCAAACTGCATCAAGCATGTACAAGTAGTGCAATAGAAAATTTCCTTCTCATACTTAAGTAGAGCACCAAAGGCAGAGAAAGGATTTTCATTTCTCTTTGATCATATCTTCACCTGCAGACCATATTCATTTTATTGTGTGATCATTTGATGAAATGGACATAAACATATTTTGGTATTTGTTTTCTAAACTTGAAAAGTTATGTTCTTCTGTCTTTTCTCACAATAAATTATACACAGAATCTTAAAATTAATGCAATTTTAAGGACTATATATGGTGCTTACTGGGGCCCTCAGGTATATTCCATGGCATTTTTGATTGATGGTGTAAGTATCCCATCTAGTTCATAAGTTTTTACTGTAAACCTTGAAAGTATTTAATCTTCCCATGTTTATAGTTAAAGTAATAACGCCACTCTTTGTATCAAAAATCAGAGGGACTCCCAGGAAATATTTTACTGTTATTTTAGCAAAATAACATATATAAGACCAAAAAGGAAGCCTCAAGCATAGTTCAAAATGTTGAAAACTAAGCTGTAGTTTACTTCTCAAGCAGCTTCCCTGTAATTAATATTAAAAGATTTCTTCTCTTCTTGTCGACAGGAAGATTCGGCTGACTGCGGTGGGGCCTCTGGTCTGAGTCCATCACTGTGGTCTATGGTAGCAATTCAGTTGGTCCTGCTTTGGCTCTTATTTGGCAGCAGACACTGCCAGTTATGACCTTGCTAAACCAAAACCTGCATAACTTAATCCAGACCTGGCCAAAACGATAGCCTCACTTCCATTTTCGAAAGGGTCAGCTACTGAGAGAGCAGCAGAACAGCAGCGCTCGTGTCTGGTTACCGCGCGTGGCGAGGGCCATCGAGGCGCCGCGGTGCCTGCATGTCGGAGTGTCAGATCCTTACCCGTGTGTGAATGCTGCATCATCCGCGCCGTCCCGGTTTCTGCACCTGCCCCACTGGGGAAAACAAACCTTTTGTTTATTCATTTCTTTGTTGTTGTAATCTTTCGATGACTTCATGTAAAAGGGCTCCCCTAATAATAGCTTATGTATATGGTTTTCATTTCTTTTAAGCTTTGGATATCTTGGAGATTTATATTCTTTTACATGAACAGTTGTTTAAAAACCAAAAAGAAAAAAATGACAAGGAAATTGTTCTCCCCAGTATACATTACTAGCACCACAATGGCTGCTTTTAACATCACTTTTGTCCAAACTTGTTGAGTAAAATGAAAATATTGGCCAGTCTTCACCAGAAGTTCAGCATGGTTGGAATGCTTTATGATGAGTGGTTAATTTTCCAAAGTGAATCCTACAGCCAGCTAAGCTTTGGTAGATTGATACTGTATGTAGAAAGGAAGGAAGGGAGGAAAACTACTGTTTTTCAAAATACAGAGGTACTGGAGAGTGTAACTAAAAAAGCGATTTTCATCTTAAACTTGGTGTAATCTTCTGTCAGAAAAAAATTGTTAATTTCAATGTAATATTCACCTCCTTTTCACAATGCAGTTACATATAAAGCTAGTAGAAATTCTTCAAAGGCTGAAACAAAAATGCTTGTGAATAAAAAATGTCTTTGTGATATTTGAATGTTGGTTTCCAGGGGTATTTTGCATGATGATGATGCTAAGTTATTGTTTTTCAGTTTGTTTTCTTTGATGGTAGAGTATAGTTCATTGAAAAGATAACAGAGTGATTCTTGTATTGTGTGAGAAATTGAACATTGCAATGTGTTGCAATCAAATCATATTACATTATATTATGAAACAGAGCTCTGAATATACTGTGCAATGAAAAAGCTGAGAAAATAGGGTAAATATAGCTATTGTAACAAAAAGGGTTGAGGTGGATTTTTTACAGAATAGCGATCTCACATGAAAACCTGTGTACAGATATTTTAAGAATATAAAATCAGATTTAACACATTTATTTTTGGAAGTATATGTTCTCTAAGGTTCATATCAGGTTCCCCCTTTGTTTCCTTCATATAAACCCACCCATAATATTAAAATTTATGCTGTTGCTATTTATTATTGAAAATAGCATATTTAACAGCAAAATGACCTGGTTGCTGCGATTAGAAAATATATAAACAAATGGGGAGCCTTGAATCTATATGTATGCACATTGATACTTGATTGTGAATAATAACTCTAGAAGTTGTTTTTATACAACCTCATTGGTGATACAGGTTGGTGCAGTAAATTACAATATTACAGTGTAGCATAGTGTTGATGCAAAATATGATTTGCGCTTTTTTTTTCTAGTTTTCAGAACTAAACAGTATTGCAAGACAGCTAAACCAATGAATGTGCAACTCTGCTGGTATTGTACAGTTCTGCTAACTACTGCAATATGCAAATATTAATATGGCACAATACACTAGCTCTTTAAAAAATAAAAAAATGCAAATCATCAGTATGTATATGCTGGCAATTGATTGAAATAATTTTGGTCATGACAAAAGCTTAAAAAATGATTGGGCATGCATTAATATCCTATGAAAACGGAAGAAGCTACTCAAAGCCATGGCATGGCTTGAACAATCGATCTACTGCAGTTGTATTCTCATGGCTGGTTCATTGTTTTTCATGTACCTTGGCTCCAGCTATGTATTTTCTTATGTTTGGGAATACAGTGAGTGAAAAACAGAGATCCTGACCTTTTGTTCAGTGATAAAATCTAGATTTAAAAAGAAAATACACGTAGCAATGTCATGGGGTTAAAAGTACAATTAACTGTTTTGGATGACTTCAGGTCTTCCTCAGGGAAGGTGAGCTAATGCTTATGATAAGGGTGAAGATAAACTTGGAGCTCTTCCTTCCAGTCATAGTGCTGCAGTGTTCACTCTAGCACCAATTACCAACTGATAAAAAAATTGGTTTGAGTGTTTCTAATGCCAAGACTGCATCCAGTAATTTTCCTTAATGTGGTCAATTGACATTTTATGGGAGGAGCAAGTTTTCTAGGATCAGGCCAATAATTACTGCACTCACTGCTTTTACTCTGAGGTTACTTTAAATACTCTTTGGTTTGCATTGTGCTCTTTTATTTTCATGTTGTTATAATAAGTTCTCTATAGTTTTCACTTGTCTTCCCAAAAGAAACCCTTCATGGACAAGTTGCACTGTTTAAAACATTTTGCTTATGCTGGTAGGCCATATTCAGAGTTACTCAATAAGCATTTGATCAGAGTTTTTTGGAAGAAAGAAAGATGGCACAAATTCATGCTGCCACAGGAAACATCTGTGGCTTTTGCTCTCATCCCACTTCCCTTAGAGTGCTCAAATGCAAAAGGAGGGAGAAGCTCATGCCATGCAGACACACAGCCCTCCTGGGTGATCCAAAGAGAGAAATGTCCTTTGTTCCTCTCCTTCGCCCCTCTATATGACCTGAAGAAATGTGTTTCTATATAAACATCTGGCCTTCCAACTAACATTATAACATTCTATATAAACATTTAGCAAACATGATATCCATCTTATTAATACTTTAGAAAGCACTGAGTATTTTAAATACTTTGAAATTATATATTAGAATATATTCAAGTGATTGTCAAGACATTTTTTAAATACCCCAATATTTGCAAAATAAAAAAAAAATATAGACCGAAAGTGCAATCTAAAATTCAGCTATGTCAAAATGTGAATACCAGTCTGATAGAAATAACTCACATGAATAAATACAAATTCTCATGCAGAAGAGTATCCTTTCTCACAGTGTATCATAGTCATCTTCTCTTGTCTTGGAAAGAAGAAGCTTGATCCTAAAATTAAGGTATTTTTAAATATAATATATGGTAAAAAGTTGTGGTTTTTAAAGTCAGATAAAAGGCTCTGTTGATGGTTGTTCAACTCCTTTAAATAGTGTGAAGGGAACTGTTGTGACTGGTTCAGTTGACACAGAAATCATGCAGTGTATTGTACATCTGACAAAAAGTTGTTACAGCATGGTACTGTGCAAAACATGATCTGAGAGCTTAACATGAAAGGTTTCTTTCTAGTTTTTTTTCTTTCAAATAACCAGCATTACTGCCGAAACACTGACCGTGGTCCATATTTGTAACAGGTTTTTAACATGACATAGCAGGTCTGATTGACAAGATTTTTAGGTCCTGTACCTTTAAGACTTTAGTATAATCTTTTTCATGTTTCTAATGCTTGAGGCTTTACTGCTTAACTTGACAAAAACAACAGTGTTGCTGCCATTTGTAAGTTTTCCTACAATATTCCTTTTATTAACTTAAAACCTGGCCTTACTGGTTTCAAATAGGCAGTATCCCTTTTAAGTGACCTTTGCAACCCAAGTGTTACTTGCTGTGGTTGAGAGCTTTTTGCTGTCACTGAAGAGACATTAAGATCTTTTTTCCCATTGACACATAACAAACATGCTTTGTATAACTTAATTCCAAAACACAACCTCAGTACCACTGATCCAAAAATTCAGATGCTAGTACATTGGTTATTAAGAAATATATTAATGCCACAAGACATTGCAATGCACTTGAGTGTTTTTGGAATGTCAACATAAGGTGAAATCTTAATAACTCCTTTCTTAGGATAAATTTTACCCTAACTTCATCAGACATCCAAGCCTTTAACAAAGGCCACATTTATTTTTATTTTGTTCATACCACAATGTTAATATTGTTAATACTCATTGTACACTATTGTAAAAAGATTAAAACAAAGCATCTGAATACAATTCAAGACTTTTGAAAAGTTAGCCTCACCCTGTTCCCAGCTACTTGCATCTGTCCTGTTTATGGTTTAAAAGAAAAACATCATCTTGAAAAAATATTTCACTGAGGCTAAAGGGATACTGTCTTGTTCAGATGCCATGAAATTGCGATTGTGATCTGACAAAGCTGTCTTCTCTTCTTGTGTTGTATGAAATGTCTGAATCATGCTTTCTGGGATATTTTTATTGAAATGCTCAGTGTGCGTTTCTGCAAAAAAAGACTTGGTTGCTTTTACGAGGCAAGCAGGTCTTTCTCCCTTTTCTTGTGTTCTCTTGACACTTTTGTGGAACTTGACAAGCCTGGAAAAAAAATTTTTGTAAAAATTTGTACAATAATGTTATAAAAAAGTTTATAATCCTAGAACTGTTGTGTTAATTATTGTGCAAAAACAGTATATTCAGAATAAAAGTTTATCATTTAAAATCAACAACTATTTTATTGTTTATTCTGTATAATAAAAATGTGTTTAAGCCTATATTTTTGCTATATTCTTCTGAGTTTTATATAATTATAACTAAGTGTCTGTAGAGAGTGAAGACAGTGACTTAACACAGGTCTTCATGGGGTTCAGAGAAGGATGCACAGCAACCTTCATTTCTGTTTCATTGTGACTGTGAAAATTTAAAAATAAAAGTGGAAAATAATATAACCAATGACAAGTGGGGATCTGTAAAGCTCTTGGTAAAATAAGAGTCTGAGACAACTGAAGTATCCTGTTGTCCTGAAACAATTGCTTTTGGAAGGGTTGTCATTTGCAAACTTGTAAACACTGATGAAGTCCAAGGGTTCATTCACATGGAGAAGCAGAGTAAAATCAGATGGCTCAGATGGGCCCTGCCCATGTCTGACCAAAAGTGAGTCATGATTCAGTCAGCTTCTGTACTGCTGCTGTTCTTAGCTAAGGACTATAATTAAAGTGGATATATTTATCTCAATAAATGGGCTTGGGGTGCTCAGGAGGTGCTTTGCTGGGTTTCAGACTTTCTGCAGGGGCAATCTCTGTCTGAAGTGCAGGGAAGAAGGCTGCAAGTAGCAACTGCTTTAGAAGCCTGAATTTCATCCTTCACTGCAAATGTGACACAGCCCAGAGAGAATGGCAGTTGTAAAATTCTGATGGATTTACTGGATCCCTGAGGAGTAGATAAGAGAATAAGAAATCAAATGCAGATTCTAGTGCTGCAAAGTAATAGATCACCCATGTGGAAATGCTACAAGGCAGTGCATGACACTGTGCATCAACATCCAGAGATTACCAGCCTCAACTAGATTAAACATTGCTTCCTAACTACATGATTATCCCCACATGCTGAACTCACTCTACCATGTTTTCTGTAGGCCGACTGCCATTGAGATGTAGAAATAAATATATCCCCAAAATCCCTTTCTTGTACATGTTGTACAAATTAGTTGCTGTATTATAATGCACTAATCATTGAGTAAAGGAGAAGACACTCTTGGACAATACAATTTTTTTCCCCACACTTCTGGAACTTATAAGTATCTTTGACCGCATCAGTTTGATATGGGAATGGCTGCACTGCAGTGAGAAACTCTGTATTCATCCCTTGTGCAAATCAACTCAGAATGCACTTGGCCTGTCATATTGTATTATTTTGAGATGACTTCACATTGTCCAATGCAGCTCTGTGGCTGCTAACCATCTACAGAAATCAAGACATTGTATAACACGAATATTATAAAACACCTTCGTTGTCACATCTATTAGTCCAGTGCTCCTTGTAATGCTTGCCTGAAAAATATGCCCTCCCTAAATGGTACAACATTTTATCTGTCTTGCAAAATACATCAAGAACAATGTCTCTCTTTCCAATAATCTCTTAGAAGCTTCTGTTCACAAAATGTATATGGGGGAAGAGGAAAGAAAAATGAGACTTTCAGGAGAATGGTTTAATCTAAATTCTAACTGCATTTTTTATAACTGTTTTAAATATTTAGTAATTTCTCTCTTTGTCAGATTGAAAATATCACATTCTCGGGAGCTGACCTTTCCTTTTGAAACCTTGTTCAGAAACCCAGGCACCTTTTTGTGGAGTCTTCCCCTTTAATAGAGCATCTTCCTCTCTCTTCCTTTTGGGGTTTTTAACCTTGTTTCTCCTCTGGATGTTACAAATTTTTCCTTGACTAGATCTCTGTGTATGCATTCTATATTGTGTAGAACAATTATTTGAACTTGGTAACAAGTGTTTCCTTTGGGGAAATGATAAACATGTTTGTGATTTGTCTCACCTTGCTGTAGTCATCAATTACCTGTGAGTTTCTGTACAGTGAACAGAGTTTAGGAGCTGGTTACACATGCTGCAAGGCCTAGCCAGGCTTTAACCATCTGCCTTAATGATTGGAAGGTGAATTCTTTAAAAAGACTTTTCTACTGCTGTTTTAGTTGTATGCTTTTTCAAAGAGAGGAGTTAACATATAAAGCAAAATCTCCATCTTCTATTTCATCCATTACTTTCTTTGTTTGAGTTTTTTTAATGGGCTCTTAGCACTGCTAATTTTTGACAGCTGTTTTAAGAAGGAAATATGAAATACAGGAATTCAGTGGTATTCACTCTTCCTTTTCAACAGTATCTTTCAATTATTTTTTTCAGCCACTGAATTAGTTATTTCATAAACAAAATAAAACATGTGGAGTTGGAAATGAAATCTAGCTTAGAATTTCCATTTTAACTTTTAACCCAGCCTCCTCTTGTGATCCAGACTCTTGTGATCTCAGCCTCCGTTCTGTGGCATGATTATTAAAAAATAAATTTTTTGAGTATTGTAATACACACACTATGGAAATGTTAATTAACATGCCTGGAACACTGACTAACAGCACAATGTTTTGGTATGTGTGGTTAGCATGTATTATTCTTGTTAGCTATTCTGAGAGTCCAAGTAGTGCACATTATGGTTCAAGTTAGTCAGTTTGCCATATAAGTGCTGGGGTCTTCAAGAATTAATCAATCTACAGGAATTAATTAGCTCTGAGAGAAATTTGCAGACACTGAGGGTTCCCTCTGCCTAAAAATATACTGTAATACCTAATTTCAAGTGGGTTGGAAATTAAGAGCATTCTCCTGTCCTATTTGTCTGTAGTCTGCACAAAAGAGAAAAGACTCCATATAATGGTAAGATTTGCTTTTGACATCTTTTGGGAATACCAGTCTGGGAAATAACAGGCAGGGAAACTTTGAGAACCTGGGGCTAAATTGTATGCAGTGGGATTCACTAGGTGAGCACTAGATGTCTGTGCTCCTGGGCTGAAGAGTTGAGATGATATATATTATATGATATATAGATGTGGAGTAGGGAGAAGCATCTCAGTGGCCAGCCACTGCTTACTGCAGTTTGCATACACACCTTTCTGTAGAAATTGAGGCATGAGGGCTCTAGATCCAGAGAAAAAAAAACAAAGTGAAGATATATTAATTCAAACTCAGTGGAGATATATTAATTCAAAACTTGACTCTTTTGTTTTTCTGGATCAACCCAGTTCAATGTCTGGGCTCAGTAAATTCCCCCTAAGACAAGGCAGATGTGAAATCTAGGCTCATAGCTACCAGAGAAGGATACAGACCCACATCTGCTTTAAAGGCCATTGCTATGCAGACATAGTGGAAGAGATGCCAAACTCCAGGCTCTGAGAGGAGCTTGTTTGCTGCCTGTGGTTGGAGCACAGTCTGAGCCAGCACTGAATGCCTTCCAAAGAAGAGGGGAGATAATACTGGGGGTGAAGGGGGTGTTACTCATCTTTTGCATCATGTGCTTTGACATATAATACTTGTCTCAAAAGTGTAAAGTCTGGTTCTAGTCTTTCTTTAGTCTGATAATATCTATTCTCAGAGAGGAGAGGGAATCTGAGCACTTAAATTTAGAGGCAGCAGTGACCTCTAGGCAATAGGCTGGATGGCTACTTTGAATGGTCTTGCCATCAGGCTGTTCAAGACATGTCTGCAATAAGAAAATGGCTAATCACCTTTAAGCATTTGTTTTCCAGTATTTTGATGGATTTTTATTGCAGTTCTTAGAAATTGTTATTATTTCATTATAGAATGAGAAGAAATTTAGAGATAGGTAGAACTTGAGGATCTAGAGAGTTCTGGAAGGGTTAAATGTCTGTAACTATATGTAAGATATCACAATTTTGTGTGTTTGGGGCCCCAAAACTTGACTAAGTGATATTTTGTTTCATAAACTGTGATTTGAGATTCTGAAACTGGGCAGTGTTTCTAGGACATTTCTGAGAAGGGTATTTATGTCATTAATCACTTGAAGTTTATATTTTTTATATTTATGTCCAGTTCTAATCTCGCAAGTCATACAGTGTCAAGCTTTAAAATCAATCCTTAATTTTCCGTGAGTGGAAGGTGTCACCATCGACAAGGAAAGCAGCTGTGCTGAAATCCAAACATTTAGGATTAGGAATAGGAAGTATTATTGGCCCGAAATTTGGTTTTAGTAGACTACTTTATAGCTTGGAAAATATGTTGCTTATTGATTCATCCAAAAATTTTCTAACCACTTGTGATGGTATCCAATTTTGCGTCACCCTGCTGCTGAGGCAGTAGCATGGAAGGAGAGTAGTGACAGATTGGTTGTATTTCAGTTGGACATTGCTTTAACTCTTGGATGCTGGTACAGTTCATTAAGTTTCCTTTTCTCAATCCTGACTTGGTGTGTGACCAGAACTGTGAGGGTAATATGGCCAAGAGGAAAGTAAATTTTAACTAGGACACCCTGCCATCCACGTATGGCACCACAGTAGTGCTTCCTGCTCTCCCCAGGGTGCACCCCCCAGGCTGAGGAGATTGCTGAGCCATGCCAGGACTGCCTGGTAATTCTCTGGGGTTTTGGGAAAAGCATTGCACCTATGTGGAGCAAACCTGTGTATCTGTTTCCCTGTCTCCATTTATTAGCAGCAACAAATTCAACATACTACATATCTGAGCTGTCAGCTGCCTGAAATTTCAGTGAGCAAAATTGTAAGTCAGACACAATAGCTTTCAAATGCTTCCACACCTCTTGGGGAATATAGATGTTAAACTAAGATTTTGAGGCATTAAGATTTTGGGGGGAAGTATGAACAAATACATAAATATTTATATGCCTTTTAGATGCTACCCATGAGCTTCTAGGAACCTGCCAGTGTGCTTTCCTTTCCAAGGTCAAAGAGCACACTGTGCTTTATTCTAGCAGATGACATGAGTAAAAACTGTGCTTTAAAGCAGCTTGTATGTAAGGCATCCTTGAAGGAGAACCTATAGTGTGATATTTGATCTTTTAGAATCTCTAGTTGAGTGAAATTCCTTAAATAGAAAATAGGCCTGTTCTGAATGAAAACCTATCCTGGGCACTGTGCAGATAGGCAACTTTATTGCTTCCAGAACTCATCTCATGTAAATGGATATTCTGTTACTAGAGAACTATTTTTTTTAATAGCTTGAATAACCATTTAAAAATAACAGAATAGTGTGGAATGCTCTATTTTATAGCTTAGGTGTATTCACCCAGCTATAACTAACCCTGGACTGCTTTTACCATATCTGAGGCTTTTGCCTGCAATTCAGTTGATTTACACAATCCAATGGATCTCAAAATCAAGTTCCAAAACAGCGTAGATGAAGATGACAGCAGTAATAGGGGAATTGTTTTGGTTGGTTGGTTGGTTGGTTTTTTCCCCCTCACTAAACCTACCCACTCAGCCTGAGCACCGAGATATAAATCCTTCAAAAGGTAGCAAAAATATGCATGATTGAACTGATTACCATTAGGAAACACAATGTTTGTCATTGTTTCATATTAGTACCTTTCTGCACTATGTTTTGGTGGGTTTTTTTCCCAAAGTTTATAACATGTCTGCAATGAACCTGTATCAAAACAAAGCCTGACTCTTCATTTTGAAGTGCAACATGAAATGAGTATTATACAGGATATAAGCTTTCTCTAATAGTTACAGAATCTTTTATTGAAATTTCTTTTATAGGGAATTTAATAGCTATAGCTTTATAGGTTATCAGACACAGCTTTAATTCTTGGTAAAATTAAAGTCAAATTTGCTGAACCAAATAGCTACTTTAAAATCTGATCAAATCAGAAAAACAAAGTGTTTCAATCAGTAGTATATTGCTCTCTCTGTATATTTCAGACTCTACAACTACCTGAAAGGAGATTCTAGAAATGTGGGGTTCAGACTTTTCTATCTAATAGCAAGTGACAAAAGGAGGAGAAATGGCCTCAAGTTTCACCAGAAAAGGTTTAGATGGATATTGGGAAAATTTTCTACACCAAAAGGGTTGTGAACCATAGGAACAGGCTGCTCAGAAAAGTGGTTGAGTCACCGTCCCTGGAGGTATTTGAAAGATGTGTGGGAGTGGCACTTGGGGCCATGGCTTAGTGGTGAGCATGAAGATGCTGGGTTAACAGTTGGACTTGATGATCTTAAAGGTCTTTCCCAACTTGAAAAATTCTATAATTCTGTACCAGGGACGTTGCATTTACATTGTAGGTAGAGACTCAATTTCTACTTCTAATGTTGCTCATGATAGAGCATGAACTGTCTATTTAAAACTTAAAGGTCTGCTTGTCCAATTTTAAATACTTGTTGATTTCCTTGTTTGTTTGTTTGTCTGCTTGGGGTTTTTTTTGTTGGTTTGTTGGTTTTGATTTGGGTTTGGGTTTTGGATTTTTTTTTTTCTGACACTGTTGTACATTAATGCACTTTCTTAATGCACTTAAGGAAGCGTTATTATTTCCAAAACTGCTCAGTATTTTCCTCTCAAGAGCAGAAACTTAAACAACAGATTGACACCCACAGGCACCTTTCAAACATTTCTGCACACAGAGCATTACCCTCAGCCTCTGCCGCTGAGGGCATTTCTCACCATTGGTCAGAAGAAAATCCGACATATGAAATTCAAAATTAAAGCCACAGAAGATAAAACTTAAAAAGTATGTCCAGAGTGTCTGGATACAGTTTTGCATGGACCAGAGTAATCTTTGGCTGTGCCAGGCAACTTCTTTTTGGAAACATCGGGTGGCCTGAAATTATTCTGTTTAGCTTTTGCTTGTGTAAAAATTATCAACCTCATGACAGCATCTGTTACTACCCAAAGGTCATAGATGTCCAACTTGCATTTATATGAAATAGAACCAGATGCATGCTATAAAATGATCTGAATATTTTTTAAATGACTTCACTGATATTTTGTCTCATATTTTCTTACAATTCATGATTAATATTTTTAAAGGTTATTTATCTTTCATCTTGGGTTCCACTATTGTTGACTTAACCTTAAGAAAGCTTGATAGAACTTGAGAAGGAAGATCACTTGCTGAATATATTTTTAAAATATATTTCAATTAGTAAAACATGAATTAAAATCTGTAGAGTTATAAATTATAGATACTAAAAGAAAATCTGTGGGTTATTTTTTTCTCACAAGCAGGGTAAGGCTGGGAATTTTTGTCCTTTTAATATCCTGCTATGGATGATAAAACTATGCCAAATAGATTAACAGCTTGGGACCCAACAGCTGTGATTGGTAGAGGTAGAATTATATGTAGCAGGCTGTCTCTTTCCCCATTTTGTATTACTAATAGTAGGTTTTAACAATTAAAGGACAAAGTTCTCATCTAATTTTTGGTGGCAGAAATTCAAGAAATATTTGTCCTGAAAGAAAAATAGTATTTATGGAAAAGCTTTCTGAGGTTTCTAGTAAAGCTGTCTGGTTGCTCCAGCACAAAAAAGTTGCAGGCAATTATCTGAAAACCATTTAGCCCTTGTTTCACTATATTGCTGGGGAAGCCTGCACTTGCATGAAACCCAGCATGTGTTTGAATACTTTCACTGAATAAAATTATTTGATAAAATTATAAATTTCTGTCTACAATGTGGATTCTCTTATTCTCCTTTTATTCTCCTGGAGTTACTTATTGTTTGAGATGACTGCTAATTTTGTCTTTACAGCTTTTTTTAGTGCTGCATATAATTATTCTTTAAAAAAAAAGTTTAAAAATACTGGTTTTAAGAATGGCACCTTAAGCTCTCAAGTGTAATTTTCCTAATGCCAAAAAAAAAAGTAATAAAAAGTACAAAATGTGTTCTCTACAAGAATTTTGAAGTCATTTCAACAAATGGCAACATTATCAATAAAAACCTATTTGAATCATCATCACACCACATCTCAAGGGTTATGTGATGCTTGGTAACACATCAAACCTTCACAGAGAAATTAAATAATGGCTCAAATTGTGAAGAAATACTGTGAGCTTTGTTCTTTGTAAAAATTCCATATTCCAATTGCAAAGATTGTAAAGAAAATACTCTAGTCATCTTCCTATCACTTTCCAGAGCATTTCCACCACTTTTCTCTATAACAGAAGTAAATGTATTTTCCTTTGCATGAGGTGCAGAGGTCTGATGTAATCCACAAATGCAAGATGATAAACAATAAATGAAATTAGAGTGCAGTGTAAGAAAAGCTGCTGACATATCCAACAACTCTGCTGTAACGTTGGTGACCTGCCAGGTAAAGGCTATGAAATAAGTCTTCCAGTCTTCTTACTTGTTTGTTTGTTTTTAGAAAAGGGACTTATAAAACTGTACAGAAAAATTCCTTGCAGTGAGGATGAGGAGACACTAGAACAAGTTTCTCAGAGAGGTTGTGGGTGCCCCATTCCTAGAAATGTTCAAAGACAGGTTGGGTGGGGCTCCGAGCCCCTGATCCAGTGGAAGTTGAAAAGATGGATATGGGTATTCTTTTTAAGAGCATCAGCACCTTTTTGCAGTTGCTAACAGGCCCAGGTATCAGAGAGTTATTCCATGTCATACCCTAAAGTGTCTGCCTGACACCCATCACCTTAACAGAGAGACAGTTCCAGTTTGGAAATGTCAACTATCATTTTCATAAATAAGAGATTTGTAGTGTTAAACCTCTGTTGAACAGAATGACTACAGACAAATACCAGGAACGATTCTTTTAATGAAAGTTAATCAGCTGAAAATAACCCCCATATAATAAACTTGAAAACACAGATGTATCTGAATATTTGTAGTCTATTTTCTATACAGATTGATATGTCCAGTTATCTAGGTTAAATTCATTCTCACATTGAGTGCAGGTTCAGTACTTAAGTCCAATAAAAACAAAGTGGTTTTTATTTATAAAAAAATTATTAGTAAAATTTCAGATTCTCTTTTGTTCAATAACTTGGTTTCTTAGCTTTGAAAGTCCATTTTCTTCTTCTTCTTCTTTTTCCATGAAAATAAAAGTTTTGGGGGTGGGGAGGGGGCTTCTTTTTTCCCTTCATGCACCTGCACATTTTACACTGTTTTTTAAACAGCTGTGTTTGGTAGTTTAAGGGTTTCCTGTCACAAAAACAAATGCCCCAGTAATCACCAGAAACTGTATGTTGTTCAGTGACTAATGAAGCGTCTCAGAACACTTTTCAAGCAAATAAATTAAGATAATTCATAACCACAGGGCAGCATTTACAATCTGTTTGAGGAAGACAAATGTGGAGTAATGTAAGACATATGTGATTTTCTTTTCTATTGGTATCTCTTTTTTTTACCGAGATCTGTGAAAATGGATTAATGGTACATTTTTCTTGCTCATATCTGTGCCCAAATACTCATCTTGCTGTCCATGCAAAATCATGTAAAGTGGAGGGAGGCTTTGTTTAAAGTGCAAGAAAGACACAAATATGAGACGGAAGCGAGAGCGCCATAACAATACATAAATAAATAATGACTATATGAGATCAGTATCTTGCAAACTTAGGGCATGTGAGATGTCATGTGAGCTGCCCTGCTGACTTCAGTGGAAAACTCACGTGATTTGTTGAATTATCCAAACAAAATTTTTGCATTAGACGCAGGAATGGCTTTAAATGACATAATTTGTTTCTTTCTCTTTGAGGACTGCGTCTTCTTGCATAAGTGACATTGAGGTCAGAGCATCCCTGCCTCTTAAAAGTTCATGCATGGAGATAATAATAATAATAATTTTAGAAAATTAAACTTTTATTTCTTTTATACACTTTTGAGATCACTGCTTTAAGTTCAGCATTTTATCATTCCTTTTGTAGTTGTTCCTTTGCATTCCCTTGAAAGTGCCAGAGCTTTGTCAAATGTGGCATCAAGTATCTCACCAGTTTGGACATGTAGTGTTTGAAACATCTGTTTGCTGATACTCTGCTTATGGTAAAATAACAAAGAAAAGGGTTCATAGTCAACATGGGAGCCTCTGTGAGTTTCGTGTCTTCTCACAAAACTTATCAAAAACTCTGTTGCTCACTGTTTCCAACACACACACTAGAAAATGGCCATTCTTAAGAACTAAAAAAAACCTTCAAAGATAAAACCCCAGAACTCCATTATATTGCATTAAAGCCAGAATGGACTATGGTAACAGTCAGGAGTTCTCCAGCTTCCCTGGATGTCTCTTCAGAAGGATAGTCACTCCTAATTTGTTACATAATGGTCCTGATAGTAGGAACCTACCTCTTGGGGGATGTGTTGATACCTTCTCCCTTGTTGTCTTCCTAGGCCTGGCTGTAAATTCTGCTTGCCTTGGTAAGGCCTTATTCCCATTAGATTACTTAGGCAACTTTTGTGTAAGGTCAACTTTCATTCTACTTTCCAGTCCTGTTCTGATACTTTCTCCTGTTGACAGAGAGCAAGAAAAAAAGTCACATGTATGTATGTAATAAAAACATATTTATTATCCTTGCACTAGTTTAGTGCCTTTAAATGTTTTTTTTTCAAAATAATATTGATTAATATAAACTGTGCAGATTTGAAATTTTAGTTTTCTCTTCTCTTTTGGATGAGACCTTTATCTCCTTTCTGGTTTACATCTATGCTGACAGGTTTATAACATCTCTGCTATGTGTTCCCAACCATAACAGTGTAGACAACTTCTCCTAGCAGTGAAAAAGTACCTGTCTAGGATTTAGCAATGACAGGTGTGAGATTTGTGAATGGCTGAGCTATCAAGAGCCATTACCAACAAAAATCTGGTGCTTATTGGATGGTGCATTGTCCATAAACTTCTGCAGTTTCATAAAACTAACTTTTATCATTGCAGTTTGGGCTGAGTTGCTATTGGATGTATCAGAATACAAATGCTTCATGCAGATTAGAAAGGAAGAAAATTCTCCAACATGGTCACATCCTGTCTGTAACCAAAATGCCATCTGTTTGGAGCAGCAGAGGAAGTCCCTCTCCCTTCAGCATCCTCTTAACATAACCCATGGCACTGAAGGGTTTCTGTAGGTCAGAAGCAGTTTGTCTAGGCCTCACGACCACAAACATTTTGCTCTTTTAATTGCAGGGAATTGGAAGTAGGAATTGGTGAAATTAGTTCAGGCAAAAGCTTCCACACTAAAACAAATAATTTAGAATTCTTAGATTACAGGCAAATTTTCCTAAGCCATTATCTATGACTCACCACAGGCTACAGTCCTGGCTGAAAATGCACCTTCACATTGAGACTGCAGGGATAAAGCTGTTTCACCAGGCATGTGGCACCAGCCAAATTCCTAATGTGAGACAATTCTCTCGTTACTCTGTGAAGTTAGAATGAATTTAAATATGCGGCTGGTGGATGGATCCAGCTGTAAATGCTAATTTCAAATCCCTGTGGATGTGGGGTACATTAGATGCATTTCAACTCTGTACTTCAGAGCCTTGATCCCATTTCTAATTACAATCCGCCTAAGGGAAGAAACAAGAGAAGCCTTATAAAAAATGGGCCCAAACCCAACCATGTGACTATGGGTAACCATGTTGCACAGCACAATCTAGGTAATGCAGGTGACTGACTCAAAAGTTTATAATATGCTCTCTGGCCTTAAAAGGTATGGGTCACACTCCCAGTTCATAATCATAACTTATTTGGGACAAAATGCATCTCTCTGAGAATTTGTTAGCATTTCTACACAGCTAATTACCGCTTTATTTATTTTCTCGTATTTTGTGTAGGACTGTAGTTTCTCTTCCATTTCACACTCAGTGCTGACACAATTCACTCCCTGCCCACAAGGCTTGCCTCCTTTCATCCACAGGCGGGATGTTCAGGGTTGCTTTATCTTTGTGCTGGAAATATATACAGCAATTGTGAACTACACTTGCAGGAATCTCCCTAACAGCTCTGTTTGGGCCTGAGGCTGAAGTTAGAGTCTGCCCAAAAAGACAGCAAGAGCTGAGAGATGATGTTAAACCATTATGGCACAGACTAAGTCCATTCACCTCCCCCAGGTATTGTGAACAGAAAAGGTTAAGTGGGCAGCTCAGCTAAGTCACTTCAGATGTGTATGGCAGGAATAAATACGTGCAGTGTGACACCCACACTGATGAGTTGCTGGCTTCAAGCAAACTGCAGTGCAAGTTTATGAGAGCTGTGAGCTGCTCTGAGCCTGGTACAGGCTGGGACTTCACATGGGCAGATCAGCCACATCCCAGAGTGAGTGCAGGCTCACAAGCAAGTTTTTCTTGCTGCAAATCACTGACTTGGGCTGCCACAAGGCAGAATTTGGAAAGCAGCATCTCAGCAATTTAGCTTCTGGAGGCAGCACTCCTGAAAGAAAATACAAGTCACAAAATTTTGACTGGCATGTCATTTGCTCCAAGTACTTTAGTCTTGATATAAAAGCCAAAAAGTCATTAATAAGTGAAATCCATACTAATCATCCAACAATATCAGCATGGTACCCGTATCAAGAGAAGAGGAGTCAGTCATTAAAAGTGGAAACATCCCTCATCCAAACAGTGCCCTGGTGACTCTGAGAACTCAGTGTTTATGCCAGAGGGCATAAAAGGAAAGATGGATAGGGAAAGAAAAAAAAGGCTTGCCAGTTTATCTGACAATGATCCAGTTAAACATGAAGACAGCCCCTCTCAGTATAAATCTTTACAACTTTGTTGAAGTCTATGCTTGGCTGCACCAGCACTCATGACTCTTACTCATGATTTTGATTTTGAAATAACAGCTCAGCAGTCCTTTGGCTTTCTCATTTCAGATTATCAGGCTACAAAGGCATTGAAACTTCCCATAAGCTCTGGGGAAAAAAAAATTGATTTTTAACACTAGGCCATTGGTTTTCTATGTATGCAGTTTTTTGACTGAGGAGAAGAAAGCTAAAAGGATAATTTGATTGCTTTACTGTATATTTTGAATTCAAATTGACTGTGGGCTTTTAAAATGCAAATTCAATAAACCAGTGCTTAGATACACACTTTAGTTTGCAGCTGCTTCTAATGTTAAACATTTATCCTGTAAATAGCATGAAGATGAGAAAGGAAAATTGGGTGATGTTCAGCCATGACATATGGACAGAAGTTTAGCTTCTGTTGTCTTGGAAAAACATCTTTATTAAAAAAAAAATAAAGTATTCTACATCTTTGGCAAAATTGAGGGACATAATAGAAACTAAGCCAAAGTTTCTCAAAGTTAGAAAAGCTGAGCATTTGGTTTGATTTCAGTTGAGAGTAAAGCTTAGCTCTGGAGCTTATTTCTGTGCCAGAAACCATGCAGGTTTCTACTGAATTCCTTAGTGATTTTTTTTTTCTTTAAGAAAAGCATTTGTTCAAGAGTCTTCTGAAATTTAACACCCATTGGAACAAATACTTTCTCATGTTTATTCTTCAAATTAATTACTTAATTAAAAACTGAGTAAAGGAAATATTGAAAATCCTGAATATTTAGGCATTAGGACACGTAGCTACAGTGCCCACATGTCTGGAAGTTGGTTACAGCTCCTTTTTTACTCAAAGACCCATATTCCATAGCCATAAACACAGTCCAAAGCTGATCTGAGTAGAGTAAAGCACTACACAGTGTCAGGTTGCCAGAGATGAAGTCCTGGGAGATATTTTGCAGAGCCTTCCTGCCAGCTGCCTGACAACACCTATGTCAGAACAATTCTACGCAGCAAGAGGCAGAGTTTGTGTGAAGTCCTTGGGAATTTACCTCCTTTGTTTTCATGCTATCAGCTGCCATCACAATCTATTCCTTCATGATTGAAAAAAGAAAATGAAGATGTTCCAGGTAATTTTCTGCTCTGTGAAATCAGTCATAAAGGGGCATTCTGGAATGTCACAGCTTGTGGAATGTAATGCTTTAATTGGATGCCATGTCCTCAGCAGCCTGCAGTCCAAAGGCAGCAACTTTTCCTAAAACTTTTGAAAGACAAAGAAAGAGATGGTGAATAGCAAGATAAATAGCAGCTTTATGAGTCAGAATGAGATTGTGGTTTTAGCAGGGAACTGTGGAGCCAGGAAGGGTTAAGGGTGATGGAGGTAGCAGGTATCTTGTAGAAACTAAGTACTTTTTTCCTTGAAGGGACTTGTTATTTAAAGGCCCACAATTTACCACTGCAGAGATCTCTGAATTCTGAAAAATATGTGGACCATGGTTGACCACCAATGCCATTACAAATATAAGACTTTCTGTCCAAGGAAAGTGGAAAGAGATGGCAGCTGAGAAAGCCTTGTGTAGAGGACTGAGGCACTGAGAATATAGGGGTTTCTTTCTAGAAAAAGAAAAGACATGCCATGCAAAAGGACCCAGTGCCATACATCTGATTCAATATATTCTGAGAAATCTAGTTGTGCCTTTTCATCGCTCCATCAGGGTTCTGGATCTCATTCAAATAATTTCTTGTCTACAAAGAAATTGCAACAGCATCCATGTTATTTCTTTTCTTGGTTTTTTTTTTGTTTTTTTTTTTTTTTTGCTTTTCCTTATCTTTGAGTTTCCCATTTCTCATCCTTAAAATGGAACTTTTAAAGAACAGCCAATGAAAAGCTGAGCAGTTTTGTAATATAAAAGCAGGAGGTGGGATTCATTTTCCCTAACTTTGTGTCTCTATTCTAGATGTTTGCTGTTGAGCTCAGTACTTGTCTTTCTGTCTGGTTCAAAGCAATGGGTTTAGACATTTTCCACCTTATCTTTAACGTCTCATTTTAGGATGAGAGGACATTCACCCCAAAAATGCCTGCTTCTCTCTTCTGTATAAGAGACAGCTGTACACTTTCACAGTAGCACAGGCTACACCCTGTGCTCAGAATTATCCTGTGCAGCATGCCTGGTACAGCCACAGATGTCCTGTAGGATCTTTAAACCACCTTGAAGAGGTGTAGTACTGAGAATGATTTAAAATTAAATTAATGAGAAAAAAAGCATAGCTATGAGTTAACCGGAAGACAGTGAGAGAACTCTCTTGGGGAAGTGTAGGTCAAGACTTTTGCAGTTCTGTAAACAAAAAAGTGTAACTTTTAGTCCAGCTTTATGGTAAATAGCTTTAGGTCTACCTAGAGTCTAACTCCTAAGAACCTTTATGCTTCCTCAGGGGACATGACTGGATTCTTAAAAATATGAATTATTGAATTCTGCAAAGGTAGTCCAGGCAGGAAAGCTAAACTGATTTAAACAGAAGAGTGCAGCCCTCTGTGATTCTGACATCTCTAAAGGTTTGGAATTTATTAAGATAACAAGGCAAATCCTTCTGTTTTCCAGAAAGGAACAAATCTTCTCCAAACCAACAATAAATTAATTTTCCTAATTTTTGTGGACGGACATACAATTTCTCTTTTCCTCTTTCAAAATCCAGCATTCAAAAATTGGTTGGTTTTTCAAAGATTTATTTATTTTTGGATGTGCATGAAACGCTGTCTTGCCAGGACCTGAATAATTTAGAACAGGACAAAAACACATATGGGATTTCTCATTTAATCAATGTCAGTTCCATATACACTGCAAAGGGATTTTTCAAGGGTTAATATATATTATGTATTGTCATTCTTGATTTCTTCTCCATATAAATAAGATAACATTTCTACTGAAGTAAGGTCCAAATGGCACTCCGAGCTTATATCTCTCTAATTCTTTTTTACCTTTAAGACTTCCTAGCACCTTTACTGAAGACCAGCTATAGCTTCCAAAAGCAATCAAAAAATAACAAACAAAACACTGAACTTTCCCCTTATTTTTTATATGAATTCTGTTATAAAGAGTTCCACTAAAGGAGCTGCTGATATATACATCATAATTTATACATGCCTCTTTCCTATGAGAGGGAGACCTTGTGGGTGCACAGTTAAGGGAAGTTCACAACCTGTTGTGGATCAGGGACAGAATTCAGGCAAAAAACTCCTACACTCCACTTCTATAATACCTTTCACAATCACTTTCATCCTGAAATAGCTTCTCTTTAGTATAAAGCCTGAATTTGCAACATATTTTAAACTGCCCTCTGCCTATGCATGGGCTGGTGTACATTCTCTGTGCCTCCATCAAATGTTTGTCTGTCATGCAGTGGTTCAGGCATTTAACAAAATAAGGAGAGAGTGCAAGGTGTTCAGGATACTTTGGAATTTATCTGGGTCCTCAGCCTTCTCAAGAGTTTCAGGTCCTGCAGAATTAGTCAGAGTAAATAATCTTCAGTGCATGGTGGGTTTGCATTTAGGGTTTGAGATGAGATATCCTGTACCAATGAGCTGATGTTCTGAGAGTATTATATTATTCCATAGCCTGGTGCAATCCTCAAGCTATCAGTCCTATCAATATCTACTTGAGTTTAGGAATATCTACTCCTTCACTTGTCTTCCAAAAGTGGAACTAACACAAAGAGAATTATTTCAGGGACAAGAAAGAGACAGAAAATCTCTCAAAGCCTGTGCTAACAGCCAGATGTACAAAGATTTTCCTATTCATTTCCTATTGATTTATCTGGTTTCAGTTTTTGTGCCTTTCTGCTTTGCTGTCTTTCAGTAGGAAACAAAATACCCACCCACTAAAAGAAAAAACAAAAAAAAATAATTGTAAAGTATAGGTCCATGGACATATCTTCTTGAAGCAGATATTTTCAAAGAAAAACATTTTTAGTGAAATATTTGTAGTAGATCTACTAATTGTATTTAGAATATTTAATCTAGATGTGTAATTGCTTTAAAAATAATATATTTTCTCAACAAACATTTGGTTCATTTCTCTGATAGTCCCTTGTGAAGTCACTGAAGAAAGAAAAAAGGAGGACATCAAAGGACTTCCAAAACCAACAGATTCATCATCTTCCAGGATAAAATTTTTGTAAGAGCCAAGTCTACTGTGGAAAAGCAATATCTCAGCAGGAGGGTGCAAATTCACTCACTGTTTTGTTCCCATCCATACAAATCTTCAGAACTGGTATAATGACTGTAAGGCAAATGAAGTCAGGAGGCAGTTTTCTCATCTGCAGCATCAAATCTAAGAGCAGATAATCTACCCCAATAAAGGTCCAAGGCACAAAATATAAGAAAGCACTGAGCAACTCCATTTTGAAAGAGTGACAGCTGGTAGAGTGGTGTCAGCATCACTTAGACCTTAACATAAAATTTTGTCAGTAAATTCTCAGAACCACTTGATTTTGAGATGGCAGGCATGGAGTTAGGCCAATTTTGATCCATTCAGAGTTTGGCACTGATGAGTTGTTGAATGGCTTTACATCAGTTTTGAGCTTTGTCCCTCACTCTAATCCGTATTTTGCCTTGTAAGTCTACAAAATGGGACTGATATATTTCAGTATGACTTTGTGAATCTGATCTATAGCCCTTGACTGATTACAGATCCTTCTGCTGTGGCAATTTTCTATGCCAGCTAAATGCTCCATTAAAATCTTTGGAAAAAGACAATTCACCTGAAAGTGATAGGAAAGCAGAATTGCTTCAGCTCTCCAAGACAAAGTGTTTGGTTAGAGAATGTCTTTTCTACCCTGGACCACTTCATTTAAGGTTTGAAATTTTTGAGTTTTGCTGAGTTTTTTGAGGTTTTTTTGTTTGTTTCTTTGTTTTGTTTTGGTTTTTTTTGGTTTTTTTTTTAGCCTATTGATCAGATTTCTGAGAACTAAAATATGTAAGGTAAAATAAGAAGTCCCGAAGATTTCATTCATTGTATTTCAGCATATCCAGTCATACTTCTCACCGTGTTGATTGAAAAGAATTATTAAAAAATAATTTTGGTGTATGCCTTTTTTTTTTTGTTATGCATTTCCATAAATCAACACATCTCAGAGCTGGAAATCTGCAGTTGTTTAGTCACAAGTAATTGTATTTACCACCAAAGTACAGCTATCACATTACTCAGGTCAAAAGCCAACTTATTTATAATACAGAACATTTGAAAACTGACATCTGTTCTTGAAATACACAGAACTTCTGGATTGACGTCAGTGATGTAACCACACAGAAGAATGTTTCCGGTGAGTTTCCTTAGTGTTTTTATCTGAATGATAACTCAGCTCAATATAGTGAAACCTGCTCTCTTTTTTTTTTCATGCTACACAATAGTGTGAAAGGGTAAATTTTAAAAATGCCCTATTTATGTGAACCAAATTCAAACTTGGCAAGCATAATTATATTTATATCATGAGGGTCTTCTTTTTTTGGACAGATACAGGTATGATAGACACTTCTGAGAAATTGTTTCTTGCTGTAGAAGATTAAACCTTGAAAGCTGGGATCACTTGTGAACTGGAGAGTGAGCAAGTAGAGCTATGCTTTCAAATTTTCCTTTATTTTTCATAAGGTAAACTGGTGGCAGTAGCTATTGAATTTCTCTAAGCAGATAATATTTTTTGAAAAGATTTCTTGCAATGACTTAAATGTGCAGTTTTCAGTCCTCAGCCAGTTATCATAGTATGAAACACACACTGAGAGAATAACTTATAGCAGCTACTGATACTATCATTAACATGCAGATTATTTCCCAGGATTCCATATTTGTGAGATATCCCTCCAAGACTTCATATTTGAAAAGGACTCATTAGGAAACAGGGTTATTTTTTTACAGGGTGTTTACAAGGTGTCAGCCTATAAGAAGACCATAAGGAAGTTTTTTTGGGACTAGCAGTGACACTTCAATGTCTACATATAAGGAGCCTTTCACCTAACTATACAACAATGAGCAAAACTACTGAAAGTGGAAAACTCAAGTGTAATTTTAAAATACCTACGTGTGTCAAATTCTTGAAGTATTTTGGGTTCTGAAATATATTTAGAACCTGAGTAGTCCATCTCTGCTGCTGAGTAATTTGAAAATTAGGTATCTCCCAAATTCTTGAGACATTTATTTTATCTTCTCTAGTTAATTATAGCACCGGTGGCTAACCCAGGCCTAAACAGTTGCTTCATGTTAATCCTATTATTTAAGTATGGGAAATACCATCAGATCATCTAGTCTATCTAGGGACCTACTCTTGATCACTAATGGGAGTGATTAGTATTTTTTGGACCTCGTAGCAGGGTTCTTTTGTTGCTTCATAAGCAGTAGAAGGATTTACATTGTCCCCAGGACAGGAATTATACCGTTTATATGGAATACGAAGGCCCCAATCAGTCAAGAGGCACATGTAGAGGGTTTATTCCACACCCAGCTCAGCCTGTTCTAGACTTATATCCCCAGAGGGGTAAGTCCTGACCCACAGAAGTGCACATCTGGCCAGCCCTCCTTGATGGTACTCTGCATACCCAGACCTACAGCTGCTTCCAAAAGGATTGGGGAACAGCTAAATTCTGTCTGCCTTTCTTTCACAAGGATTGTCTCCTTCTTCTTCCAAATGCACTCACATTCTCACAAAACTTACAGAAATGTAACTACTTTTGAATTTTCTACCCTTTTTAAAGACTGAAATTAGGATGGTGTTTAGTACTTGCCAGACAGACCTTTTAATAGATTACCTGGTTTCAAAAGTATCCTTGCTTAAAGTGATCTGAATTACTAAAAAAATCATCTTAGGGGAGTCATAATGCTTAGTGTAAAAAAAAAAAAAGTAGTTCAAACATTTCCCAAATTTAATACAAAATATGCCATATAATATTGAATTTCTCCAACTCTCCCTCTCCCTCTTGAATACCCACACAGAGTATAAAGTATTTCACTGTGGAGGGTCGTAAGTGTGACTTGAGTGATTATGACACAAGTGAAATGAGTGTTTTCAAGAATCAAGTTTGCTTGTTCCCTTTAGGAATACAAAACTGGATGTCGAAATGGCCCCAAACAATGACACAGAGCTTGCTTAATCAGAGGAATTACTAGTAATGTAGGTGATGCCTGAAGAAGGGCTTTGTTTTTTTGTTCCACGAGGATACTGTGTTTTAGATGGAAGAATAAATTGGATTTTGACTAAAACAATGGAAATTGTCTTTTGAAAAACTTTACTCATACTTTCTTTTTTTCTGGAAAACAACTTAATCTTTTAGCTGCCACAGTCACTGTGTTTCCAACAAAGGACTAAGGCCCCTAAAATCAGTGGTTTGGGTGCAATTTTTTTTTTTAATTTGTCTATAATTTCTTATGTCTAAATAGATGTTCTTATTCAAGTATATAATGAGAGCAGGATCATGCTATAGAGAGGTGGACAGAACACAGAATAGGTGAATATGAAATGGCCAGGTTAGGCATGAAAAGTAAGTTTTCATCTGCTAGTACAGTGAGATTTTATGATAACTTTAATGAGATGGTGGTGACATGAAATGTGCCTATTTTTATTATGCTGATGGATAGAACTGTATGATATTCTTGCCTGTAATAAAAGAGACCAAGAAAATAAATGCCCTGCAACTCTCTGCCACATCATTTGGACATCCCACTCATATTCATTTTAATGGAAATTATGTGCCCAATTACTAAGCTAATTTTGAAAACATGTTTTGCTATTTGAAAATTGTACAGGACCTTCAGAGAATTTGTGTTGTGTTGTCAAATGAATCTCCCTGTGAGCTAGATATCAATCAAAAACATCACATTTTGAACCAATATTTTTAAAACCAGATGTCTAGAACTAGATTCTGAGATTCATATTGAGGACTTCATTGAGTTTTCAGAACTGCAAGCTTTAAAAATTGAGGCTTCAGTAACAACAAAAAAAAGCTGATATGCAAAATTTGAAAACAAGAACATTCAGAACTATTATGTGTCTGAACTCTGAAGAGCAAGCTACTTAGCATCATAGGCAGAATTCCTTCAATATTTGTTATATGATATTTTTCATGGATTTTCACTCAAAATCCTCTTCTCTTTTCCACTGCATTGATGGGATTGATTAGCTTTCTTACACTTAATTTCATTAAGTGAAAGAAACATTTGTGAGGCTGGATGATTCTCATGCAGTTAGAGGAGGCAAATTAGGCTGTTTACTTTTACAATTGAATCACCTACTTTTTTTTTCTTTTTTTTTGGGGGGGGATTTTTTTTTTGTTTTGTTTTGTTTTGTTTTATTTTACTGGCATGGCATGGATGGCCTATCTCCTTCTCTCCATCTGCTCCCCATTTCGAGAAGACATCATTAACCCCTCTATTCTGGTAAAATGAATGAAATAAACCATGGCAAAGAAGAAGGTCCTTTCAAATTCTTTTAAAAATCCCCTAAGTCTGTGGAACAGACATGCTTTTTTGAACAAGTTTCAGAACAGTAACATGATTTACTGTATTTTCAACTCAAACTGCATCTACATTAAATCATCACTATATGTGATGTCAAGGTGAATGTAGAGATGGAAAGAAAAGCAGAACATATAAATATTTTAGGGATTTAAAGATAAGGGATTTAAGCATGTGCTCTAGAAATTTTGTTGGTAGTTTCCAGCTTTTAGAGTCTACAGTAGGTAGGCTTTCCATGATAATTGATGAAGAAAGTTTGCCTTATCTTTCAGCCAATACTGCTTTTCTAAGCAACCTAGACATCACTCCAGCAAGACCTACCACAAGAATGTGTCTGTATTCTTCTAAAAGCAATTATTTTATTCAATTTCAGGGGTTACTTGGGTTTTGGTTGAACATATAGAATGTAACTCATCGCTGAATGACACAATCACTTATGATTCATGCTTACATGGCTATTGTAAATTCATCTTTGGGAATTACTTACAGATGAGAGATTAAAATAAGTCCTCCTGCCTGGAGAGCATATATTTCTGAGATCTGAGTCAGTAGTGATACTGGGTTCTGAAGCAGAAAGACAGGTTTTGCTAAAGAAAAGGAAAACAGGTACATCTAGCTCTCCCTCTGTTCTGAGTCAGTAAACAATTGTCCTGTGGCTGCTTGACAGTGGCTTTTGGATAGTCCTTCATGGTTTTGTTATATTTTATGCCATGACACAGTGAATTTGAGACAAAGTGAAGTTAAGCCATGACTACTCTTCTTTCATTTGATCAGCCATCTGGTTTTCTTGAAAGGTCTTTATTCAGAAAATATGATCTCAGAGAAAGTGACAGTTATCTGTATCTGTGGAATTGTTGCTCACCAAAACTTAGGCCCACAATGCCAATAAAGGGTTAAATTATAAAGATAAGAATTTTATCAGTAAATATTGCACGTGTATATTCACAGATATCTACATCAGAAATAATGTTCCCACACCTGTTTTATAAACAGAGGGAAAAGGGTACATTTCTTTGATCTGTTTTACATACCTAACATGATGAACCTAATAGTGACATGAATGCTTTGCACTGACTGTGGCAGGGGCCTTGCTACCTAGTTTGGAAGCAGTCACTAACATTTAGTCAACCCAATTGCACCTAGATTTCTAGCATTGGGTATATTTACTTGGTGCTAAAGCTGCCTCTGTAATTTTTTACTCCATAAATAAAAGAGCAACCAAAAATATGAAGAGCTGTAAAACAATGGCACTTGAAACAGACTAGATACTAAAAATTCTTTTATCAGAGATAAAAGCACTTCATGCTTGGAAAGCAATATTTGTTAACATTGTTGTTGGATCAGTTAGACATAGTGATTAAAAACACATTACAATTTTCTTACCAAAAGAAAAAGAATAGGAACTAAACCCCTCAGAGAACAATGGTTGTAGTTTCTGGAGGTGATGTTGAGTCATCAACAGATTTCTGCCCCTGGAAGAATGTTTAGGAAGTGAAAGTGCAGTCTTGGGTATTGCAACTAGCCAGAATAACAACCAGACAAGATCAAGTGATATGATCTGACTATGTCTGTGTCTTCTAAAAAAAAAAAAAAAAAGAGCGAGTTTTTTGAGTTTTTTTGTATTTTTTTCTCCTTATTGTGACTGTCCTTAAGAATTTATAGCTCTTTAAGATCACTCTGCAAAGGAATACTAATTCCATAGCACAGGTGTAACCTCAGAGAACAATTCTACTAATTAATTCTCAACTTTCATAGGAATGTCAAAAATAGTTTTGTCTTTTAATGCTAAAACCAGAAAAATTGTTTTTATTATTTTTATCAATTATGTGGCCAGGAATTGTATACAATTCTCACCAAAAAAAAAAATTAAAGATAATGTCATTCATGCTTAATGTGTCACAAGCCATAAAGTCATGAGGGGAGAGGAAAGCATGACAATGAGGTCATACAATTACTCAGGAGAAGAACTTATTAACTGGAGTTAGTTTGTCCTCTGCTTTTCTTTGGTAAATCTGATTTCTAAAAATGTATCTATGAACTCAAGAAGCAAGCATGGGGAAAAAAGTGTAAGAACTTAT
The DNA here is from genome assembly GCA_003676055.1 of Chloebia gouldiae. NCBI lineage: Eukaryota > Metazoa > Chordata > Aves > Passeriformes > Passeridae > Chloebia > Chloebia gouldiae. Next base: position 4,622,391 of record QUSF01000020.1, on the reverse strand, counting down.
AGGAAATTGTCAAAGAATGTACAGTTTGAAAAAGAAGATGGCAATGGCTGTGTGATGTATGACTGGAAAACAAGAAGAAATGTTGGATTTATATTACTGATGCATTAGAGGAAATAGTCATTGCAGAATGTTTAGAGGGATGTGATTATTAAAGGAAGAAGTGTACACAACTTGCTTTGATTATACTGGGCCTAATGGACAAATTATTCTAGATGAGATCTACAGGAGAAGAGTATGAATGAGATCATAATTCTAAACGCTCTGGAGCATAGACATGTAAATTCTAAGTAGTTAATTTAGGTATGGCAGACAAAAATCCATATAAATAAATAAAGAAGTAAGCATTGAAAAGCGAGAGTCCTGGTGTAATGGTTGATAATGAGGAAATAGAGCTGCCAGTGGGGCTGCTGAGAGGGCAGTTAGAGAAATGAGCAGCGAAGAACAATTGTGGGGACCAGGGAGAAGCTGGCTGCCAAGAAGAGGGGAAATGACTGAATGCATTAAGGACAACAGGAAGATCAAATAGGCTTTGAGCCAGGCCAGAAAAAGAAATTCAGAGGGAAGCTACCATGGCTCATGTGCTGGATTGAATGTTTATTCTGCAGTGAAAGCAACAACTGAGATATCATAAGGACTCCAAGATTTAGAAGAAAAAACAAAGACAAAACCCATGAAACTTCTCATACAAGAGAACAGACCTTCATAAACGTTCATAAATGCTTTTGATAATTTTCTTTATTAATTGTTTGCAGATTTGCTTCTGCATACCTGTGCAGTACTGATTTGGTGTACAGGGCTTCTCTGTTCCAGCAGTTTCTCATCACCATGTGAAAGGTTCATCTCATTCCGTGATGGTAGCTTTTTATGCTTGTAGCAATTCCCTCTGGTTACTAATGGATCATTTACACATCTGAGAATGTTGTTAAGAAGCTCCTGAAGTGGAAAGGGATTCCAGCTGTACCTACTGCTCCTATTTCTTATGCTAGGCTCCTGAGACTTGCACAACTGCCTATTAGGAAGTTGATGATGGATGGAACAGCTGAAAATTTACAAATAATGATAAGCTTGAGACTCCTAAATTAGTGAGAGAACAGCAATTTTCAAATTCTAAACCAGATCTTGAACCAGGATCTTTTTACAGGATAATGCTACCAACAAGACAATAGGTCAGTGGTGGGAAGCTACAGGCATTTCTCTGTCCTTTCAAGTTGTTCTCCATCTTTTTGAAAACAGATGATCAAAATCTCAGGCCAATTTACTTCAGTGTTTTAAGGAAGGGCTTTAAGTTTTTAGCTGATCTACTGGATCATAATCAGAAATCTATATGTTCCTTTCCACATAATCTCTATTCTTCTGCAAAATCACCTAAATTTATTTGTTCTGGGAGGTAAGTGAAAAGTGAAGAATTAATGTATTAAGGAGGCAAAACAAGAATAGTTGCTTAAGTATGATGAGAAATAAGAAACAACAGAATAAGGAGGAAGGAAGAATAATGCCATGGGTTTAGCAGATGAAAAAGAGAGAACACCATACTCTGTGAATCTCTTAAAAACGCAATAACAGTAAGAGAATGCTCTGGGAAAGTGAAAATGAGGGAACTAAGGAGATAGCAACCTGATATAGAAATCTTGTTTACTTTGTTGCCTGTGACGAAAGCCAGAAATATATTTGAAACACCACGGAGATTTTTACTGAAGGAGAAATTAAGAACATTTCCCTTTTTCCAATCATACTTGCAAGATTGAAAGTAGCAGAGTGAAAAGTGACTTTTTTTTTTTTTTCCCACTGCTGTTTCATCTCCTGGCCCTTTCATCTCAAGGACTGATTGATGGACTTGGCCTCACCTGACTTCAGAAGTCTTCATCTGAGCTAATTTTTAGCACATGTACATGTAGGTATTTCTGGCATGCATTCCCTACCAGGAAAGTAATCTGCATCTATAATAGAACCTCAGAGAACTCTGGGCAAAAAGAAAAGGGCCCGGAAAATCTTGAAGGACAATCTTTTCACAAACAAAACTGTATCTCTGTTGTTTGAGTTTTTGTCTTAGTTTTGATGTATCTCTAGACTTGGTCTACATTTAATAATGAATTGTGTAGAAGATGTCTCCTTGGCCTAAAAGATTTCAAATATCTCTTCCTTTTGGATTTGAAAATCTTTGAAATGATTTATTGTAATGGCAACTCAGTCTAAAAATATCAATGCCCTATGTAGTTCATGCCAGGGAACAGAAACAAAAATATTGAATTTTAAAATGCACACAAAGAAAGAACAGAGGGGGAAGCAACATAAATTTAGTGGTTCTATTTTCATCTTCAACAAGCATTAGTACCAACTGTTAATTGCACTTAGAGGTACATGATTAGTGAAGGAGTTAATGGAGTTCTTGTTTCAGTTAATACTAAGTTTATTGGATTTTTTTAGAACTAAAATTTATAGGAAAATATGGAACATGACAGAAGGACTAAATAGTATTAGTAGACACTTTTAGTTAATGTCCAGAGTCATCTATATTCAGTGATGCAACATTTGGAGAGTAGGGCTCAGCAAGAGCAAAGCCAGGTAATGAGATTGGAGATCCGTGTAGACTGTATAATGTTGGCAGAAGATACATCTGCTGGAAAGGAAGTTCAACCCTTCTGTCCCCAAGGCTTCAGTACCTGACTTGTCTATCCCACTTATTGACATGATTCAATGTGAATTTTTATGGAACTGCTGAAGTGCTTAAATATTCAGCCAAAGTTAGGCCTCTGGTTAATTGCTTTTCTCTTCTATTCACCAATTGTGTGTAAAACTTTTCTAAACCAAATTCAATTACAATAATCTCAGAGTTTGCATTAAAAAGTAGAGGAAAATGCCACAAAGGGAAATTAGAACACGAATATACTTATTTTCCTTGGTACTTTTTCCTGTGAAGAAAAATGATACTTTGTTGTATCACTTTATTATGGAACTATCACTTTATTATTATCACTTTATTGTGGAACACCTTCAAAAATTAAACCCATAGTGCCTAAGCATTTTTAATTTAGATCAGCTCAGCAGTACTTTCCAAATTTAAAAATGAAATGTGTGACCATGTCCCCTTTGAAAAAAAAAAAAAAAAGACTGAACATTCTCATCTGACATCAGCTGTGTGCCTTACAGAGATGATTCATGACATACCAAGTCATGGGGAAAATTAAAGGGCAAAAGGCATCCCAAATCCTATTACTTTTATTTTTCTGTTGATTTGGGTTTGTTTTTTTGGTTTTTTTTTTTTAGTGGGTGGCCATTACTGGTTCTCTATGTGCTTTATGATTTCTGCTTGTCTTTATATTCTCACAATAAAAGAGTGGCACAATCACTGAAAAAGGAAAGATAATCAGAAAGCAAAATACCACTTCAGTTTCACTCAGATATAGCACAGCCATGACTTACCTGGAAAAATGAAGACAGATGCCGAAGTCAACATTGCTTGTGAAAAACGTACAACCAGCTGATGTGATACTTTTCCAGAGCTATTGTAACTGAGGCTGATTTCAGATCGAAACATAGAGTACACAGATAAATGTCTATCAAATAAATATCTTGTCTAAGAAGAATTTTTTGGCTGAGAAACAAAGTTTATATTGGAAATTTACTGAGGGGCTAGAATACAATGTTTAACTAGAATAGCTGACCTTCAAACTTCTATGCTGTTAAGAATATGCATCCAATAGCTCTATTAATTAATATTATTCAACTGTAGATATCTTTTTGACCCCATTGCACAAAAAAGGCCTATTTCCTTACATATAGTGAAACTGCTATTAAAAGTGAGGCCCCATTATTTCTCTATAATTCTAACTCCAAATATAGTCCTAGAATTGACTTTATTTTTAATAGATATAAGAAAATCAATTTGTATAGCCCAAAGTAAGAATGTGTATTTTAGTGCCATTTTAAGCTTAGTTCGAATATTTTTTACTTTACTGATCAGCTGGTTTTGTTAGTGCTGTTAATGTGATGCTATAAGAACATGAATTAAAACTCCAATATTAGAATCAGATATCAAAGCTTCATGCTCAATAATTCTTGACATGGTGAATTATTTCATTTTATTTTAAATAATGCAGTTACAAATATGATTAATGACATCTGTAGTGGCCTCAGGAGAATACCTGCCTATGCTTTTACAAATATGAGAATAAGATGTCAGTGAAATGCTGTCCACAGTCTATCTTCATAATAACCATTTTCCAACTCCAACCACCTCCAAAAATGGATTAAAAATAAATTTTGACTTCTTCCACTCTTACACAATGTTGGTATAAATAATAATGCCATTCTGTTTATACATTTTCTAAAGTTATTATTCCTCAAAATCATCACAGTTGTCCTTAAGATCCAACATGTGATATATATATATATATTTCTGAAGCAGAGACCGTGATGGCCCATGGTCTGCTTGATAATGCCTTATTGAACAAAGAGTTTACCTTTAGTAAATATGCCACAGTATAATGAAAGCTGGAATTTGAGCCAGCTGGTCAAATTTTGGGATGAAGTTCTTAAAAAATTAAACCATAAAACTATGTCTCTTCTTGGACATAAACTGCTGAGACAGTTTTTTGTTTGGCCAATTAGTGTGACAACTGAGTTGGAAAACCCTTTCTGGTGACATGAATGTAGTCACAAATATGTTATCTTCTCATTCCTCTATGGAAAACCAGTACAACATTCCTGTCTGTCTTCAACAAAACTAATTAGCAGGCTAATGAGGGTAGCAGATTGCACAACTCCTTTGGGTTTTCAAAGGAGTTGAAGGAGAAGTCAGCATTATTTGAACATTGCTACCTGTTTTCCTTTTGGTTCTTTGAAAATTCCATAATAAAACATAAGGATACAGATGTACACAGAAATCAGGATATAGATAATATCCTATGCAATTAAACAAAATATTTTCTTTAACAGATGTCTTGCAGGCTCATATTTTAGTTACTTTAAAAAATTTGTCTTCTACAACAAAATATTTTTGCCTTTAATGCTGCTGATATTTATGCATAGTACTTTGTTATTTGTGTATTTTTCAATTCTTACACTTATTTTTGTTTTCATCCAGGATTTGCAGTTTGCAGTAAGCTTTTCTCTAGACTTGCACTTACATCTTAGTTGTATGAGGGAAAGAATCAAAAGTGATGCTGACCACATAAATCCTTATTTTCCCATAGATCTGGTGCCCTATAACTCTTTTGATCATTATATACCTATCCCAGGATATGTAGATGAAAGGAAGAAAAAAGGAAGGAGATGGATTTTAAGTCAAGTATGTTTCATCCTCATTAGTAGATATTTCACACAGTGCAAAATAACAAAAAGCAGCATTGGCTATTTCTTGGTTTCCCAAGCACTCCATACTTCCATCTGAAGAAAAAACATTCTTGAAAAACCCTGGAACTTTTCTGCTTCTAGTAACATGGAGATATGCCAAATTTATTCATTTAAATCCATCCCAGTAAGAAGTCAGCTGCATTGTGACCTTTCTTTCTCTTTTGTTCCTTCTTTAAAAACTCTCCTATTTTCTCATCTGCCATGCCATGTGTTTATAGCAAAGGAGGAAACATAAGAAAAACTCATAACACCTGCTGGAGACAGCAAAGCAAAGATAATTATATACTGCTTGTGGAACACCTTCAAAAATTAAACCCATAGTGCCTAAGCATTTTTAATTTCCAATTGCATATGATTCTTCTTATAGGTGAAAATGATTGATGGCAATGTGGCAAGCACGCGTGTTCAGGAAGGAGAAAACCTACCAGGTTGTGATGAGAAAACTGTTTATGAAAATTCCAAATTTAAATGTGCCCTTTAAAGAAATCCATCCTCTCTACCTCTCTTTTGCAATTGCTGTAAATATGTCACTTCTGTTTTCTTTAGTTTCAGACTCTTCTTATCTCTTAATAGAGTTTGATGGAAATATCCCACTAGCTCTTCCCCCTTTTTCAACATGTCCAATAGAACAGGGTTACAAAAAGCAGGGCAACACTGAAAAACTGCTATTTGCATGATCATATCTCTTGCCAATTTTCACTTCTGCTCTCAATTTATCTACACAGCTGATTTTAATAGCAATGAAAAAGTTTCTGATATGCACAGTATGTTTTTTTGAACCTCATTTTAAAGAAGTAGGCTAAAGATTTCCAAAGGCAGCTTTTAATTCCTGGTGTAGTGATGATTTAAGCATCCAAATTAAGACAAGTGAGAGCCTATTTTAGAAGTGCTGAGCATCAGCAAGTCTGAGTTCTAGAGCATTAAAACTCAGCACAGCCAAAGGATCAAGCAGGCACATACAAGCACTCCAAATCAGAGACTGCTTTTGGAAAATTTAGCCTTGTTTCTTAAGGGTGAAATCTTGGCCTTTCAAAGCCAATTACAAATCTCCCAATGACTTCAATAGGCTTGGATTTCACCCTTTATATTTTATAGGAAAAAACAAGCAACATCATACAGAAGTTTCTCTTTTATGATTTTCTTGATGTTTGCTCAACCCTGGCTTCCCTTTAGGTAGGAAAAATCATGGTTTTAATTTAAAATCCATAAAAACAAATAAACAGTAGCTTAATTACAAGGGTGGACGGGATGTTTCACAATGCTTGAACTAATGTAGTAAAACACCAAGTGTTTGAAAAAACATTTTTAAAACTCAGAAAACTTTAAACTGTAGTGTGTCTTCTCCTCCCTATTCCCAACAATGCTGGAGTTGCTAATTTTACAGCACAAATGGGAAACTGATGACAATTCCTAGTAAAATAGGTTCCATTTATTTTGACTCATGCCAACAGCAGTATAATACTGTAGAATAACATTTTAAACTGCTTTATCTGTAGTAGATGCTTCAGAAAGTTCCTCTAAGATGCACTGTTTCTGCTCCAACTCTATGATTTTGATTTCTTCCCATTGACTTAGGTATGATAATCTCATATTCCTAAAGGTCTCATGTTTGTATAAACATAACCCATTTCTGTGCCTATATCAATAATTTATAAAATACTTTTACTGGTTGTCATCCTTCAAGATGAAATCCTTACAGATAATTCAACAGGGACAGTATTACAAAATAAAAACTGAAACACAAAAAGTGTATATATATTTTAACATATTGACAGGCTCTTGGTCCTTGAATTACTCTGATCAAGTGAAAATGGACAAGTTAGCCTTAGATCCTCCAAAATCCTTTGTAAAATCTTAAAGATTCTCCTGCTCTGTATCTGTTAAAAAATGTTATGATCTGTCAGTTCAAAGACTTATTTATCTCTTCCAGTCCTTCCATGTGCCAGTTTCTCCATGAGTTCACAAAACAAGGATTAGCCATGATAACATAGAATATACAGATTGTTGTTTTGACTATGTACATGTCCCATCTATGTTGATTTGTTTTCCATAGGAAGACTAGGTACAGAAAAGTTGTTTTTTTTTTTTTTTAATCTGATGACTTCCTGACCACTCCCTTTCAGGTCTAGAGCAGAACTAAGAGCATTGTTGGTCCACATATGGAGGGTCTTTGCATGGAAAAAGGTTTTGAGAAGTGCTACATCTCTTCTTTGTGGGGTAGGATGAGGATAATATTTTCTTTTAAACTTATGCTGCTCCTCTTCTATTTAAAGGTCAGGGATTTGAGGACAGATTTCCTTTCCACCTGCAGAAGGCGGTGGCAGCAGTGCTCATATTACCTTTATTTAATTTCACTTGGTGCATTAGCACTAGTGGGTAGACAGTCAAGAGGCCTTATTTCCTACTCAGAGCCATGCAGCTTATTTAGAGTACAGCTAGATATTAAGGGAAATAAACTCACAGAAAGAAAATTTGTCCTCCCTTATTTCTGTGGTTGGTTGTTTTCAATGGATTGGGGAAGCTGTCTATGGCTGGAGGGTCTCATCTGTGGAGGCACCAGAAGACAGACATCCTTTGATCATCATGCCCAAAGCACAACACTGGATTCCAGTTTAGAGCACAAGAGTAATTTTAGAAAGTTTTCCTTCAACAGCCAGCAAAGGTAAAATAACAAGAGAATGGCTCCTTGCTGTGTGCCTAAAGGTCATATTTCCATGTGAGCTCCCCAAAGTCAGAAACTTTTCTTTTGTAAATTATACTCATTGCTATTCAATATCTATGCTAAATTTTAGTCATCCTGTTAAATTTTTTTGCTGGATTTTTAACCAAACAATACTACTGGCTATATCTATAAGTAAAGGAGAGCATTCACCCAGTGTATTTTACCTGGATCTGTTTTTGGACACAATAAACTTGTTTCCAAAATTTTAAAAGTCTCTTAATGTAGAGCGCATCCTTACCTACCCACCTATCCATTCTGTTCCTGTTCTTACAATGTTCCTAGAAAATATGTTCAGAAAAGAATGTGCTTCACTAGACCACTTTACCTTTTCCCTGGCAATACTCCTGAGGCATCTGTTCTCAGATCAAGGGAACATTGAAAGGCCTTAAATCTGATCTCTCAGACAGCTGTGCTAATTTAACTAAAGGGGCTACAAGAGAGGATGGAGAGAAATCTATAAAATATTTGTCTGACATTTGAAAAAAGAGATAGGATGTTTTCTTGTTAACCTTTAGAGCAGCCCATTACATAAATTGTGACAATGTTCTCAGATTAAATGAGACTGTATTCTGTCTTAGCTCTAAATTTATCACTTCAGCAAATGAATTCTACTGTAAATTCTGGCAATATATCTTTTAAAGAATGCTGTTTATCTCACTGGGGAAGCAGAGTGCTGATAAATAAGGAGCACAACCTTTTGGATGAAACATGGTAAAAACAGATTGAAAGGAAGATTCAATAGCATTTCTTTCCTGCTTCAGTGTAGGAATGTTCCATGTTACATGTCTGATTAAATGACGGGATTCTCATAGCATTTCTGTAAATTCTTAGATGATGAACAAAAAAAAAATCTATTAAATGTTGCTTTCTCATAATATTTGATTATGTGAATTCTAATTGTGTATGAAAAGCATCGGTACAGAATCCAATGATGAATGGTTGTTCAGCAGCAGCTTCAGCTCCTACTTAGGTTTCCATTTGGTCTAAATGAACAATTTCCACCAACTTATGTCTATAAAGTTCATAAGTCTATATGCGAACAAACAAAAATTTTAAATTATTTAATTTTAAGCTCTCCTAAAATTAAAACAACTTTAATGGATTTTTTGTGTTCCCCAAAGACTAAACCCTGCAATAGTTTCTAAGTAATTAAAATTTTTGTGTTCATTCAAAAAGTAATACAAGAAGCTGAAATATAGAGAGGTTATGGAAATCTAAAAGGTCCATGTGCATCTTTAGGGAGAGAGTAGAAAAAAGTTGAGAAAATTTTTTTCTAGATTAAAATATGAACATATGATTAAGAGTATGGAATTTTATCAGGCACTATCATTTTATAAAAATTTCTTTTTAGAAATTATTTAGTCAATTTCTGTAAAAATTTACTTAAAAGATTAATACATTAGCTATTAATAAACCAAAGGCAAAGAACATTAACCTTCATTCCATTAGGATGAATTATGTATTTTTGCAGCCTAAAAATCCCCACTTTCAATATTAGTACCTAAACTGCAGTGTGGAAGCAGCAAGGAGTTGCTAAAAGTTGAGGGGTTTCACACACTGTAGTGTTCAGAACACTTTGACTATTCAAAGGGTTAATTGTCAGAATTGTAAGCTCTGCAAGTTTCAAACTATAATAGCATTACTCATGAAAGCAATGCCTACTTGTCTAAATAAGGCAAATATTGTTCCTTATAGAGAAAAAAATATTTTTGGTAAGGTTTTGTGTTCTGAGGGAAATGAACAGAGCTGACCAGAAAGCAGAAGTACATAATCCTACCATTCCCAGACATTACTTTTGTTGAAGGTTGCAGTGTTTCATTATTTTATCTTTATTTATCTTTATTTAGAAAGTTTGTTGGGTGATGGTGACTAATAGCTGAACATCTGGATGCAGTGACCTTTAAAAGCCTTTAGTCATTACTGTGCCCAATTAAACTCAATATCAACAGAAGTGCTTGCATTCTGACTGGACTAGTATAAATCACTTTGCAAATGCATTGTGCAAACAGGGAAGTATTACCATCCCGGGCTCATTCCCCTCTAAATGACTCCAGCAGGATGGGTCAGGAGCTAAGGATTTGTTTTTGTTTTTGTTTCCAAAGTACAAGCTTTGACAATTAAGAAAATTAATTAATGAAGTTAGCTGGACCAAACAGCTCAAAAACTTAATCAAGGAACACAACTGGAATTTATCTAAGTCAAACATACAAAAATTATCTGGGATTCACATCTCGTACAGAGAGAAAATAACTTTTAAGAAAGCTTTTTAAAGGCCTAAGTGGATGAACAGCTATCTCATAAAAAGGATATTAGCAGTAAACAAGCAGTTTATCTGGAATGGGAAAACGAGCGATCATTTAGAGAAGTTTTACTTTTAAGGTCAAAAAGTGCAAGAACAAAGTGAAAATTTTGAAAAGCTAAGCTGGGTTTGGCTTTAAAAAGGAAAATAAAACAGGTGAGCAGAAGGTTCTTCTAAAAATGTCTAATATGTGGAAGTCTGACTCCTGTTTAGTGAGGGATAAAGATAAGAGACAACCTAAAGTGCCACCAGACCCCAGCATTCAACTGAGCAACTGTTGGAACAAGGAGATGGATGGGCCAGGGATCAGCCGAGGCACCCCCAACCTCAGGCTTCAGGCACCTCCTTGGAGAAAAGAAGAAGCCATGGCCATGGTGGGACTTTGGCCAGCAGGAGGGGATTAGATCCAGGGGTAATCAGGATAATTGGGCTGGACTGTGTGGACAGGGCTGTGGTGAGGCCAGGCTGGGACATCAGCTTGGCAGGGGCCATGTACAGGGCTGTAGCAGAGCTGGAGATGTGTCCTCTGGCCTCTCTGGGCAGGGGCTGACACCTCCAGGGGCTGGAATGTCATCCTGCACCATGGCAGGGGGAGTGCCAGGGGTAGAAAAGGGCTTTCGCTTCCAAATATTTGTTCCCGAGTGTTAAAATTTAAGCAGAGTAATCAGAAGCCTGGTTTTCCCACACTCCTTTAAAATCAATGAGGAAAATATCCTCTATAAGCAAAAGCTCAAATTCTCTAATTCACCTCTGGAAATTCTTGTCTCTCCATCGACAGGTCTTTGGGCAGTTTCTGTGTTCATGTGTTGTGAAGTGATATGCTGAATTTGGGAGGGCTGGAAAGCATCACTTCAGACCCTCAAGAAAATAGACTCAGAATGTAGCAAGAAATAATAAAGATTCTGTCAGGTTGAAGATTTTACTTTATAGCTAGAAGCCGTACAACACAAAATTTGTATTTAAAAGAAGAAAAATGAGATCTTGGGTGGCTGAGGGACAATTGTTTAACCTTTGTAATATGGAACACCTGGAGAAAGTGTAATTGGAGATTTCACAATAAACAGAAAATGACATAATACACAATGAGTTTATCAAAGTTAATCATGGCATGCCAACAGAAAACTTTCTATTTTCCAGACAGTGCACATATCCAAAGAGCATTGTGATATCATATCAGATAGGAAGCTTTTTATTTTCCTGCAATAAAATTATGGATTTGTGAAAGTAAGATAACAATAGATTGTGACAAAGGCAACAGTCAAGCTAGGGACACTGTAACTCTTGGAACAAATGTTTTTCAGTATTTCTAATTAGTGGTTACAGAATACAAAGTAGACCTGTTTCCATAGAGCTTTTCAGTAGTTAGAATATGTTTTGTGTAGTTAGGCTGGGTGTCACTTTATATTTTGTAACTACCAAAAGTCTTTGTTTCTTAATTGTTTGCATTGATGACTTACCTGGAGCATATCACAGTTCCCTCTAGCCCAGATATTTGAATGTCTGGCAGAAGCAAGGCTGCTGTGTGTCTGGATATTGCCCTAAGATAGTCTCAGGAGAACTCTTAACATGAAGCAGGTTAAATATAAACATTGTCAATGTAAGAATGATGGCTTAGAGCACTGAAGTATTAGGAATATAACAAAATCCAACAGTATAACGTGCCCAGACTTACATGCGGATCTCAGAAATATATCATATAGTTCAACAGTCATAAATACAGAAGCAAAGACTGGGTACTTAAATTTAGGCTTTAGGAGCATTGCTTGAAAAAACACAGTTCTTTTGTTCTGGTGAAGGACAGAGAGCTATTGCTGTTCTCTGGTAGCCCATCTCTATTAGCAACAGGGAGCTGGCAAAATAAAAACTGATTTGAAGTCATTGATTCCAACTTAGAAACTCTAAGGGAGCACTAATACTTAGAAAGATGCAAAGACTTTACAATAGATACAACAATCTTACAGGTTGTGTCTAAACTGAATTGTAGTTGTGAATATAATGTGAATAAAAATTTCAATTCCTGGTAATTCAGATTAGGGAGGAAGGCTGAACGACTGCTCCAATACGATCCAATTCCTGGATGTTATTTCTGGCAAAGGAGTGAAGCAAAGAAAGGAATATAATTTGTACCTATCATGGAATGGATTGATCTGAGGAAGCAAGTGTTTCATTATTTGCAAAGCAAAACTAGAAAGACTGAAAGAAACAAAAATGTAATTAAGAAAGTAATAATAGGAAAAGACATGGAACAATATTCTCTCACAGAAGACAACAATATTACAAACACTTTTGAATTTAAGCCTCTTAAAAATGATATTGCATTGTAAGGTTAAAAATCTTCAGATTTATATATGGTTGAAGAATGAAAGATAAAGGAATATATTAAAAAATTTTGTGAAGTAGAATTGTAAGCAAAACTAAATAGGCATCTAACTTGACTTTTAAGTATTCTTGACAAATAGATACATGAAAATTAATTATAATTTATTTTATCCTCTTATCTCTTTTAATAAAAATGACCAAAAGGAAAATGAACTGCAGTGATTACTGACCTAACTATATAAGTATCCACAGCCATTTCCTCAGATATTGCCTGGCTCAAACTAGAACTGGGAAACCTTACAGCTAACCTTTTGGCTTTAGTCTTCCTATTTTCTCCCTCCTTTAGTTTTTATGGATGTATTCCAAAGACAATTTGGCAGGAAATATCTTATTATATCTTATTTCTTTTTTATCCAGTCTATGACTTCTTAAAATTCAGATATCTTCATCACATCTCTGGCAAAAAAAAAGCATATGCCATTATTGAATTTTATAATGAAAGAGATGAACCCTCTAAGTGATCTTAAATTTATGAGAAAAATTGCACACCAAATATTGTCACAAGAAAAATGTGAGAGAAACACATACTAATCATGGTAGTTGTCTTCAAGTCATATTCCTGACAACCTGTTGCTATATAAATCTAATCTCTGCAAAAGCTATCTCTCTACATATGCTTATGTAAGTTACATAAGCAAGGTATAGCATAAATCTGTGATGTTGAGGACACTCAAAGCTTAAGTCTTGAGACTAGACATGGAACTCACTGGCTTGTATTCATGGTTTCAGATGTCTGGAAGGTGTCTCAGTGCAGAACTCAAAGCCTCCTGCTTCAGCACTCCCCACAAATTAATATGATGCTGGCCATATCCACCCAGGCCCTCCATGAAGCAGAGCTGTGGATGGTCATAAATAGGACATGGCTCTTCCAAGGAAAGGAAGCACTGCTTAAGAGGTTTGCAAACATTGCTATAGACTCAGAAAGCAATTTAGGGTTTGCTACAAAAGCTGCAGGCAGCAAAACAGCATGGACCTCAGCTCACATAGGTACTCTCAGTTGTTGAAGGTGGGATTTTTAACAGCCCTTGCAACTGTTCATAAGAAAATCAACTGGCAGGTTCAGTGAGGCAGAAACAAGTTACCACTGAGTGGCTGTTGTAATACCTGAAACCCAAAACATATCTTTCTTGAGTGGTCTTCTGTCTAAGATCAGGATTCTCACAATTCCCAAAAATGTCTGTGGTAATTTGCTGACTACAAGGAACTGTTTCCCTATTTACTGCATGTTTCAGCCATGGCACGCACTCAGATCCCGCGTGTTGAGTGTTGCCTGCCTTGCAGTTTACTCTCAAAAAAGAAAGAGCACATCACAGGAGACTATGCATTATCAGTGGTGATGGGAGCAAATAAAAGCTGCAAGGTGCTATGATGCATTTACCTTTGACTGCAAGATCCTCTGTTTGGATTTAACAAATTAGCTTCTCAGAAGTTTGCTCATCTGAGCAGCAGCTGTTTGCCATATGGATCAAAACTGCATTTGGCAAATGGAAACACTTCCTCATGCCCATCTGATTTTCATGTACAGTCATACATTGTTTATGGGAGGAGTTTGCTGGTTGCGGAGGGTGTTCAGCTGAGAAGTGTTTATTTCATATCCCAGTTTTCTTTTTTTTTGATTTTTCCTAGAAAGTTCTTCTCCTACGTGAGACTTCAAACCCAGTAAAACACAAAGTCCTAAAAACAAAACTTGAAAAGTAATATAAGGAAAACAAAAGGTAGTGGAAAAGTAGATGAGAAATATGTTTTAATCTTATTAAATAAGACAAACTCTCTGAGTGAAACTCTGTCTCTAAGGAAGTAAGAAATACTGCATTTTGTATGTCTTCTAAATATGGATTACTCTCAACAGATATGATAATTTAATCAAAGAATATGAAGATGATAAGTGTCAGTTAAAATAGTGCAGGAAGCATTATTAGTTTTAATACTTTAAAATGTTGACAAGGAATTTCCCAGTTTAACAGATTATGTCTTAAGTCTGTGCAACAGGATTATGCAAATAGAAATAACAAAACCCCTTGTATTGGTTATAATCCTATAATAACTTTAGTTATAGACTTCTAGCACTGCTCATGCAAATCTGTCACAGCCGATTTCATGCTTTTAATGAATGAACAGAGCCTCACAACACCTTCTGGTTGTTATAGGTTAGAATTGTTGGAACCAGTGACTAAAATGAATGAGATTAAGAAATTTATTCATGGACATAATGCATATCTAGATTTTCATATTATGTTCACATGTTCCCATATAGATTCCTACACTAACAACACAAATCACAGAACATCAGAGACATTACATACTTAAAAATTAGGTAATGTGTAATTGTGGATTTATGTATAACTTTAGGATGCTGTTCTCATGAACAGAACACTGGTTCATTGACCTTTTGAGCTCTTGACTCATGATTTATCTAATCAGAACTTTAGCTACATGAGGACTGACTATCATCATAAGAATTATTTTTATTATTTTAAATGTTGTAGGTTTTTTTACAAATTCCTATTGATTTTTATTAATTCTACTTAATTTTTTACAAATTCCTGATGATTCTGTATTGCCTCACAAACATATGAACATGTAGTTTTCATGTGTTTCCACTGGCTTCAGAATGGTTTTCTAATTCACTTCAGGTGCATTAAAGCAACAAAATTTCTGTCTTTTACTTTCTTTTTGTTTCAGGGGATGTATTTCCTTAATTCTTAGAATTTTTTCCTGTGAACTTATTTATCTTCTCGCAATCAAAATCAATGGGCAAACTTCAGCTAAAAAGATTTAAGTTGAAGACACTCAGAAAGGTGGGCATTTGACTAAGATGAAGCAAGTACTTCCAGAATACTTTGAGGGCAATCTGAAAGTTGCCTTGAAATTTATTCTGACTGATTGTGACACCAAATTCTTCTTCACTTCTAGCAATGCTACAAAGAAACCTAAGACATTACCTCAGATTGAAATGCCCAAACCCTGGACATCTAGCATTAGATGAAACAAATACAACCCACAATTAATAACTAGGTACAAAGGAGAGGACACGTAAACATTTCCATTGGAAAAATGTCCTTTAGTAGGGATCCTTATGTATTTTGTTGCTTGTTTGTGAGCAGTCAATGTGAGTGGCCGTGGTGCGTGGAGGAATGGGGCGCGCTGTTCCCACAGCACAGCTGCTGCCGTGGGAGGTGACAGATACCTGAAGACAGCTCTGAGACAAACAGGAGCATTCTCAGGAGGAGATGTGCACCCAGGAAAATGGGCTTCCTTTGGTAAGGCTGGAGGACTAAAAGGCAGAAATATGCAGGAAATGTGGGGTATAGCACAGCATAAATGCAGTGTGACAGGCAGAAATAGGTATTTTCCCATCTATGTAAGAGACAATCATAAGTGTAATGATTTGCCTCTCTCCTAGTAGTATTTTTTTAGGCTTCTTGGATTCTAGAATATATCTGAAAGTTTTCTTATGTTTCTTATTTTCATTTCTTGTTCCCTGGTGTATATATAAAAATGTCTTTTAAAATGGATTTGTGGGTAGGCAACCTTCCATTCCAAACACAGATGGTACATCTGCATTTATTACTTAGACATGCTAAGTGGAACACTTTTTTACAGGCTATTGTAATTATACTCTTTTCTCACTGACTTAATCCATTTGGATATGATGCAATGACTCTTATTTAAAACAGAATATTTGTGCTCTATTACCTATTTAATAAAATGAATGAGCAAAAAGCTTTATCCCTTTGCTGCAGTTGCTCTTCCTGCTTGACTGCACAGATTTTTACCTGCTTAGAAGGTTGTGCCATTGTCTTGTTACTCATAAAGTATATGATCAGTCTTGGTTTAAACAGTGTGATGCGCTGCAGAAAAATTTTTTTCCTTCCTGTTGCAGCCATGTCATATTTAACTGAATATTTGTTTCACCATGAGAGATACTTCACTGGAATTTTTGCTGGCCAGACAACTATGATTTTCAGTTGGAATGTGCATTTTTCCATTTTGACATTCTTTTCTTTAAATTCCATCACAAAACCTAGCCATTCATTCAGACTTGATTTTACAAGGCAGATATTTATATTTTATCTCTTTTTTTGTGCGTGTTTTGACTCAAGATAAAACTCTATATGGTTTTTTATCAATAGTTTGTAAGTTATTTTGGAGTCAACACCCTTTGAAGTACCTCCTCTATTTTTATCAAAATATTCCCATATACCTAGACCCAAGAAAGTTCTTTTGAGAAAGTGTCCAAAAACATTAGAAGTCCCATAAATATGACTGGGAGGTAACCAAGGATAGCCAAATTTATGATCATATTTTGTTATCTCTTTAAAATTGGGTCACCCAGAACAACAGCTAGTTAATGCTATTCAGATGTGATCTTTGTGAGCATTAGAAAAGCTGATCTCTGCTGCTAAGCTCCATTTTTGAACAGGCTGCTGTTTACAGTGCTGACATTCTCTCTGTGGATACACTGGGTGATAGAACATTTCAAGCTCTCTTAGCCTTCTACATCTTTAAAAGGTTTCTTTGAAAATCTACCACAGAGAAATATCTTTGGTTCAAGTGTAACTGCATTTCAGTAGTTCTGGTATCAGCAAAGTCAGGAAGGATGGCCATGGGCAGGAAGGCAGGCAGCATGTCTCAGTATACCACCTGAAATGCCTGCTCGCTGGGATTTAGCCACTCAGTTTTGCCCTCAGAGTCATGATTCTTTGTCAAATTTTCTTATTGTAAAATTCTCTTTTAGTGTTTGTTTCATAGGCCAAAATTAAATTCATAAATCTTAGCCCACATAACTGTATTTTAAAATTGACAATACACAGGAAGACTGTGGGAGTTTCATAAAAGTTTTAAAAGAGAGAAAGTGAAAAAGAGAGGAGGAAAGAAAGGTGGGAAGAAAGTTAAAGGGAGATTGTGATGGAGAATGAGGAAAGGAAAAAGGAGAGAAAGAAAAAGAGGAAGAGGAAGATTAAGAAGGGAAAGAGAAAAGGAGAATGGAAAGAGAAAGAAAGAAAGAAAGAAAGAAAGAAAGAAAAGAAAGAAAGAAAGAAAGAAAGAAAGAAAGAAAGAAAGAAAGAAAGAAAGAAAGAAAG